>JAREIK010002107.1:4110984-4595697 GCA_029783825.1 Sapria himalayana | reverse complement strand
GAGGAAGAAGAAGAAGAAGAATAAGATGAAGATGATGATGATGATGAAGATGAAGAAGATGATGAAGAAGACGAAGAAGAAGTCAAAGAATAAGATGAAGAAGAAGAATAAGAAGAAGATGAAGAAGAAGAAGAAGACAAAGAATAAGATGAAGAAGAAGAATAAGAAGAAGACCAAGAAGAAGACGAAGAACAAGACGAAGAAGTCGAAGAACACGAAGAAGAAGAAGAAGAAGACGAATAAGAATACAAAGAAGAAGAAGAAAAAGACAAAGAAGAAGAAGTCGAAGACGAAGAAGGCGAATAAGACGAAGAAGACGAAGAAGAAGAAGAAGAAGATGATGATGATGATGATGATGATGACGAAGAAGAAGACGAAGAAGAAAAAGAAGACGAAGAAGAAGAAGAAGACGAAGAAGAAAAAGAAGACGAAGAAGAAGAAGAAGAATAAGACGAAGAAGAAGATGATGATGATGATGAAGATGAAGAAGAAGAAAAGAAGAATATGAAGACGAAGAAGAAGAAGAAAAAGAAGAAGAATAAGAATAATAAAAAGAAAAGTAAGAGGAGAAAAAGATGATGATGAAGAATGAGAAAAGATGATGAAGAAGTAGTATAATTGAATCGGTCATTATGTTTAAAAGTGTTATGATTAATTGTATCTATTTGTTACTTGGTTAGTGCAATATAAAAATAATGTCACGATCATAATTATGTTTTAGATATAGTGCAGCCTTACTCCGAGAAAATGATATAGCCAAAAAATGCTATATTGCTTTGTAAAAAGATTATATCTAATTAATGGTATAGTCATGATATACAGAGATTGATATTGATAGTTTTGTAGAGTTATAAACAATATAGAATGCTATAACCACTCAATATTATAAAAAATATATTCAAATCCTGATATAGAAAATATCACAACACAATAGTAAATACATGAAAACCACAATAGTAAATAAAGAATGCTACAAGGACATAGTAAATACATTAAAAAAATAATAATTACATGCAAATCACAATAGTAAATAAAAATGCTACCATGACATAGTAAATACATGCAAATAATAAAGAATGCTACAATTACTCAAAAAGTTTATAATGTACATTTAAATAGATAAAAACACAATTTAAATACTTACAAATCATCCTAAAATATTAGATAGAGAGATTAGATGGATATGAAGAAAATTCATATGAAGAATAATCTAAACTAATGTACTTACAATGATATTAGATAGAGACAAACTCATTTGAAAATGTTAACTCATTGTTGGCCTAATAGAAATGTGAGTAATTATATAAGGTAGAATTCATGTGAGAGAATGTGATAAGTAAAGTAGCAAATGAAGATTCACCTACCCATATCACCCATTATTAGGATTGGCTCATACTTCTTCTAAAACTACTAAATGTGTTGATGAGTAGCAACTATGGTCTATATAGTCATTACTAGTCAAAATCTAAAATATCTATTAAGGAGTCATGACCTTGTTCTTTGGAGTCATGACTAGAGTAAAGTTATAATATATATATTGAGGAGTTTCAATCCTATTTTGTGATGTCATGGCTTGATTGAATCGTAACATGTGATATGAAGTCTGACCATATTCTATGATATTGTGACATGACTAAACTTGTAAGTTGTAACTTGTATTGTAACATGTGCTTCAGATTACTCACTTTTTTAGAGTTATGAAAAGACATAGTCCAACCCTACATCTCAAATTCATGGTTAATCGATGCATCTCTTTATGTGAGAATTACATGATAGTTATGAAATATCATACAAATCCTTATTACTTGAGATTCCAATATTTGGTACAAGAAGTAGTTTAGCTCAAACTAATTGTGTGACTTTGTGTTTGGTATCAGAGAATTATTGTTTGGGTATCCTCTCATCGTTTGATATCATTGCTATGTTGGGTCATTAGATTTGAATTTAAACCTAATTTTTTTATATAGTATCAGAGTCGTATAGAGTTATTCGAGGCTTATTTGTGTGATTTTGAGAATGGTGAGTGTGATAATTTCTAGAGTTCAAATTAAAAAGTTCTAAAAAAATGACTTTGAACTATGGATATTGGAGATAAAGGATTTATTACTCGATAGAGATTACTAGTTCAACATTAAACATTATAAACAATCTGTATATGAACAAAAACTAGATATAATGGCCAAGGTTATAGATGTAAATTAGCTATAAGATCAGTGATGATGACAAGGCACTCCTCCATTCACTATCAGATACATTAGATAACCTGATTATCACTATTGGTAGTGATATAACAAGGTCATCATATTTGGTAGTGGTTTGAGCCATACTATCCAAGGATGTTAAGAGATAATATTTGAATAAATACTTGAAAGAGATTTTGTTTATGAAGGAGGAGATTGAAGAAGGAAGTGAGTGGTCTAAAAGTTCAAAGATAAGAATAAGAAAAAAGGTTGTGAGTTTGAAGTGAAGTACTAGAAATATAGTAGAGCTAGTCATTTCAAAAAGAAATACTAGAATAAGCCAACTTAGTGAGAGATGACTTGGCATACAAGTAGCAATCCAGAGGAAATGTTTATTTTGCTAATGCTTGTATCATTCATGTTGATAAGGATACATGTATATTGACATAGATATGCCATATCGCAAGACATCTCATTAAAAATAGTTTAGCCAATATAAGTCATTTGATGGAAGAGATGTGACTATGACCTATGAGGAATGACTTAATGGTGAGGATAATTAGTCATGGGAAGGTAAAAATAAGGATACAATATGGATCAATTAAATTTTCTCTCGATCATTTCCAAACTAGAGAGATGTTATACTTTCTTTCCAAATATGAATATGTTATTCCTCTATACTTGGGTTATGATTGATGTATGTGTATGAAAATTCCACCATATTTTTTATTGGTTGTAGTAATGATATCCTAGAGACTATAAAAGCCAATACCCCCTTCATGTATAGGTAGACATAACTTTTTCTACTTAATCCAACTAATGTAATTAAGCTTTTTCTCATTTTTCCATAGAAAATTTCAAAATAATCATTCAATAGATGTAATTAATGTTTGAATTTGACAAATATGGTATGTGCTAGATATAGTGGGACAATAGATAAATGATGTTTGAATAATATAATTTTATCATATTTAGATAATTTATTTCACTAGCCTATGATCAAACTCCTAAATTTAATTAATATAATTTATTATCAAAATAGCAATTATTTGATGACTATAAAAAGGATACATCTAAGATATTTAATTAGAAAGTTTATTTTTTTGACATATTAAAATCCACCTTTATTAAAATTAATCAACTCACATGAGACTCTTTCATATTATATGAGGGCTTTTTTTTTATGGATGTTAGCTCTTCCACTTGCAAATATTGTTGTATCATATGTGAATGCTAACTGACTAATGATCACCCTTTTCTCCATCAAATACCCCACTCGTTTTTTTTATTGAAGCGGCCATTATGATTTTTTGCTAAATATTTTGCTATCATAATGAAAAGTGAGGATGACAATGGGTACCATTGTCTTAATTCATGGCTAGCATGGAATAAACTTATGACATCTCCATTGATAAGAATCAAGAATCAATTATGAAAAATTCATTTCTCGATCATGTTAATCCATTATTTATGAAATCTGAATTTATCTATGACCATGAATAGGAAATCCCATTCTACTTGGTCATAACTATTTACATAGCAAACTTTATAATATTATTTTCTCGAATCTTTTTATAAATAGGAAATCCCATCCCTGAGGTGCAATAATCTTTCACGTGATTTTTTGTGATTCATTTATTTAGGATTTGTTTAACTTTAATTTGACATGATTTTCAAAATTATTTTGTATCATACATTACACATACTTATAGAACAAGATTCTTTTCAATTGGAAGAATTAATTATTTTCAAAATTAATCTAGGAGGTACTAGCTTTTAAAGAAGTCCAGCGTTATTGCATATAGAATTATTTAGTAATATCCCAATATTTTTTATAGAAAATGCTAAAAATTCATTTGGGCTTAGAGCACTATCCAAAACAATCAAGTAAGGTTACATCTTTGACTTCCTCCAATATTGTCTTGTTTCAAAGATCATGTCTTCCTCCTTAGTAGTTGTTCGTGGAATGAGATTAAGTGGATCCAGTTGAGTTCCTTCTTTTTTTAGAAGGTTTTTTGAAATAATCACCCATGATTTTTTTTTTTTTTTCATTTTCATCTTCCAACCTTATATTAGTTTTATAACTGAATGCCATGTATGATTGCTTTTTTTTTTTTTCATTTTTTAACATTAGCATGAAAAAATCTTGAATTTTAATTTCCTTCTTTAAGCCATTTGGTTGTGAATTTAATGAGATGTGTCTTGTTAAGATTCTTCCTAGCTTCATTTAAATTTTCTAACATGTCTTTTATAATTATGTATTTCTACTAGTTTCTCTTTCCTAGCACTAGATCTTCTGTGTTTTTAATGTTTTAGAAAATATTTTCTAAAACTTTCTTGGTTAATGCTCGAAGATCTTGATTAAGCCTAAATAATATATGGACTAGTTCATGCTCGAAGATCTTTTGTGTTTTTTAATGTTTTAGTTAGATAGTTGTAATTAATTTTGACAAATTCATGAAATTCATTATGCTTAATTATTCCACATATGTTCAAATTTTAATGATATTCTATTCTTATCCATATTCTCTCTCCACTGAACCAACAAAAGAGAATGATTTGAACCATTCCTATTTAGGTGCATAATTATAGTGAAAAGAAATAATTACTCTATAAATAGTTAATAACTTTCCTATTCGATCTAAACAACATATTTCTAGTAATCTATGTAAATTTTGATCTTTAGAATCATGCATTCATGAGAATACATTATAGCATAGAATTGTTAAAATCTTCCATGTTTATATGATTGGGAACTCAACCTCTTAATTATTCCTATATATTTGATAATATGTTAAAATCACATGTAAGAGTTTCCATGGACTATCAATATTTTTGGATAAGTTCATCATTTTGATTTTCACTAAGAATTTATAAATGATGGATAGTTTAATAAAAATATATACAAAAAGTTACACCAAAATTTTTATTGGATATTGGAAATAAAAATTTGTTTCAATCAAAAAATATTTAAGATAGACATGTAGAAACTCTTCAAGCCTTGATAGAAAACTATAAAAGTGAGATAAACATCATAATCTTATTTAGAGTAGAAACAAACAAAAAAAATTAGAACTTATGTGGACTAAGCATATGAAAAAAATATTGTGGCATTATTATCGAAAAGTATTAAATATAATAAAAAAGCTAAAGATTTGAGAATATAACAAACAATAAATGAAAGAACTTGTTCACAAGACAACAACAAAGAAAGTTTGAACTAATCTTTCATGGTAGAGTAAGCATTTTAATTATGTTTTTTCTTCATACGATCACTATGAATACAATACAACTCTATCCAAGCAACAAAAATGTATAGAATAATTTCTATATGCATAAAAATAATATGCAAATCCAAAGCAAGTATAACTAACTCATTTCTCATATTAAACAATAATCTAAGAAAATTGTTGCTAGAAAATAATGGATAAAGAATAGTATCATTGATAGACCCATAATCGATATTATTTTTAGAACATAATAAAAATTGCAACCAGGATATTAACTATTCATGCAAGTATACGCATACAAGATATAGCTTCAAATGTCAATTAGGAAAATGGATGTGGAAAGTATATGTTGGGAGATGAATTATGCACTACTAATATTCCCCCGCAAGATTATAGGTTAATCAAATACACTTTTCTTGGAATGAAAGTGAGAATCATTATTTCTAAAGTCAATTTGTAAGCACATTATTAGTAAATTGAGTTGATGATGACACATGCACAAATTGCATAGCACTAAATTGGACTTTTTGACAAATTATAACCTAGGATTTTTACAATAGAGTGGGAGTAATGTATCATTCATGGCAGATGAAAATAGTATGTCATGGGACACATGCAAGTAGGGACTAAAATATTATCATGCCAGTCTTTCCCTCTTGTATGACTTCAAAATATAAGATTCATGAGAAGAAATATGTTAATTATCATGAGTATGGTGCTAAAGAAGCTAAATTTAAAAAAACATTTAGTACCATTTTATGCTACATCTTTAAGAAAATTAGAGGTTAAAAAAAAGTATATTTTCAAAATAATTATCAAGGGTAGTTGACATATTGCTTTAAAGATGTATATGTAAGAATGACCCTTGCATAGATTGAAATATTATTTTGGTATTAAAATATCAATAAGAAAAATAAGAGAAAATTATTATTAGTAGTGATAGTCTAAGGATGATAGTTACCTTGTATGCTAAAATGACACATGAGAATTTTTATATCAATCTTCTATTCATAAAACAATCAAACATGATATTAACCAAATACTAGAGAAATATCATCATACACAAAGGCATGAGAAAACCATAGAGTCTAAGTATATTTATAAAGGCAAAGTATATCTATTCAACTCAAGTAACAGTTAGATCATAATTAGTTGATTTAACTATCTTTCTACATAATTCATGTAGGATTGATATCTGAACTTATAACTACCCTATTACTTGTATAACTCATATACTTGGTAGCTAATTTGGATGAGATATCATTTCTCAATAAGGTTTTTATGATCCTATCAATTAATAATAATTTTGGCATACTCACAAAGTCACAATAATGTTCATGGTGAAATCAATTATGATACTATTCCAAAATCTCTAAGATAGTTATCAAATTTTAAGATTAAGTATTTATCACCCTGATCTATTCGAAGTATTTTACTATATTTTTTCCAAATAGATTTTATACCTCATTCTAAAATATTTTAAAATTTTCAAAAATTTTACATATATCTCATTAGATAGAGATAGTCATATCTATAGAAATTATATGCAAAACTAGTTAAGCATTCATAAGCTTTTTTTTAGCTATTGAACTTATTAATCCACATACATTACTATGGCCTATAAAAGAGATTTAGTCAATTTTTTATAAACATGATTCACATACTTCATAAGATTCAATATGAAACGAATGTAAAAATCAATCATGATGGAGCTTTGTAGTGCATTTCTATTTTATATGGGCTAATTTGAAATGCTAAAGATTAGTTGTTTTTAAATCAGCACATTTAAATCTTTAGATATTAATATTATAGATTGACTTTGCATTTAGATTATCAAGATTTGAAACATAACTGTCAATTGACAAGTGAATATCTGCATAAAAGATGTCACCAAGATAAATGAACCAATATTGTTCGTAATAATAAAACAAATCTAATTATGTCTAAATAAAAAATATAAATAATATTCCTCCTAATAGCAAAAATATAAGAATAATTATCCTATTTCAAAACAAGTTCCAAGGGCTAGGATAAATAATATGTCTTTATAGCTAAAGCAACAACCCGTACTATTTTACCATTACATAGGCCCTTTTAGTATATTATATTTTATTTCTTATACCCTTCGTATTTGCATAAATATAAGATAAACATTGTGTACTTAAAACCTAAGAAATATAAGTAGATTCAATGAACTAATCTTCTTCTTATATAGATCTATGAAGTAGAGCTTGTAATTTTTTTTCCAATGGCCTAGCTAATGAAAAACCAATATTATTTCTCTTTCGATTGCTTAGCCTTGGGCTAAGTATTCAGCTTGGGCTTCTTGTTTTCATTAATCCTGTCCTTACTTTTTTTTTTTTTACCTTTTTATACCTTTAGTCTCTTGAACAATTAGAATATTATTGCTACACTTAATATTTTACTAATTTATTTTAATCATTCCAAGCTATTAGAAACTGATTTATCCATTATGCATTTTGTAGTTTATCACAAAACCATCACATGCATCAAAAAATGATGAGAGAATAATATAAATTTTCAACTATTGGCTAATTGCTTGATTAAGTTTCTCCAAATGGTCTAGATTAACTTTTATCTTAAAAAATTTAAGTGTTGATTGAGATACATATTACACACAATCATCATGCAAGAGAGTAAATCCTAAAAAGTAACAAACTTTTCAATGCTTGCCACCTCTCGGAATATTTCTTTGAGATGACCTATCATTATGAATTCTTTTGTATTTATTATTTTCTTTTTAATCTCATAAGACATGGTGGAAAGCATAAAACATACAGCATCAACTAAGTCATTTTGATGCTTACTATATCATCCATTTGAGTCCTATGAGTATTGCTTGTAGGTTCTTCAAGCATAAGTTGTTCTAGGACTTATAACTTTCTCTTTATAAGAATAATTCATAAATGTATATACATAATCTAGGGGTTATTCCCATTAAGTTTTTCCTTATCAATGGCTAATTGCAAAAAAAGTCAAGGCCCAAGGGTATTTTTTGCTATTGTTTTCTATAAATCACACAAAGTACTTTAACATTTTATTGAGTAATTCAGTTTTGTGAAAATATTTTTGATTAATTAAATTAAAAACTATCAAATTAAGAATTATTAATTTAAGATTATCTATTATTTGCCAAATACATCTTATTCAACACTTTGATAACTATGAGATTTGACAATATATGTACTGGCTTATTTAAAATCTCATTTAATAGCCTATGTCCAAAACATATTGATGTCCTAGTTTAGTCTTACAAATTCATGCATATAGATAGCACAATTCTTAATCATATATTATTATGATAGTCTAATAAATCCTACTATTTGAGAACTTATATAGCTAATCAAAGTCTCAGTAGGTATTTTAATGACTGGAGTTTATGTGACAATTTTATTTCTGTCTATTCATTCAATGTCATTCATGCATGTAAATAAAATCATGCAATTAAATATATATACCATCACATGTATATATATTAAAAGCATAAACTAAATGTATAATAACATGATTAACATATCTATACATAGTAGAATTTTTCTTATGGTCAAGGGGCAACCCTCAAATGGGGGCCATGCAAATGCCCCCAATAAGCAAGTGATTTACCATACTCATTGAATGAGTTTCTACCCTGAGATCTCTAATGGTCATTAATCATATTAACATGTATCATGATAGAAATACATTAATTTAATCAACTCAAATTGAACTCAATAATCTCATTAGTGGTTAATTTGTTATATTCATTATGCAAACTATAGATATGAGACCATCAATCTGTTAAATACATATTGATATTTTCATATTTAATCAAAATTAAATATAATAAATTATCAATACTCGTGACGTTAATTTAATTGCATTAAATCATATAGATTATAAATAATCTTGTATGAATTGTAAAGAAAATTAATCAAATTAATACTCTTTAATTTATCAAATTGGCACATATAATTATTCTTTGTGTTTAACGAATTGAATCCATTTATTTTAATTCATATATATTCCATCTGCATAGATCATCAAAAAACTAGATTAATTAAAATCAGAACCTTTCCTTAAATACCATTTTAAAGTTATAGTAAATAGACAAAATCATAGTGGAAATTTTTTTATGAACCCATCCAGAAATATGTCAATTTTAAGTAAATAGTAAAAAGATAAAAAATTACCTTTTTTGTGCAAAAAGATCATTGTTTCCATTCTTGTAGAATTAAAAAATGCACAACTATATCCATTGATGCTCACTAATCTCTATAATAAATATACAGAAAAAAACAATTTGAAAACCCTCGAAGATGTGTCACAAAATGCCTTGATTTTTTGTGTTGAATTACTTAAAATCAATAGAGAGATACATTGAGTTTATAGAATTTGGATAAAATTATAGATTCAATAAATCTAGACAAAATCGAATTCATTGAATCAAGACAATATTCTATTCAATGAACCTAAATGATAACATTATCAAATTCAATAAATTTGAACAAAATTTAAGTCATTAAATCTAAATTATATTATCTTCGATGAACATGGACCTTATAAATAGAAGCCTGATTTTTAGTTTATTAGTAGTGTGTAACCTTTTAGGTTCAAACAATATTGGAAGCTGACAAAAAACATAGTTCAGACCCATAGATATTAAGATTATCTATGTTTTATAAATGTCATTAGTCTAACACAGCCTAATTTATGAATTAATTCATCTTTAAATAGTTTGATCATATTATTTCTTAGTTTAAAAGCAGATTGATAAAATAAATAATATTAATAACTATTATTAATTTATTTGAGAATCATGATATTTTCTTCTCCATTATCATATATCGAGAGGCTCTCGGAGATATCTCTCTTTAAAATTGAGATGAACAAATTCTTTTTCATTCAATCAATCTTTCTAGATTAATTATTCTTTATTCAACTACAATATGTAATTCCACCTATTAAAAAGTGATGTTGGACATAGTATTCTTCTCCATTATCATTTTATTCTTCATTCAATCATATCCTTCTCCATTATCATAAGTGATGTTAGACGATGATACAATATAAAAGTTTCTCATGTAGAGATCTATGGTGATTTTAGGTTTGATGACTAAAAATATCATTATAATGAAAATTACTTATAATATTTAATTGATATAGTATTCTTACAAAGGGTTAGTCCATATATTATTCTTTAATATGTACCAATTTGCTGACTTAACATCATATATATATGATTAGTGAATTATAATTATTATTCAAACTTCATACTAGTCTTAATTCATTATCATTTTACTAAATATGAGAGAATATTAATGATATAAAAATATTATTTTAATTAGCATTCGGGTTTTACTACCAAGTCAATGATTGATAATTGTAAGTAAAATTAACTATTCATAGAATTAATTATCAAATTAGAAATAATTAAATGATAATGAAATTACCTCATTATTTATAAAATGTAGAAATGATAATAATTACCCAAATGACTTATGATAAATAACTAGCACATACATTAAAGAATTGAGTACACTTTATAAGCTACAACTAGTGTTCAGTATCATGTTTTGAACTATGTTCTACTTATTTTGTGTGGTTACAACTAAAAAACTATGCTTTGGAGTCATAATTTGTATTATAAAGTCTCTACTCAACTTAAGCTCTAACATATATTTTAGTATTACAACCATATTTTGCGGTGTTATGATATCATTGTTATTACAACTGATTGTGTATTGTTATGACTCATTGACTTGAGGATTTAAATCTAGATCATATCATATGGTGTCATAAAATGAATGAAGTTATAACATAGAAATATGATATTGTGACTTAGCTTTTCAGTTTTAAAAAGTTTGTATGTTTTATATTTAAGCATTGTAAATTGAATAATTATAATTGAAATAGAAATCATAAGTCAAAAATGAACCAAAATAATCATGCTAGGCCCGACATGGAATGGTCTAGAACTATGCCTAGATCATGGTCATGCCATCTCATGGCACGACTCATGCCATGCTAGGCTGGGTCCAACCATACCCTTTCTCGGACCATGCATGACACATGTGCATGTCATGTTGGCATAGTCCATGCAAGCAAGGAGAACAAGACATGAGGCATGGATTATTAAAAACACCTCCCCTCCATTACCCATTACACTAAAAAATTTTAAAAACAAAAACAAAAAATAAATAAAAAATAAAGTTTTTTTTAACTCTGAAAATGTGAAGGATCCCCGTTCCCATTTTCACAAAGAGAGTATGCGTGGTGCTCTCTTGGATGGGAAAGTGCCCCCATCCGATACTATAAAAAAATAGGGTTGCGCTTATGTGTTCATTTTTTCAGCAAAATGCATGAAAATTATGTATGTGGTTTTTTTTAGATATAGGTGGGTGTGTTTTTTTTTATAGAAATGAGTGAAGGTAAATTTTTTTTTTGCCAGAAGCATTTTTTTCAACAAGATAGAAATGGGGCTATGCATTTCTACCATTTTCATGCTTTTGGTTTTGAGTTCTAAAAGTTGAGGCACGTCAAGTTCTCTCTCTCCTCCACACACTAGTTTGAATATTGCATTTTGATCTATAATTAATCCGTGATTTATTTTATGTGTATTGTATGTAGATTATATATATAATCACAACGTATTTATATTTTTAGTATGTGCAGTGTGGATGTTGCTGGTTTTTGCTTTTATTTGTATACAAAAGGATGTGTCATAAGGAATTGGAGCTTAGACAACTTTTAAGATTAAAAAGCTATAGATAGAATCTCCTCTTCGATTTAGAAATAGTGATGCATCACGTTGTTGATTCCAAACCATAAATCTGATGAACCGGCCTTATCACATAAAGAATAATGTGGAAAGTGATATGGAGTATTTACCACAAAATCATAGGTTTTTTATCTATACTAAATTTTTGATTTCTAGGATTTTATATCCTAGAAAATATATTTTGATCCAGAATATAATTTTTGGGAATTGTGCTTTACCAACTTTAGCATGTGTGAAGAAGTCCTTAGTATTTATTGTTAGATTTGATATTATAGTTACTTGAACTTTATTTTCACTAGTTTATAGTTTTTTTAGAATTTTATATTGAGATTTTTCTTCATTTTGGGATGTTAATTATTTACTTCTATTGTTTAATTATTCAACCATCAGTATTCCTATTATTTTGTGATTTTGAATAAACTATAGTTCAAACATCCTACCCCAATAACTAGTACCAGAGCATCATTCTTATTCCACCCAAAAAATGGTATCCGAACTTATATTGAGGAAGATATTCATCATTGATATTATGATGATATTTAGTCTATCCACTATCATTATATTGGTATTCAATTATTTCAATATCAAGACAATGATTTCAGATATATTTTGGGATTTTTTTGTTTGGGTTGATTACTTGTGGGCTATACCATTTTTTATTATTATGGAGGAATACTCTATAATAAAAAAGTTAATTATGACTAATTGTTTTATTTGGATAAATTTAATATGTGACTTATTTGTAGTCAAATAGTTATATGACCCAGAGAAAAAGGAATAAAAACCTAAAAAGTTAAGTGAACAAAAATGGGAATACCTATATTAAGGCTTCCTTCATAATTTGGTAATGGATAAGTAATGATACTTATCAAAATAAGTTGCTAATGAAATGAGGGTAAACAAGCTATTTAAGAAGTTATATTCTATGTTTGAAATGTTATTGAAATTATTCTTGGAAAAGACTACAGCAACAATTCACGAGAGGAGGGAGACTCGAGGGAGAGACTAATGTCACCTTAGAAAGTGACTTGATATTGGTTAGCGGTGATAATTCTGTTAATATTGTATCTTAGGAGAATGATTGGCTTATTTACTCAGTTTATTATTTCATATAACCCAACACATCAACTTCTTTACTCCCTACATACTTAGCGATTATCACACAATAAAGATGGGTAATAGAGGGGTTTCATAGATTTTAGGCATGAGAGACATTTATCTACAAATGTTGACAAAATATCAGTTGATTCTGAGAGATGTCTCATATGCACTGGATATTCATATAAACTTGATGACTATTGGAATGCTGTATGACAAGAAATATATTAGTCATTTTGATGATGACTAGTGGAATTTGACTAGGGGTGCATTAGTCATTATCAGGGGTAAAAAAGAGGGTATTTTGTATGTCACTTAGGAAAAAGTGCCTATAGATTGGACAAATGTTGTTCATCATAAAAGAAACATTGATATCTAGCACATGAGAAAGAAGGACCTTCAGCTTCTAACTAAAAGAAATATCTTATTTGTCTAGGAATCTTCTCTTGATGAGTGTATAGACTGTATGAATGGAAAAAGCCATAGATCACATTTGCATTCTCATCCACCCTCAAGAAAGATCAAATATTCTTGATCTAATTTATATTGATGTCTGCTCTATGCAGAGTAGAATAATCGGAGAGACCCTTTATTTTGTCATATTCATTGACAATCACTCTAGGATGTGTGTGTGCGTGTATACACTAAAAATAAAAGATTAGGTTTTCCTATCTTTCAAGATTTTTATGCTAGTGTAGAGAGAGAGAGACTGGTAGAAAATTGATCTCCATACATTCTAATAATGGGGAGAATATTGAGATCAATTTGATAGCTATAGTGTATCCCATAGTATTAGACATGAAAAAAATACTAGCCAAGATACAATAATTAAATGACATTGCTATGAGGATGAACCACACTATTGGGAGAGAATTCAATGCATGCTTTCTATTGCACATCTTTCCAATAAATTTTGGGGAGAAGCTATATGTATGGATGTTAATGAAATCAACTTGTGCCCTACCCCACCTTAGATGGAGATATTCACAATAAAACCTAGACTAGGAAAGATATATAATATTATTAATTACAAGTTTTTGGCTATAAAGCCTTTATTTATATTCAAAAAGATAAATGTTCTAAACTCGATAATATTATAAGTTCATGTATCTTCGTTAGCTATGGACATGATGAGTTTGGGTATAAACTATGAGACCCAATTATCAAGAATCTTATTAAAAGTAAAGATGTGACTTTTCCGGAGGGCTAGTTTATGGATGGCAGCCATCCAACCATAGATGAGAATGATACCATAGAGATTTCTATTTGCAAAGATTTGGTACTTGTTCTTTCTAGAGATCAATATGATCAATGGAGATAAATAGAGTAGTTGCCTAATATTTCTGAGCCTCAGGATACTACTGATATTTCTAAGCTACATGATATCATTGAGCCCCAAGTTATGCCTATTAAAAAGATGAGAAACTATATTCTAGCTAGAACTTAATAGGACCCAGTTATTCATGATGATACATCTCAGTCTGAGCCGAGGTCATCCAAGCCTTTCTAGGTTACCCTCTAGATTCCATGGTTACATTTTAATCACAATGTAGGTGTGTCCAGGGCCTTTCAGGAGGTCATCTCATTTGAGAATAAAGATGATTGGCTTTGGGCTATGTAGGAATAGATGGAGTCTTTTAACATCAACTAGACTTATAGTCTGGTACCCTTACTGATAGAAAAGTGGGCTTTGAAAAATAAATAGTTCTATAGAGTAAAACTTGGCAATGATGATTTTCAACTGAGATATAAGGTTTGGTTAGTAATTAGAGAGTTTAGTCAAAAGAAATGAATCAATTTTAATGAGATATTTTTTCTGGTAGTGAAGATATCTTCTATTCGGAGAGTTCTGAGTTTAGCTACTAGCTTGAACTTAGAAATTGATAAACTCAATGTGAATATGACATTTCTTCATGGTGACCTGTATGAGATTCTCTAAATGCATTAGCTTGAGGGATTCATTTTTTAAGGGAATGAAGGTTTCATTTTTCAAATTGAATAAGAGTTTTTAAGGTCTTCAACAAGCTCCTATGTAATGATACAAAAAAAAGTATTTGTTCATTGAGTCTCATGTCCCCCAACACATTTCTTATGATCACTATGTATTTGTCAGTCATCAATTAGGTGATGAAAAATTTATACTTTTATTATATGTTGACAAAATATTGATCATTAACCATAATAGAGTACTAATTGATAGGCTTAATGGGGAGTTAGGAAAAGTCTTTTCTATTAAATACATTTGTTGGTCAGACATATTCTAGGCATACCTAGTTATCTCAAGAATGATACATTGGTAAATTTCTTGATAGATTTTTCATTAATGATACATTGCTAAATATTTTAAGCTGACTACCAAGCAAAGTCGCAAGACTGATGAGAAAATAAAAAACATGAATCGTGTCCCTTGTGTCTCAATAGTTGATAGACTTATATATACTATGGTGTATACTAGACCAAATATAACACATGCTATTAGTATTATTAGTTACTTTCTCTCAAACCCAAGAAGTTATCACTAGACTATAGTGAAATCTATCCTAAAGTACTTATATGAGATTTCTTAGCTATCTTTGTGCTTGAGTAGGTTACAACTCATGCTCCAATGATATACTGATTTTGATATGGGTGATGATTTAGATTCATGTAGATCTACCTCAAATTATCTTATAAACTTTGAAGGGGGAGTTGTATCATGGTAATCCAAACTATAGAAATATGCAGTAATATCCAGTATTGAGATTAAGTTCATTATAGTTACTAAAGCTTGCAAATAAATATTATGGATAAAAAGATTTCTTATAAACTTGGGATGTATGACAAGATACAAATATTAAATGGTGTAACAGTCAAAATGTTATACATTTCTCTAAGAATTACCTTCTAAAGTAGCTCAAAGCATATTGATGTACAATATCATTGGATATGAGATATATTAGATGAAAGTTGATTATACTTAAAAAAGTACGCACAAATAAAAATATCACTGATATGTTCATGAAATCATTATACTCGGAAAAAGTTATTTTCTTTAAGTTACGTGCAAGCATTGTTTTTTCCCACCTAGGGTAAAGGGGAAGATTTGTTGGGTATGCTCGAGTTAAGTAGATTGATTTGTTTGTTTTGTTTATTTAATGTTTTTGAAGGCATGGAATATGGTAGATCAAGCACATGGGATAAAATCCCATATTCTATTTAAAAAAACAAAAATAGAAAAAATAAAAAAAAAGTTTTTTAAAAAACATTGCAAAAATAGGAAGAATCCTATTTTCACAAAGAGGGCATGTGTGTGCCCTCGTGGATGAAAGAGTGCTTCTATTCGATCCTTTTAAAAAAATGGGGGTGCTCTAATGGGTTCATTTTTCTAGCAACATGCATGAAAATAGAGTGGGTAGTTTTTTTCAGAAATAGATGGGTGCGTTTTTTTATAGAAATGAGTGAGGGTGCATTTTTTTTGGTAGAAGCATTTTTCAACATGGCAGAAATGGGGCTTTGTATTTTTTCCATTTCATACTTCTGGTTTTGAGTTCCAGAAGTTGAGGCATACCAAATTCTTTCTCTCCTCTACACACTGGTTTGAATATTACAATTTAATTAGTTATGTGATTGTGATTAAATTACTATATGTGTTCAATATGTGCAATGATATATAATTTATTTTCTATGCATTGTGTGTTTAGATAATATATATAATCACAACATAATTATAATTTGTGTGTGTAGTGTGGATGTTGCTGGTTTTTGCTTTTATTTGTGTATAAAAGTGTATGTTGCATGGAATTTGAGCTTAGACAACTTTGAAGATTTAAAAACTATAGATAGAATCTCCTCTTCAGTCCAGAAATAGTGATAAGATCACATTGTTGATTCTGAGCTATAAATTTGACAAACTAATCTTATCACCTAAAGAATAACATGGAAAGATATCCGAAGTATTCATCCCAAAATTTCAGGTTTATGTATTTATATTGGATTTTTGATTTTTAGGATTTTATGTCCTAGAAAATATATTTTGGTCCAAAACATAAATTTTGGTCATGATGTTTTATAGACTTATAGTATGTATGAAAAAGTTTTTACATGTATCATTTGATTTGGCATTGTAGTTACTTGAACTTTTTTTTTTCCTGATTATATTTTTTAGAATTTTATATTGAGGTCTTTCTTTATTTTGGTTTGTTGATTATTTATTTTCGTTGATTAATTAATCAATCATCTTCATTTTCATTCCTTTGTTGTTCCAAATAAACTATGGTCCAAACGTTTAACCCCAACAAATTGCTAGTTATTGGATTTGCTTCCAATGATTATTAGGAAAAAATTCAATGGTTATCAATTTATGCCTAATATATATATATTAAAAATTTTAAAATATATAATTTGTTATAATAAGAAAATCAATAAATTTAGAATGAAACTTTTATTATTCACTCATTTTCATTTCTTCTCATCTCTTCTCCTCTTGTTTTCCTCTTCGCATTTTCTATTGCCTTCTTTGGCATTGGCTTTGTCCTACTTATAACTTATTGATTATTTCTATGTCCAAAGCTAAATCTTAAATCTAACTTCCAATATAATTGTAGTCTAAAATTGCAACTATGCAAGGTGGCAAGGTTCTAGTTTAGAAAAAGAGGTGGACCATTGATTACATAAAGTTAAGGTATATATTTAATTTATGTTTGTCAGTTTGTAATTATAATTTATAAAAATTTTAAATTATAATTTTTAAAAGTTAGAATAATAATAAAAATAAAAAAAATGATAAATAATAATTTTAATAATAATAATTTTAATAATAATGAATTTGACCTAGGTATAAATAATAATGACAACTCAACTAAAACTATGTTCTCTCGAATGGCCTTAACCTATTTGCTAATAAACCCTAAAACTATACAAACTTCAATAGTCAAAACTCACTTTAAAGTAATTATAAATAAAAATTATATGTGTATTAATGAAGATTTCACATTGTATATATATTATAACTTATAAGAAAAAATATGTGTGTAAGAGTACTTGTGGTATTTTCTACCTTAGGAGGCATGCTGATCTATATACCAAAAAATATAGTACATTAAATTCCAAGCAACCCCAACTAAATAGTGGAGCCTTTGAAGTTAGATTACCTTGAGCTTCATTGACCCTCTTCATTTACTATAATAACTTTTGAAGGAAAGGCATAGAGGTTTCGAATGGGTCTAACAACTCTAGCATGGCCTGTGGCACAACATGATTCAGGCATACCTAGCACAACACAATATTGTTTAAAACCATGCATTGACATGCTAAGGTCGAATTATGTCAAGATAAACTTTTTGGCATGGAGGCATGGCTTGGCACGACCCATCATGATGGTCTGTGTAAGCTAATTTTAGCTTGTGCGGGCCAATTTTGTCCCAACTAGCCTAGACCTGACTTTGGCTAGCCTCATCCTCCCTCAAGCTAGCCTAGAATGAAATAGGCTAGCCTGACCTGACCTAGGGTAGCCTATCCTATTCCAGGTTAGCCTAAACTAAACCCAAGCTAGCCTAGAATCAATCGGGTTAGCTTACCCAAGCTTGAACCGGCTTGGCATGACCAAGCCAAAAGCCATGCCAATGGGCCATGTTGGACTGCCCCTTTTTAGAACCATGCCTACAAGGCATGACCCATGATAAATTCCATGTCATATCGAGCATAACATGGTGGCCTAGACAAGCCTAAAAAATGGGTCATGCTAACAATGCATGACCTATATGATACCTCTAGAAAGGTATTACTAAGTTAATTACTAATTTCAATTTTCTTTTTGTAGAATTCCTGAGTTCACTAATGAGAATGACATAATAAAATATTTTAAATTTAAAAAATAATTAATAATTTATAAATTAAGAAATATAAATGGAGTGATGTCTATGATATTTAATATTTGGACTAGTCATGATGACACATCATTTGCCTATCTCATAGTACATTTTACTGATTCTAAGTTGAAACTTAATAAAAAAATTAGGGTTTTTTGAGATCTTTCATTCTCATGATAATCATGCCATATATAAGTGTATGATTAGAATCGTTATGAAATATCATATATGAGTGTATGATTAGAATCTTTATGGAATACCATATATGAGTGTATGATTAGAATCTTTAATTGAATATGATATTCAAAATAAAAGTTTTAGTATTATATTCAACAATATTTCAAATAATGGTATCATTAATAATATGTTTATCAAAATCATTATAGATGAGCCATTATGTGAAATATTTCATATTATATGTATGTGTCATATAATTAACCTAATATTAAATGTGAGAATATAAGTTATTTCTCCATATTAGAAAACATAATAAATTCACTAAAATATTATAGGATTCCAAGTAGACAATAAGAGTTCAACACTCTGTTTGTCAATGGCTCTAAAAAGGAAAAAATCAAATGAAAGTGAGATATCATTGGAATTATATCTACCTAGTATTATAGTCATATATTGATTACCAACACATAATATTTGATTATATAAATAGTAAGGGTGACATACTTATTATTGACAATTCAAACTAGAATATAAGAATTTCTTTTTTGAAAATTTTGAAATTTTTTTATATAATGAATATGTGTTAGTCTATGTATACTCTCATCACTTGCATTGTGCTTTGTTACATATACAATATTAGTAGCATATTTAGCAAGTATATATGACACACTATATTTAGTGCCATGGTTGTTGAGTTAAAAATTAAGTATATAAAATACTTGTCCTTCATTTCAACTCTTTATTGTTTGATTGCTTGTATGAATCCTAGGGTTAAGGTCAAAGAGTAAAAATATTTTAACATACATATCTACATGCATGAACCAAACAAAATAATGAGAACATGATGGTTGGATTCACAAAAAATTGAATAACATCTTTACATATTATGAGACTGGGTATATAATAGTAGTTGTAGGGAAGCTCTGAGTATGAACATGGATATTGTATTTAGAGATGATGACTTTTTCATTCAATTAGTGAGGCAAATGACGAGGCAGTCCATCAAATAGGAGTGAGTGGTCTTGGTACTTAAGATAATGATTAATATTTTATCCTACCACATGATAATAATAATAATTTAGATATTTTGAGTTTGTGGAAATCATATGAATTCATATATCCTAGACTATCTAAGATGGAACGTGATCTACTAAATCTTTCAATGTCTAGGATAGCATCAGAGTTTATATTTTTTATGGTTGTGAATATTATTTTAGATTGGATATCTACATTGTGACCAAATATCATAAAAGTACTTGCATACTTGAAGGACTGGAAAGATTTAAGATTGTACATTTAAGTTAAAATGAAAGAGTTGATGGCATATGATAAATTATAGGATATCGAGGATATTGAGTTACCACTAGTGCTAACATCAAATCATACATGATAATATGCACCACCTGACCACCATATTATAGACACAAACAAATTATAGTGGACTTGCATGTGAAATGTGATGCATATTATTTTTTTTTTACTTCTACTTATATACTATATTTATGATTTTATATTCAAGAGTAATTTTTTGTTATTTATGTGTTGAGTTTTTTTAAAGTTTATCATTCAAAATTTTAGATTATATTATTTTTTTGTATGATATTTTGAATCGAATGTAAAATATTTTTTTATTTATTGATTTATCATTTAAATGTACAGTGTAGCGTAGTTTTTTTTTATTTTGTTATTAAATTTTTCTAATAAAATAAATTAAATATTTCAAAAAAAATTAATTGGGTCTTTTGGCCTCTCATAATCAGCATGACCCAGGCACGACCCATAATTGATCTGGCATAACCCTGCATGAAAGTGCCAAATAATAGGCCAATTAGTTATGCTAGGTTGACCGTTAATGAAGCCATGTCAGCATGACATGGCATGAGAACTCATCTCATGCTATTTTTAGGCACGATACGATGGCTAGACTGGGCCACAAAAAGTCAAGTCGTGCCAGCACGACATGACCTATTTGACACTTATATATTCTATACAATCACATTCCAAGTAAAAGCATGCAAAATCTATTATGAAATTCTACATGCCATGAAATAAGAAGAGACTCATCATGACTCGTGTCTCGATTCCTTGCTAACTCCCTCACACTTGTATATGTCTAGTATGATAAACCATTATTAATGTTATTACTCAATAACCTTTTTTCAAATAAAAAAATATTTTGTTTTTATAAATCAAAACATATTGGATGTTCACCTCCAATATCCACTTGATTTTTGTTTTATAAATCAAAATATTTTGTTTTATATCATGTGTTAGTAAATACTAGATTTTTGGGGTCTCACTATAAAAATATGTCTTTCAGTACTTTTTGGACTTTTACTGTTAGATGTGCATGAACCAATCCGAGTATCTCACTCGAGAAGGTATCTATTCTTTCTTTCTATTACTTACCACATATTTTTTTTTTCTTATGCAACCATGCAACTCTATTGAGCACCATCCAAGGTATCGATCCCACCTAGAGGTGTCAAAATAAGTCATGTCATATCGACATGGTTCTTTATATTGTGGCACGATCATGCCACCGTGCCCTCCCATCACAACATGAGAACCAGATTGATAGCCTGTAATGGTATGGTTAGCCTGCAAATTGTAGGGCCATGTTGGGCTTTGAACAAGCATGCTATTCAAGCTAATTCATGCCTACTTGAACTATTTTTTTAATAAGCCACCTAATTACGACCAACCACATAAGTATTATCTAGCTTATGTGGCCATTTTTTAAAAAAACTACTCCGTTGGATAGTCACTTGATGGGCAGTTACCCTAAAGAACTAGACTCGTGACCCAAAAGATGACTATAACCAATCCGAAGTCATCGAGTTGATGGCCCATGCCACTAGGTCAAGCTCATGTGTTGTTCCTAGCTCGACATGAGGTATGGCTCACACCAGCCCAACATGACATGAGTCATTCCATGAACTAGCACAAAGCTGGACCTGTGACATGTCAGGCCAGGCACGACTGAATTGTGTCATGCCACGAGGCATACCTAGGCCACCCAGCCCAATTGACACTTCTAGTCCCACTACTAATTCACCAAGTATGGTGAATGATCATAACTATGCACACACACCCAACTCATGCAATTTTCTCATGCATAAATATAATACAATGTGTCATTTCATGGCTATACTATGACAAATATAAGATGAATGCCCACACGAAAAATATCACTCATGCATATCAATATACAATATGTGCTTATAATTTCCAAAAATCAATCCATCCATGTCAATATATAATGCAAGCAATATATCAATATTACATACAACAAATCATTCTATGTTCAAGTGATGATATACACAAAATCAAGCTAAGTAAAGGTTATTTATACACTTGGTGTAACCATTAAATTTTTAGCAAAAATGCCAGTTTCAAATGCTATTAACTAGCATATGTTCAGATTCTAGACTCAAAGAGCTTTTTTATAGAATCTTAGAACATGTAAATTAAAGTTCGGACAAAAAAAAAAGTATTATCATTCAAAGTTGGAGTGTGACAGGAACCACACTATTGTGCCAACCCACACAATAGCATGCCAGAGAGTTGTAGGAGCATGTTGGCAACTTATGTAAAATGAGCCATACAACCATCTTAATTAATGTCAGAAAACATTAAATAAATATGGCACAATGCGATTGCGGTCACAAAATATGATTAAAATAATGGCTCAAAGGATATGAATAAAACAACGTAGGAAGAATCACTACCTCTTGGAGCATAGTAGATAGACTTTAATTCTTGATCTGATGAGTCCTGGCCATTAGAATATGAAAGATATGAGGATGAACTCGTACTGACTTTCTTCTTTCTCTCTTTCTCTCTATGAATTGGTCTCCCATTTTATAGACATATCTACTTGTATGCATGCTGACCCATGGATGCATGCATGCATGTTGACTCATAGATTGCCATGTGTCATTCACATGGCTTATCAAGTGTCTTACATGACTTTCCTCTTTCTCTCTTTCTCTCTATGAATTGGTCTCCCATTTTATAGACATATCTACTTGTATGCATGCTGACCCATGGATGCATGCATGCATGTTGACTCGTAGATTGCCATGTGTCACTCACATGGCTTATCAAGTGTCTTGCATGCATTTTGACATATGGCTTTCCTTGTGTCTTAAATGCAATTACCCTAGTCTTCACATTCTTCCAAATTAAAGAATTTTATCTCCAAAATTCATACATACAAATATATATATTCACATACATAAGTAACCAGTCATCTAGCATTCAGTGACTAAACAATGTGTCCCAATCCTCAAATAAGAAATGATAACTAGTACAAACCATGTCCTCATATTTTCATGTTGCCTCCTCTACTTCATAGTGCTGCCATAACACTTTCATTAGCCTCATAGTTTTACATAGCAAAACTTGATCTCAATTATCTATGATACATACTAATCCCTCCTTATATGTCTCATGAATATCAACCATGTGCTTACTTTAATCAATTATATGAGTCACATTTATAGTATACTTCCGAAGCATAGAGGCATGAGATACTTTATATACACCTGATAAGCTTAATGGTATGTGGTAATGTCAACTGACTATACCCACACTTTTGAGTACCATGAAGGTTCTAATGAACCTTAATGATAACTTTTTCTTCTTGTCGAACTGACCACTTATCTTTTAGACATCACTTTCAAGAAAATATGATTTCACACCTCAAATTATAAAGGTTTTTGTTGTTTGTCTACATAGTTCTTCTGCCACCTTTGAACTATGAAAATATGTCTCCATATCAAATTCACTTTTTTGGAGGTGTCTCCAACAAAATTCAGACCCATGGTGGATTATTCTCGCAACTCTATCCAACAAACCAGAGATGAAATGACTTCCCATATAATGCATCATAGGGTGCCATTTATATATTTACCTGATAACTATTATTGTAATCAAACTCAAGTAAGTGAAATTGCTCTTTCTATCTACTCTTAAGATCTAGGACACATGTCTATAATATATCCTTTAAAACCTATTTGATCTTCTCTGACTGACCATCCATCTATGGATGATAAGTAGTGCTCATCATCAACTCTTTCCCCATTGCCCTTTAGAAACTCTTCCAAAAGTGAGTCATGAACTTATGATCTCAATCTAATAATATATACATTGGCACTTCATGTAATTTGATAATCTCTAATACATAAAACTCCTAGAATTTCTCTAGTGTGAAGGTCATCCATACAACTAGAAAATATGCCCACTTGGTAAATTAGTCCACAATCACCCATATCGCATCATGCCTATATGATTTCCATAGCAAGTAGGTCACAAAACCTATCATAATATGTTCTCACTTTCACTCAACTACTTCAAAATGCTAAAGTAACCATGCTAGCCTTTCATGCTTAGTCTTTACCCACTGGCATGTAAGACATAGTTGAACAAAGTTTTTTGTGTATATTTTCTTCTTATTCTATTAATATTAATGATAAATATCATGGTACATCTTCGTACCACCTGGATGCACTAAAAAATAAGTGTAAACGAATTTTATGAGGATTTTCTTTCTTAGATATGTTAATTGGAGGATCACAGTGCTTCCCCTATACAAAGACTACTATTTGTGTGAATGGCTCAGCCTTCATCACATGTATATGACTATACTCAATCCTTAAAAGAAAATATCTGTGCATCCTATTATTGGGACTGAATCACTCTTATTAGTAGAAAAGGTGTAGCCACTAAACTTCTTAAAGTACTCTAAGCACGATCATCATATTATAGCCTAAACTACCCCATAGCTTCAATCGGTATAAAAAGCCATAGTGACCAACACTTTCCATGACTTTTGACTGAGAGCAACAGCCACTACATGTTCATATTTGGTTAGGTATGCCTCCAATAAAGTGAATTTGATATGGAAGCATCTTTTTATGACTCATAGTTGGTAGAGGACTTGAGGTCTTTGATTCAAGTCCTATGAGACGCGATATGGGAGGCATAAAAATAATTTCTAACTAATGTGTAAAACATTGTGTCATAATGGATAAAAAACTAAATAGATATGCACGGTTGAAAGTCAGCCGACTAGTTATCACCATGGGTTAGTTGGCTACTCAAGTCTATGACTCTATGGGTCCCGGAGTGTTACATTGAGGATCCCCATAGCTTTGGATTTCCTTTAACATTTAGTATTGGAGTTATGTTAGGGCATTATGCCTGGTATCGAAGAGTTGTTAGGGTCTCTTCATGTTGCATTTGGGATTGCCTTTATATCTCGTATTTGATATCAAATCTAGATCCAATGGTATATCGTGGGTATTCATTTGGTATTAGAGTTGAAGTGTTTGGAGGTAATTACCAGAGATAAAGAACCTATTAGAAATAAAACTGATTATTTTTTTATTAGGAAACAAGAGTATGATAGTTACAAAGAATTTAAATGTTATACTATTAGTAATACAAATTTTTAGTTTACAATTTTATCTTAAAAATGAGAGTAAAATATATCACATAATTTATGATAGAGTTAAAATGGAAATTATGTGGTGGATACTAAAAGTAAAATATCTACAAATTTTAGAAAAATGATCTTGGATATCAAATTAATCATAAAAAAGAAAAAAAATAGATGTAAAGATAAAATTAGTAATACAATTTTTTAAAACATATAGTTAACCAAATAAGAAGCATAAATTGAACAAAAAAGGAGATAAAATATGAAAGTAGATATAGTTGTGAAATGTTGAGATGTGATAATAAATTATAGAAAAAAAAATACTTATAAGTTTGAAAAAAATGTTGAAGGCTTGAGTCTCATTAGCTTTACAACTATGGAAGGAGGTGCGTAATATAGAAGTAGGAACAAAAAAAGGAACATATCATGAGTTATATGTAAGTATATAATAAAGAATGACATATAGATATCTTTAACATGGATAAAGTGATAATAAAAAATTAGATATTTAAGTCACGATGGGTATAACAAAGATAATAATAGTAAAGTGCTCATATTGAATAAAATTATCTAGGAAACATGGAAAAATAATTTAACAAATTTACTAATTGTGATATTCATAAGATTATTTTAAATCAATAAGTTTTGTTTTTGTAGATGAAAGATATCATCTAATTCATAGAAAAACTAACACAAAAATTAGTTGAAGACTTGAAGTAGATTTAAAAAGAAAGAAAATTAGTTATAATGGAAAAGATTCCAATTAGGAAATAAAAATTTTTGATGGAAATTGAGATTAATTGATTAATTGTGCTATTTAAATAAGATTTTAGAATCTAAAAACCACACTCATGGAGATATAACTCAAAATATTCATGATATTTAAATAAGATTAATTGTGCCAATTTAAGAAAAGTGATATTCATGATAATTCAAAATATTAAGATAAAAATTAATGAGTCTTATGATAAAACTTTGGCAAAAAATAATAAAAAGGATGCTCAAATTTTTAATTATTATATATACAAAAATCAATTAGATTTTATGTTGGAAAAAATCATTAATAAATTCATTTTCTTGTTCCAACGAGTTATAAATAATATAAAAAAATTATACATGATCTTTATTGATTTAGAGAAGGATGATAAAGTTTTGTAAGAGTTGATTTGGTGGTAACTAAATAGGGTATAGTTATGGTATGGTGATATAATTACATGAATAGTGAAATTAAAATTGATGGTGTCTAAATCTTATGATATCATTTTTTTTCAATTCAAGATCCATAATTCAAAAGATTAGAGAAATAAAAAAATTAAACTAGATGATCAAAATCAATTGCATGAAATAAAAGATGATCAAAATATTATGAGATTGAATAATATCTACTAGGTTAAAAGTGTAAGGGCCTATTAAGATGGAATCCAAAAAATAGAATCTGAACTGTTTCTCAATCCAACAATTAGGTTGATTGATTTTTTCCTTGTG
Source organism: Sapria himalayana (assembly GCA_029783825.1). NCBI lineage: Eukaryota > Viridiplantae > Streptophyta > Magnoliopsida > Malpighiales > Rafflesiaceae > Sapria > Sapria himalayana. The sequence continues at coordinate 4,568,458 of JAREIK010002107.1, read as the reverse complement.
ATTTCAAATCTTTTAATATTGTACTTTTATAACTATAAATTTAAGTTTAATTAATGTGAGTATGATACTAAAGAAGTCAAAAGCACAAATAAATTTATAATTATTCCATTGTGCATTTTTTAGAAGAATTGATTTTCAGATGATGTGAGAATTATGTAGAATATTTATCTTGAAAGCTTCATCATAGTATGGGATTCATGTGTTAGTTGATATAGATAATGAAAGTTAAGTCATGGGATACACACAAGTAGAGGTGTTTCATAAGGTGGTGATAATATTGTGAATTATTTTATCTTGTATAATTTTTATAGGTAAAACTCATAAGAAGATAGATGTTTATTGATATGTGTATGATACTTATGAAGTCAAAAAATATAAACATAATTAATATCATATCATTTCATGTCATTTTTGACTTTAGATATTGGAGAATATAAATGCATACTTGAAGCACTCATCGATGGTAGTTGATGTATTGAAAGGAGGATAAGTATAGATGACTCATGAACAAAATAAGTGTGATTATATCGAAGGCACAACTAAAAGGGAATCATCCACGATGATAGTAAAAGGGTGATAACTACCTTATATGCCAAGGAGGCAATGGAGCAATTAAATACCAATTTATCCTTTGTCTGATAATCGAGCATAACATTATTTTAATACTAAAAAAATCTCATTATATACAAGTAAATAAGTCACCCCTAGAGTCTAAATATCTTTCTGAGACCCAAGTTTATATAGAGTAGTAATTAGTTCACTATTTGTTGATCAAACTACTAACATATTTTCTCTGTGATTGATATCTGGACTTCATCATCTTTACTATGTATATAACAGAAATATTTGTAAATTTCCATTAGACAAAATCAATTTTCCAATGAGCGTTTGGGGACATGTCACAAATTATAAGTTTTAGTACTATAACAAAGTTATAATAAGTTTTTAGCGCTGATGACCCTAGCATGCCAGCCATTCTAGTAGCCATGCCATCCATGGTAGCATGCTATCCATATCAATAGCCATGCCAAGTCATGCCAACCATGGTAGCCATTTCTACCTTGCTCACCATTGTAGCCCTGTTATCCCCTAAAAATGGGGCTGCTTATTTTTTTAAAAAAGAAGGGAATGTTCTTTTCTTCTTGAAACCATGCACAAGCCTTGTTGAATCTAGAATGTGATGTTTTTCTTTAAAACTTATATATATTGTTTTAAAGAATATTAACATCTGACTTTCAATTTATATTTTTTTCACACGCATCTAATGAGAGCACCACAATTGTTCTCATTAAATTTACAAAAAAAAATATAACCACATTAAATTCAAATCAAAAATAAAATAAGTCTATCTAACTGAAACCCAAGCAGACCCAATAATCTCCCCTTCTATCCTATTTGGGTAGATCAAGATATGCTCATAGTCAAAATTAAAAAGTCCATATCATAGGAAATTCTTCCTCACAAACCTCAAAAGTAATTATCATTCCTCGCATGAGAAATAGTTTCTCAAAACACAATTTTACATGAAAACTTATTTTTCAAAATTAAAATTTCTCTAAAAATTAAAATTTTTTCATTAATAACCTAAGACTCCATTTTTCTTTTCGAGCCATAAGGTTTCCTAGAGGTGTCAAGTGGACAAGATAGTCCATGCACAGCATGAGGCATGACCCAAATTACTCATCCTAAGCCCAATATGGCATGGTCTTGAAGTATGTTTGGACCTGGATCATGCCAGCACAAGGCATAACTCATGTCATGTTGGGCTAGAGCTAGTTGTGCCTCATATTAGAACATGCATGACTTAAAACATGGCCTGTTGGCATGGTCCATAGGCACAATGACCCATGACTGGGCATGAGTGGGTCATGGCCTATTATGTAGCTGGCCGATGAGGTTGGGTATTTAAAAAAACCCATCCATGTAAGCTAACTTTAGGTTTTTTTTGTCGATTTGAATGTCAATTATTTTTATTATTTATATAATTTTAATTGATTTAAATTTATTATAGAATATAAATATATAGTACACATTGAAAATGTACTTTTAATTATATTATTTTGATATATAATTATATAAAATTACAATGTTTTCAATAAATACTAAATTAAAATTTCAAAATATTTTAATTGAGGCTTGGACACGCGCAAATATAAATTCAATTCAAATTTTATAGCTTAGGCTTCCCGCTTGGAGGCTTAGCACTTGCTGCTATGATGCTATCGAAAAACTGACACGATCTAACATGACTTGACATGAATGTGCCTGGCTAATGGCCAAATTGGTCATGTCAAGCCTAACGGATAGGCAATCGCATCATACCTAACATGACATGATGACCCAACTAGGCCACAAATAAATAGGCATGCTAGCACAACACGGCATGTTTGATATCTCAAAGCTCCCCCTTCATATGAAAGATCATCAGAAGAAAGTGAATTAAAATTATCAACTTTTACTTCCAACTCATATGCTCCGCTTTAATCTGTCTAATTCTGAGAAGTGTCTAAAATAAAAAAGTCAACTTTTACTTCCAATTCATCAACTCCTCATTAATTTGCCTGATCCTCGAGAGAAATTTGAGATGGTAAGCATAATTGCTTTCCTATAGAAAGCAAGTCATCCACATAGACATATTCGAATCTAATGTAGTTTGAAATCAATGCTTGTAATTTTCTTCAAGGCACTTTTATGATTTGAACAAACCCTAAATTGGGAATCATCCTTGGAATCTACCTTTTACCCCTTGTTTTACCTAGGGATCCTTTGACCAATATCCATTAGTTTTTATAAGACTATCTACATACACCAAATTATCCAACATTTTAATATATAGTAGTTCACCCAAATATTCAAGACATACAAATTTAACCAGCATCCCATAGTTATCTTTAAACAAACCTTCCAATACCAAACAAACTCGATATCATGCCAATGCTCATCCTGACTAATTCATAGTCACTTAGCATAGATGACAATTCATTCAAGATTTAAGTGACTCATAAGGTGACCTACAAATCTACCACTATCACTTTCTTGACTTGTTTTTTCATGATAGATTAAGAATTTAAAGAATTTATATTTTATTTTTTAGATAATTCAACTTTAATTATTTATTTTTTTTTAAGAAATAGGTTAGTTTCTAGACAAATAAAATATCTAACGACCTAAAAGATAATTAACCTCACTCTGATACCACTTGTAGAGGCTAATTGAGATGGAGCCCACAAATCAACAAGGTTTCAAGATTATTTCTTGGTCCAACAATTAGGTTAATTGATTTTTTCATTGTGACTTCAAATTTTTTAATATTGTACTTTTAGAACTTTACTAAAAACACAATGGATTTCAAACTATATTGGGTTTAAATATATTATGTATATATATATATATGTGTGTATATATATATATCTCTCTTTTGTCCATTTTGATATAGTATAATCATGAGCGCTTAACAGAATCCACACCCATTTCACATTTCATGATACAACAAATACAAGCTCATACTAAAAAAATAAATTGGATATTAAACATATGACTATCCTATTTGCATTTCTGGAATAATCATGAGCACCCGAGTACCACATGATCACGACACATATACAACATGAACTCATAACAAACATCACATGAACACTGCATGAACACACATACAAGCTCTACATGAACGCCTACAGACTTCCCCAAGCCCCTCATGTATGGAAGAGAAATTAGAATAAAAAATCATTAAAACTAGTCCTCCTCCCCATATGAATTTTTTACAAAAGGTTATAAAACCTTTCATAACAAATTGTTACATAGGGCTACTAAAAAATAAAAAAAAAAAGAGAAATCCCACTTTGTTTTTGTTCACGCACCACATGCAAGGCAAAAACAAAGAAGGGGACTTCCAAATGGAATAGCCCATTTTCCAAAAATATGTTGTACCATTTTTATTTTATGCACAACCATTCACCTCATCATACCATCCATGTTGGCAGTCATGCTGACCATGTCAGCCATGTGCCCAACTTCCTTGTTCACAATAGCCTTGCCAACTCCTAGAAAAAAGAATGGAATGTTCCCTTCTTTTTGAAACCATGCATATGTCCCAATGAATTTGTCATATGTTGTTTTACTTCCCATGCATTTTTTTTCTTTAAAACTTATATATATTATTTTAAAAATATTAACATTTGAGTTTTAGTTAATGTTATTTCCATACACATTTAATGAGAACACCCTAATGGTCCTCATTAAGAAACATTCAAATATTAAATTCAAACAAAAAAAACTAATTTTCCCAAGTCCTGGGTTGACCCGACAAAAAGTAACTTGCATAAATAAACATAGAAATGAAATGATTGGAATATATTTAGGTGTCTTACTTATACATGATAAAATTAAGAAGAAATTTCATATAGATTAGGTATTTAAAAGAAATCATACATAATTATAATTAAAAAATATTTAAATTGATAAGCTTGTGCTTGTGAATGAAATAAAATAAGTGAGAACTTAAAAACTTGAAAAAAAATTATAAAAGAATATGCACGTGTTTGATTTCGAAGATGATAATAATGGCTCTTGGGATGTGTAAAATTCATAAATCCTATAGATGGATCCATGTAATTTTTTTCAATTAAGTTCCCTCATAAAAATGCATTTTGATATCAAACAAGTATATGGTTCAATGATTGCTTTGAGCAAGGTTGAGAACACATCAACCATTAGTTTAACAAATTAAATGAATGTATTTGATACCAATATTCATATATTGGTGAAATTCTTTATTTCAAAAAACTCACTTGCATTCAATAATAATTTGCAGAGTAGAAAGTGTGGGAACTCAATAAATCATGTCTTACTAGGGGAGTATTACTTCGGCAAGGATTATTATTCCAAAAAATAATTATCTTATCCATTTACAAAAATCATTGTTCCTCACTAATAGAAAGGCTTGACATAATTAATGTTTGACCTTTATTAAAGAGATTTTTTTTCATATGTTAGGAATCTACCAATCACACTCGAAGAATACACTATAGTTGTCACAATCCAACTATTGAAGGTTTGACATAAAGAATCATATATAGAATGCTAGTTCATCTACTTACATAGCAGAAAAAAACTAAGCATATTTTTCTTCAGAAAATTAATTTAAGCATAAAAAATATGGTGGGATAGATTTGCAAGTCCGCTTCTTGTTTAGGGAAGGTGACCAACTCTTAGATTAAAGGTATAACAATGTTCAATGACTCAAAATACTCAATCAATCTAAGATACATGAAATACTCAACAATTGGCACAATATGTAGGAATTTTGAACAAAAAGATGTTCTTATTTTCAACATTATCTTCTAATAAAAATAAATATTGGTATTGGTGCCTCCAACAAGGTCGAGAAACCTATTTGTATTTAAAATGATAATTATCTCTCCAAAATGATGAATTCTCCACAAGTGATTACCTTCTTAAAAATTTTATTTTATAATCAACATGTCACCTCCACTCTATCTTTAATACCATCAAAATGATTAAAACAAAGAATGGGGGCAATGAATGGACCAAAACCTCTCTGAAATCAAGACTACCTAATAAAAACTGCCACTATGAACATCCTATTTAAAATGGAATTAATATTCAGATATCTAGTTGTATCAACAGCTTATATTAGCATAATCTTGTTTAGGGAGGATTTAAATAAAAAATACTTATTTACTTTGTAAGTGGAGCTTTAGTAGATATAGAAAATGGGCATTCTCACATAGAACAAGTTGCATGGGCCCTTGGAGATGTGATTCAAACTAGATTTTCAAAAATTATTTTAAAATAAACTATCAAACTTAGCAAGTTTGATAATTATTTTCTTATCATGCAAACTTAGCAAGTTTGCATGTGCCCTTGGTCCACCTCCACGAATAGTTGTGGTGTCCTTTCATTGGCATAACTCTATAAAAAATAATTTTTTTATTCTTTATACGTCACAACTCTACCATCAAGTTGATATAATATTTTTATGATGCAATATAATTGCTCTGATACTTTCTTATTTTCTTTAAAATACTTTATATAGATATGATATTATTTTTTTATCATGGAAGTTAAGTATACCATTGGTAAAAATAGTCATGCCAATGTTTAGGAGTAATGGATTATTTGATACAAAGCTAAAACACTAAGTATTTTGAGTCGTGACACTGTGTTTTACCATGACTTTTCATTCCAGAGAGTAATACTCTAGTCAAACTTTTCTAGCAACATAACTTCGTGCTCCATGGAGAAAACACCTAAGCTATGACCAATTCTAGTGTTATGACTTTGTGTTATAGATATTAATTGTCTTGGTCATGATAATTCCAATGTCATGATATTTTTCTCAAAAATCCAAGACTAAAGTCATGACCAAGTCTAGTACTAAAGTTTTATATTGTAGAGATCAAAGGCATCTATCATGGGCATTCCCAACAGCATGATAATATTACTTTGAAAAAAATATGAATAGAATATTAAGTGATGGCCTCAAGTCTATTCCATGACTTCCAACTTAAAATATCATGTGAATCCAAGAAATATAAAAGCAACACTAGGGGGAATTGAAGAGAGAGAGTGGAAATGAAGAAAATATGAACTATACACACCATGAACCCTAGGCGATGTAATTCCAACCCCAATTAGGATAAATCAAAGGCGAACACAAGTAATCTTTGATTAAAATTAAGATTTTTTTTACTTTTATTTTACTTTATCATTCATTAGGAACCCTCAAATCTAAAAGATATCTTTTAACACATCTCAAATGATTTCCTATAAATGTCCAATTAAATTGAGATCTAGAGTTTGTGAATGCTTTTCTGTTGTGATGAATTAATACATTTATAAGTTTATATTTGTATTTAGTTTTATATTTGGATGTTGATGGATATGGATGCAAATTATAATCACAATTTATGGTTTTCATGAATACTTAGGTTTATGTATATTATATATCACGAATAATGATATGTAACTCATATGACATACTCATGTAGTATTGTAAGAAGAAGCGATAGTTCTTATCATCTTAACACGTGAGATAAACCAAAGTGTGAAAAATCTAATTTTAGATAAGTTTAATCATTGTGAGTATGATATTTATGGAGTCGAGAGTACAAATATATTTAAAACTAATTCATTATATACTTTCTAGAAGAAATAACCTTCAAGTAATATGGGAGTTAAGTATAATATTTAACCTAAAAACTTCATCATAGTGTATGTGTCATGTAATCATTATGGTGGATAGTAATATGTATGTCACAAAACACATGCAAGTGGGAAAGACTAGTATAGTGGTGATAGCCCTACAAGTATTTCCCTTTTGTCTGACTTCTATAATTAAGATTCATGAGAAGATGTGTATTAATTGTCATGAGTATGTCACTTATGAAGCCAAAAGCATAAATATATTTAGTACCACATGGTTTCATATCTTAAGATAATTAGAATAGAAGTACATCCTTAAAGTAGTCATCAATGGTAGTTGACTTATTTCTTAAAAGGTATAGATGTGAGAGTGGCCATTATGGGAAATAATATGTTGCTTTAGTATTGAAATACAAAGAATATAACTATGAAGTGATTATCCTTGGTAATGACAATCCAAGGATAATGACCACCTTGTGTGCCAAGAGGGCACATGAGCATTTTCATACCAATATATCATTCATCTAACAATTAGATATGACATTAACCAAAAATTAGAGAAATATCATCACATACAAGGATGTGACCCAACCTAGAGTTTAAGTATCTATTTGAAGACCAAATATATCTATTCAACTCGAGCAACTATTAGTTTACTATTAGTCAATCAAACTATCTACATAATCTCTATGAGATCGATATCTATATTTATATCCACTTTATTACTTGTATGACTCATATACTTGTAGAGTTATGATATATGAAAAATTTTTGTCTAATGAGGTTTTGGGATTGTGTCAATTATGATAGTTTAACATCCTCACAAGGTCACAATAAGTTTTTGGTATCACTACCTGGGATTATTTTATTATAGTTTGATTAGTCAAATTAAGTTGATATAACTATCTTAGTGAAAGGATATTTATATTTCTAGTTTTGTGGGTGTGATTATTGTATAGTGTTTATATTATATTTTATATTTTGTTTTATATCATTTTTTGTCTATTTTGTAGGCACACCACTCACATGAGTAGATCTTTTATGACTGAGTTAAATCATCTTGACCTAGAAATAAAAAGATTAATGAGAGTAATTCTGAGATAATGCATTGATAAAGATTTTTTGGAAAAATAGAAGCAATGGAGACCACAAAAGCAATGAAGGATAAGCTATCCAATAGTCCAATCATCACCATACTTTGAGAGATTATTGATAGCCTACTATGATAGACAGCTATTATAGGATTTGGATACGAGACATACAAGTGGATCACTTTGAGTTGAAGATGAGTTTAATAGAAATGATGCAACAATATCAGTATAGTAGAAGAATTTCAAAAGATCCAAAAAGCCATGTCATAATTTTTTAGAGTTATGCAACATAGTGAAGATGCATAAAGTTAGCTCAAATGCAATATGGCTATCACTCTTTTTTTTGAGAGATAAAGCTTAGAGTTGGTTTCAATGCTTATCTTGAGGTTCAATTGAGAGTTAGGATGAATTTATGTAAGTTTTTCTCACAAAGTTCTTCCCATCTTAAATAACCTCTCAACTAAGATGAGAGATAAGTCAATTTTTCCAAGATGAGAAAGAGATGAAATATGATGCTTCAAACCAATTTAAAGAGCTTTTGAGAATGTGCTCTTAGCATATATTTGAGTTGTGATTCCAAGTACAAACTTTTTATAATAAACTTAACTACATAACTCAGTGATACTTAATGTGGGCTCAAGGTGTTCTATTATGAACAAGTCACTCAAGAAAGTATATTTTCTACTTGAATAGCTAATGAGCCAAAAAGTCATTTATATTTTAGTCCATTTTCCTAGCATGTTTTTATATCTAAAAGATTGATTTCATGACTAAAAGATAGAAATTCACTTTTCATATGGTTTTGCAGGATTGGTTAAAAGAAGTGAAAATGTAGTAGAAATCTAGGAAAATAGTTAAGTCAAAATTATCGCAACAAAAACAACTATGTTGCGATAATAATTTGAATTATAACTAAAAATCAAGTCATAGCTAGTGAATGATGTCACAATCAATAATTGGATAATCAATAATAGGAAGAGAGGAAGATAAAGTTGTTGCCACTAAGGTCTCCAGTAAGAGAATGGTAGTCGCAACACTAGATGAAGGTGAGATAGAAGTCTATGTTGTGACATAGACAATTCATGTCACGACACACAATAAGTTGCGACCAAGAGTGAAAGGTAAGAAAGACAAAAGTGGTCACAACATATGTTTCAGGTATCACAAGATAATGAACTATGTGAGGTCATGATAAGAAAATTGATATCATGATAAAGAATTTTTTTAGCGAAGAATCCCAAGATGGAACTCAAGTCACAATAAACTTCTGGTCATGATAGCATGTTCAAGTAATAGGAAAATACTTGGTCAATACATCATAAATTAGTCATGATTTTATTTAATTGGGCATGACATCGGAATTTAGTCATAACATCAGAAATTGGTTGTGACATCAGAAATTAGTTGTGACATCAGAAATTGATCGTGATATCAGAAATATGTCATGACATAAAAATGAGAAGAAAAAGAGAAGTGGAGGTTGTGACAAGGAATTCGAATTGGGCCAATCTTTTTGAATTTTCCAAAAATAATTCTAGAAGTTATGACTAACACAGACCATATAAAAGAGTATTCTTCTTCAAAATGGGGGAGAGGTGAACCAGAAAACTGGTAGATGATGACTCCACGTAGTTTTCTTTTTCTTTTTTAGTATAGATCTAGAATAGATTAGTGTTTTTCTTTATTATTTTGTTTTGGATCTAGAGTGCAACTTGCTAGAAACTTGAATCTAAATAATTTTTGCTTATTCCTTATGAAACACTGACTATATTATTTTGAAACTTGAACAAATTTATTGAAATCAAATAAATCCATTAATTGCAATCACCTTGTGCTTCCTTGGTCTCTAGTCCATTGGTGATTGTGATCCAATCATTTAGAAGCAAAATCTTTGATGGATTGAATTAGCAGTTAAGTATGTTCGTTTCTATGGAAATAAGTGAGAGGTTCTTGGAAGCAAAAGGTTAAATCTAATGGACTAGTATTGAACTTCAATTAACATTTTTCCAATATTAGTATTGAACGCCCATAATTCATTGTATCCCACCCTTATTTCCAAGAGGCCCTCTAAGTGACACATAGAAAGCGAGTCATGAGAGTTAGGGAACAGTCAATTAAGAGGGTATGTTAGGCTAACATTAATGAACAAAGGAGATCTTCTAGTTCATATAAATAATACCCCATTCTACTCAGTGATGAGAAAATGGGAGCACTTATCTATATGAATCATCACAGAGAACACATTAATATTTTGAGTGATCGATGTCCTCACATTGGCTTAGATCCAATCAAATGACTAAAAAACTCTCTAAGATTTTAAAGAAATTGTACCAATTATTTTCAAATACATGCAATACCCATGTCTTGGGGAGCAAGAGACTTACAATCTTTAAAAGGGGATATAAAGTATTGAGAAAGAAAAATACTCAATTCTAATAAGATGACACAAACTACCAGTAACCACCTGAATCTTAAACTTCTTGAGAAATAAGGTTATCTATGTGGTGAAATATGCAGCTATAGGAAGAGATCCAATGATGCATTATAATGTTCTTGATAGCTTTCAAATTTTCTCTAGAAATAAGTCATGATAGATAAATCTATAGAAATTGGCTATTTTGTGCCAATATCAGTTTCTACAAGAGAAATGATACAATTCAATTTATCTTTGTAGATTTATTTTGAATTTTTGTTTTGGTAGTTCTTTTATTTTCATTATCTTTTAACTAGTATCTAAATACATCTTTCTAATGATTCAAATAGTGTGAACCTTTTTTATTTTTGGTAGTTGGCAATTCAATTCTTTTCAATCTCCATGGGAATGATATCTGGACTTACATCCATTTTTACTGCTTGTATGACTTGTGCACTTACAATGCATAGACTAAATCCATTTGTAATCTCCATTAGAAAGTATCAAATAAAAGTGATTTAAACTATATGGAAAAAGGCAAACAATAGTTAACAAAAAATAACTATCAAACTAAGAATAATCAAGTAGGTAGAAAGAAGCAAGCTAGATTATTAGAATTGGATATATTAACCACTATGTAGACAAATATTGATGTATTTTTCAATAAGTTTGAATCCCAAAATAACTAGCAAACAAGTGTGAAATATTTTATGTTTTTCTATAGCATGAAATAATAAATCTTGACCAAGTGTATCAAGTGAATAAATTAATATTTTGTAGAGCAAGAGGTATGTGTTCTAACACAATAATAATGCTCTCATACACTACAATCTATATGTGAGAAATCATGAAAGCCTATCACTTGAAGAGATTATATGTTACTCATAGAGATGAAAAAAAGAAATAATATTCAAAAGAATTGGATGGAATAGATTGAAATTAGGCTAGAACACATGAATATGACAATAAAATTATTGAGAATCAACTTTGACAACTAGCAATCTCAATGAAAGAGAAGAACATAAATGGACTACCAAGTGATACAAAGGCAAATCCAAAAAAGTATATACCCATTAGGCTAAGAAGTGGCAAAAAATTGAGGGGAAACAAGCTAAATTGGAAGTCAAAATAGGAGCTTTCATAGAAATGGGGCTATGACTAAAGAAGGCATGACTTTTCCTAAAGTCATGATACAACCTAGTCATTTAGCACAAGATATTGTGACATCTTCCAAAGCTATGGCACGATATTCCATGATATTCTTCAAAGTTATTGAACTCACAAAACTTATTTTACAACTCTCACCCCAATCAAGATAAAATAAAGAAATGGAGAAGGAGGAGGATGTTTAGATTATCCTAAGTAATGATCCTAAGACTAGGCAACAAAAAGACTATGTCAATGATAAACATTTATTCTAAATATTATTTTTCTACAATGTTTTATAAATGAAAAGTTATACGAGTAATTCTAGAAGTTCCTCAATGTGCTCTAGAAGTTTGAGGTTAATATTCTATTTGTTGAAATATTATCACATTTATTGAACTATATGAAGTTTATGAAAGACATAATAAGTAGAAATAGAAAGTTGTAGACATAAAATACTAAATATGACCTAGAAATATCCCACTAATCTCTAACATAAACTCTCGAGAAAGCTAAAGATCTGAAAAGCTTTATGATTTAGTAAACTATTAGAGAGCACACTTTCTGGAAGATAATATGCGACTTGATATCAAGTATGAATTTGATGTTATTGTTCGTAGTGTAGAGGTTAAACCTTGGTAAGATAACTCAACCACCCCCTCACTTCAAATGGTTGATTGATCAATCTAATTTTTAAATAGTATTATTGAAGATGTTTTGATAAATATTGATAAATTTATTTTTCTGGTTGATTTTATTGTGCTTAATATTAAGGAAGATCAATATGTTCTTTTGATCTTGTGAAGGTCATTTTTAGACATTGGACAAATATTGATTGACATCAATAAGGGGAATTCATACTTTATGTGGTCAAAGATCAAGTGAAATTCAATCTATATAAAGACCTATAAAATCTAGTTTATGATAAAAATAATTGATAAAGAATAGATAGTCTCTTATGCACCACGATGAGCCATAAGGTTGATTTCAGATAGAAAAATTTAATAAAAGAGTGTTTTCCAAAGAAAATGAAAAAGATAATGAGGTATATAACCCATGACTTAAAGAAACTATTGAAAATAATAATGAAGAAGAAAATTTTTATGAATTAGAATATTTTTTGAAGTCATCACTTCTAGAGAATCCAAGTCATACAACTCTAAAGATGCAAAGGAAGAGGAGGAAATAAAAAAAATTCTTAATTCAATAATATGTAGAAATTATTGAAAAAGCCTCAACTGATCTTTGGCATGGTGGAAGAGAAAGGAAAGACAAAAATAATAATTATGGAACAACTAAAAATTAATGAAAAGAAGATATGTATAACAAAGAAAGTCGTGACTTTTATGAATGTTATAATTTTGCCTATGGAAACAATGATGAAAGTCATGGTAGAAGGTAATGCTACGAATAATATGATCCAAGGATCATTTTCACAAGCTGTGACTACACAAAGAGTCATGGCATTTTTTATAGAAGTTATAAGTAATAATGCCGTGACATTTTCAAAAGTCATGACATCCATGGTAGAACTATTTGAAAAAGATATGTTTATAAATTATATAATATTGAAGGAGAAATCAGGAAGGCAAGTTGAAGAGATAGATTATAAAGAGAAACTAGCTTGGACAAATAAAGTTACTAACTAAATTTGAGATCCAATGAAGATCTAGCTATGGGTGCTAAATATATTACTGGTTGGGAGGCAACCCAAGAAATATTTTTTGTATAGTTTAATGAATAAATAAATTACATAACAACTCATACACTTTATAATAAATTCCAAATTTATAAGTCATATTTCCAAAACAAAAGTCCACCATAAAACTCAAACCTAGTCATAGTTATTCTAGATGTGTATTTATTCTTTTGGGGTAGATATTTGGAGAGAAATTCATTGCTCGATGATAATAATACCTTTATTATGAGAGTATATGTGACACTCTACATGTCAACTTTTTTGGGTCATTTGATGGGTTTAACTTATTTTGTATGCACTTATTCTAGTATTTATTGAAGAGATTTTGCTAAATCCTTATTCAGAAAGAATTTTATAAGTGTTAGTAAAATCATAATGATTTTGGGTAAACGCTTGGAATAAAGAGAAGTGATAGAGAGTCATGAAAATTCCCCTTTTATTAATTAGGCACACATTCCATAATATTTCTTGAGCATTTGTGATATTCTTTCTTAGTTATAACTCTATAAAGAATAGCCATGACATCTTTGTATGTCATACTTTCCCATTGAGCTAACACAATATTTTTACTATGCACTACAATCACTGTGGTCATGATATTTTCTTAGAGTCGTTACTAAACTATCTCTAAAATATTTCAAGACTATAACATTATTTTCTCATCATGGTAGTCAATTACTCCATTGGTATAAATAATTATTGTAATTTTTAAAGTCATAATTATTTGTACAAAGCCAAAACATCAAGTATTTTGAGTTATGCCAATATTTTTTGCAATGACTTTTCATTCTAGAGAGCATTACTCTAGTCAAGGCTTTTTCAACACCATAACTTTGTGGTCCATAAAAAAATACTAAAGCAACTACTAATTCTAGTACTATGATTTTGCATTATTAAAATCAATTGTCTTAGTCACAACAATCTCAATGTTGTGACACTTTGATCAGAAATGTCATGGCTAATTCTAGTGTCATGTGTTACAAAGATAAGATGTATCCATCATGACCATTTTCAATAACACAACATTGGTACTCTAGAGAAGATCCAAAAAGATGATAATGTCGTTACCTCAAGTATTTGTTGTAACTTCCAAATTAAATTATTATGTAGATCTTATAAGTATACAATCAGTACATATAAGAATTGAATATGAAGTGAGGAAATCAGGCAAAGTACGAACCATACATGCCACGAATCCTAGGTGATGCAATTCTAACCCCCAATTAGGGCAATTCCATGATGATCAAAAGCAATCTTCGATTAGAATTAAATTTTTATTTAGATTTTTGCTTGGCCACTACTTTTGAGCCCTTAGATCCATGAGATGGCTCTCAACATATCTTTCATAATTTTCTCTATAATATTTGGCTAAATTAAGATCAATGGTTAGTGAATGCTCTCGTGTTGTGATGAAAAAAATCAATTTATAAGTTTATATTTGTATTTATTTTTATGTTTGGATGTTGATGGATATGAATACAACAAATTAGAACTAAAATTTGGGTTTTCATGAATACATAGGTTTATAGGCATTGGTCATGGTGGATGATAATAGATAATTCAAGAGATACTCACATAGTATGATAAGAAGGAAGTAACAATTCTTCTTATCTTAAGCCTTGAGATAAATCAAAATGTGAAGACTTGAAGTTTATATAAATTTAATCATTACAAGTATGGTGATTACAAAGCTAAAAATAGAAATGTATTAAAGACCAATCCATTATATACTATTTAGATGAACTAACCTTAGAATAATATAGAGATCAGGTAGAATGACTTACCTAGAAGTTTCATCATAGTGTGGGAGTCATGTGTTGGTAATGGCAGAAGTTGACATGTGTATCATGGGGCACATGCAAGTGGGAGAAACTAGTATATGATGACAACCATGTGAATCATTCCTACTTGTATGATTTTTATGAGTGAAATTTTTGAGAGGATGTAAGTTTAATTATCACGAGTATAATGCCGACGAAACCAAAAGTACAAATGAATTTAGTATCATATTATCTCAAGCCTTGGAGACAATTAAAGGTTGAAGAATAGAAGTAAATACTAGAAGTAATCATCAAAGATAATTGTTGTATTGCATAGCAAAAGTAGATATGATAATGACCATCATATGGATCGACATGTTGGTTCAGTGTTGAAATACTGGGACAACTATAAGAGGATCATCCTTGGTAGTGAAAGTCCAATAGATGATATGATCCAAAGTTTTATGATAACATTTTTTAAGGGTTAGTCTTCTTGCTTTCAAGACTAGTTAAACTTCCTCATTGACCTAACTCCAAAAGAGCTAAAAACTCTAATACTAGATGGGACAAAGTCACTTCATTATCCATGTAAGCTTTTTTGGCACTTATTTGGTACCTTCCATGTTAACAACCATTTCAATAGCTACATAGATTTTATCATGAGCAACAACTTGCTCATGCTTAGCAATATCCACCAATATTGCACCTTATATTGGCCTTGGTCATCTATTCATTGCCCTCTTCCTATTCACATCTTATGATTACTACAATTATGTATGTTCATCAATTGCATGCTTGGCATATACCTAAATAATAATGGTCTCTTCTAGTCAAATATTGTATTTTTTATATAGTCATTACATATTATGAATGATGGTAATGACCTATATAAAATTGAATAGTAATGAGAAACAATTAAAATTCCAAAAATATGTACAAATAACAAAAAAGAACTTGTTAGCTCATTGGTCTCCTCAAAGCTATCAATTATCATAAACATCCTATCCTCCAACACACGTTGCTAAGATTCTCCGAAAAGAAAAGAGATAATGGAAATTGTATATTCATCATCATTTTACTAACATTCACTTATATTTAAACTAGGATTACCTCTCACATTTTGTGGGACAAAATAACTAGTTCAAAGAACTAATGCCAATAATAAAACACTACCTAGACCTTATTCTTTGTAAGAGTAAATATTGAGACATGTGCATCCTAAATTTAAGGTGGTAATCTTCTTAACATAATTAATTTAACTATCTTTTATTAGAATAATTGCACTCTTGGATGCCTCCTCTTCCTGATCATAGAAAATTTTATCAATAAGTTTTTTTTTTTAGTTAAACTACAGTCAATTTTATTATTATCACTATTTTTTTGGGAAAATTGGTAGTCATATTGTCATCTTTTTCCACACTTATAAATAAGAAATATTTCATTTAGGTGGTATTTATAACTAAAGTTGGGATGCAAGATGTCTCCTCTATCTCAACATCTTATATATGCATCTAATTTGAGAAACATAATATTGTTTGTGACATATCAATGTCACTCCTATCTTAACATATGCCTCATTCAAGAGAATTAATCCTTATAATACTCTCTTGAGCATACATAGCTTAAGACCCAATTTGGCATGACATTGAGAATATATTCAAAATGAATTACTCATCAATTATAACTTTTGATATTGAATTTACATCAAATATCATCAAACCTAATCACCTATCTTTTAAAACATTTCAGAGCATCATATTTTCATGAAATAGCATCCAATTTACAAAATTCAATATATTTCAGATTCTATCACTGGCCTTCTACATTGTGAGAATAAATTCAAGATAATAATTATCATGAGAAGAATATCACATAACTTTTGACAATTGTTAGAGAGATATTTATCATGAAATAATAACTTGGTCAAATAATATTGAAAAATGTTTGATCGAAAAAAAAGCAATTTCAAAAGTAATTTTGTCTTAAAAATTTTTAAGCAATAAATCCAATATTTGATAAGTAAATTTGTGGGAGGGGCTATTAAACTCAAAAATTATTATAAATGGATCAAACTTTACATAGTTCCTTTTAAAACAAAGACAAAATTTAAAATTATTTTGAATGATACAAACCAAAATCATCCAACTACCCATGATACGTGTAGTCGAATTGGTGAGGATTCTAAATGCACAATTTCTTGGGGATGTGAGATTGATTCTCATAGGCTACACCTCTTAGCACGAGGATGAGGATAACCTTGCTCCCATTCATGCATTCCAATGAGTGTTCGAAGTGTAAATTTTGGCTCAAAGAAATTCTAGGTTAAAAAAAATCAAAACCATTCAGCTTCAATATCTCAGTTATAGATATTATAATTTATCCCTATGTCTCTTTCACTTTCTTTATCTCTCTCTCTCTCTCTTGCTCTCTTTCTCTGTGTGTGTGTGTGTGTGTGTGTGTCTGTGTGTCTGTGTGTGTGTGTGTCTGTGTGTCTGTGTCTGTGTCTGTGTGTCTGTGTGTCTGTGTCTATGTGTGTATTTCCTCCATATGCATATTAAATCCATAAAATTATAACATTGTGCCTTAGCCCATGTGGGTAACATGGAGAAAAAGGGCTATAATTAGGTCATTCAACATTGATTTAGAAAACTTTTTAAGTTTTCTTGTTAGACAATTCGTTGGAGTATGATTCTTATTAGATTTTTTCACAACTCAATGATTCTATGTGGATGGAACAATATTTTATATAGTTTTTAATGATTTAATAGATTTTTCCCAAGGATTTGTATTTTTTTGTATCAAATATAAAATACTTAAAAAGAGATTCCCCTTGGGGGATTTTCAATGTACAAAAAATGCAATTAATTTGCATTTTGGTAAATTGAAAATCAGAAACTCAATTTTGTCCCACAAGTGACGTGTCAATGGTAAAAAAATAGTAAAAAAATTAATAAATAATATAACTTATGTTTGAATCTTAAGGTGAACTTAAGATTCAAACATGCATCCTTTATAAAAAAAATATCTCACTACCATCCAGTTACACTCAATAATTCAAATATAAACTATATATATATATTCTATGTATTTATATATATTTAAATATATATAAATAAAAATATATTTAAATATAAACATAAACATATATCTAAGCATATACATATATATATATATATATATTTATTTACTTATTTATATTTATAAATTTATATTTATATTTATATATATGTTTGTGTTTATATATTTATATATGTTTGTCAGTATTTAAATATATACAAATACATAGAATATATAGATATATATGGTTTATATTTGAATTGTTATTTGTAGCTAGATGGTAGAAAGATTTTTATTATTATAAAGGATACGAATTCAAACCCTAGGTTCACCTATGAAAGTTGATGCACGAGTTATACTCATCATTAATTTTTTTACTGTTGATGAGACACTTAGAAAGTAAAATTGATTTTCTAATTTTTAGTGCACTAAAACTCAATTAGTTTGCATTTTGGTATATTTTTTTACATTTTTTTTAAATCATTTTTTATTATTTTTTGTTTGGTACACCAAATAATAAATCTTTTTTTCACTATTCAACGATGTTATGTGGATGAAGCAATATTAGAGATGTCAAATGGAACGTGTCGTGCCAGCATGACCTATTTTTTTGTGGCTCAAAATGGCACAGCATGATTGCCAGTCTACCTAGCCCAGTACAATTTCAAGCAGACTTGTACCTTCCATGGCGAATTGGGCAAGATTATGCTAGTTTTGTGGGCAGTGCCACCATAGGCACCATCCACTTTTCACTAGCCACTACCACCGTCACCACGCACTAATAACTAATCACCATAGAAACATAAAACAAAAAAATTAAATAAATAAAACAAAGAAAAAAAACTAATTACAAATATAATAACACACATTAGTAATAGCAAAACTCATAATTACATATATAATTAATACTAGTTACATGTATAATTAAAAGATTAAAATTATATAAATAGATTATAACTATTACACTATAAAAGCAGTAAAAAAAAGAAACACAAATTTTATTTTAAACCAAGGTCCAAGAGTTAGACATTAAATAAAAATGATAAATAATAATTAACAATTATAACAAAAAAATAATAATCATAAATCATAATCAAAGTATCACAATCGAATTGTATCATACCAAAATGATAATAATAAAATAAACACAACATCAATAAATAACAATCAATCTCAATGCTAATCAGCATCTTTATGCAATTCAGCATCATCATGTAGGTGTCTCATGGTATTGCCAGTGGTGGCCTCAATATTTTCCAAGTCTCATGAGTCATCATCTGCCAGTAACTTTTGTGTTTTATGTCCTACTTTATCTTGAATGTATAATCTCAAATCTTTCCAATCATTCATGCATTCAAGTATCTAAATAATATCTAGTCATAGTCTTGATCTCCTATCTGAAATGATATTGCTTGCAATAGAAAAAATAGAATCTGATATCATGCTAGATACTAGATGAATTAGTAGATCAAATATCATCTTGGACAACACGAGATAAGTGGATTCACATGATTTCCACTATAATAAAATATCAAGGTTATTATTATTGGTACGTGGTATTGAGTAGTAATCAATATCTAAGTACTAAGATAGCTCGCTCCTATTCGATAGATCACCCTATTATTTTCCCCCTTGATAATTGAATGGAGAAATCAACATCTCCGAATATGATATCTATGTCTATACTCAGAGCCTGGCTACAACTACTATTATGCTTAGTATCATTGAATGTAAATAAGTCAATCAATTTTTCGTGAATTAATTTTTAAAGTTGGTGGCCCTAGTTCATGCATGTTGATATATATGTAAAAATATTCTATTTCTCTGCTACCGTAATCTTAGGATCCATGCAGATAGCTATGTAATAAAGAGATAAAATAATTGATTAGTATTTTAAATACTTGATTTCCATTTCAATGATCATGAAACTAAATATAGGATGACATTTAAACCTACTAACTATGCCACCAACATTGCACACATACCCAAGTGCAATGCAAGTGGTGGGAGTGTACACAGACGAATATATATTTGTCGTATCATAAAAAATATTCAGGAATTTCATAAAAAAAATTTATGTATCCCAGTTAAAGTCTTTAATAATAAGTTCGCTACTCTTACTCTGGCATAGTCAAATATCATGTATTCGTATCCAATGCATGACTCCAATATTAGGTAAGTATAATTCCAATGATGTCTCACATTTGTTTAGAATTTCTTCTTATTTAAGTCTGCAGACAAATAGAGATTATCAAACTCATGTTGTCTGCTAAGTATCCTAAGATATTTGAGTGAGTTTCTTATTTTTTTTTTAAGTAGAGAAGTAACCTGCGTTCCCACTTATACTATCAGGTTAATAATATGACACATATACATAACATAAAAAGTCTCACTTAATGACCCATCCCTAATGGTCATAATAAATATATTAATAATGACTCTATTATTAGATGTATTATCAAATGTGATATTAAATATCTTTATATTTATCTATCAGGTTAATAATGTATGTGTTTATATTTGTATATCTTTATATTTATCTATCAATGTCCTCACCGGAGCTCGAGGAGCTCCGTGAGCTCCATCATGGAGCTCCATCGAGATTTTCCACAGAAGAGGAGTGAGGGGTAAGGGACATGGAAAGAGGGGCAAGGGAAGAGGGGAGGGTCAAGTGAGAGCGTTGCTGAAAGGTAATTTAGGATTAATATATTTGAGTTTACCAAATTTCAATTTTTTAAGAGATTGGTGTATTTTTTTCAAATATTAAAAAAAGAGTAATTTTTTTTTTAATATTATGGGATGAGTGTAACAAAACATAATTCTTCCTAAATCTTGCATATGTCGTTGACTATTGATATATGAAAAAGAAAATGCAATTATTTTGTGGTTTTGATTTAATTTTTAAAAAAAAGATAAGTATTTTCAAATATTTTATGGCAATATACAAGAATATGAGTCCCCTAGTGTGCCAATGTTTTATGTTGTTTTTTATGATATAAAATGTGTAAAATACTAAAAGTAAATTTTTACTTAAATTTAGAGGTAGCAATTTGATCTACTCATTATGTATGTTCTGCAATTTTGCCCGGGAGCGTGGCTATATTCACTTTTGCTTTCCCCCTTCCCGATAAAATTTGCGAACGTGCCTGAGTATGTAAGTTCTGCACTTCTGAGTTGTGATTTCTCCACGAGCGTCGAGCAGGAGCGAGAAAGGTTTCCTCTACTTTACTGTCGATGATCTGGTCCTGTACTTCGGAGACAATGTTAACGGAGATGCGGTATATCTTTTGAGATGCAAATCCATGTTTGTTTCATCTATATTTTGGAAAGAATCAAGTTTTTTCCAAGGTATTCCAGAGACCAATGATCGTCATGTTGCTTTTAGGGCTCTTATTGTGGCCCGTTTTGTTCCAGAGAGCTAAATATTGATTCCAGGAGTTGCCCACTACTCCATTCCGAACACCGTTGAATCTGTCGTATTTGGATGCACATTGTGTCTTGTTTCTTTCTGTTGTTTTTTTTTTAAATTCGCATCAGAAACATGGGCTGTGTCAACAGCAAATGTTGTCGTCGATATAGATCATCATCAGATTGTGATTCAAGAGATTGTTTAGAATTAGGTCCTAAAAGAAATATCAGTAGTGAACAGCTACTCCCTGAAAGATCACTAGAGGATGTTTCTGTTCCTGCTCACAACTTTAAATTGCAGTGTTCTTGCTTAACTCAGAATGGCTACTATCCTGAGGAGCCTCCTGATAAGAAAAACCAGGATGCTTACCGTATTGAAACAGAGATTCAGGGTAAGCCGGATGTACATTTTTTTGGTGTTTTTGATGGGCATGGTCAATTTGGTGCGGATTGCTCGAATTTTGTTAAGGATAAGCTAATTCAATTGTTAGCAGCTGATCAAACTTTGTTAAATGATCCTCGCGATGCTTATAGGTCAGCCTTTTTAATTACAAACAAAGAGTTACATGATAGCAAAATTGATGATTCAATGAGTGGTACTACTGCAATAACTGTTCTTGTTATTGAGAATACAATATATGTGGCAAATGTTGGAGATTCAAGGGCAGTAATTGCTGTTAGAAGGGATAATAAGATTTTTGCCGAAGATTTGTCAAAAGACCAAACTCCTTTTAGAAAAGATGAATATGATCGTGTAAGGAAATGTGGGGCTAGAATTCTGAGTGTTGATCAAGTAGATGGCAAAAAGGATCCAAGTATGCAACTATGGGATGATGAACAAAGTCAAGGTGGTGACCCTCCGAGACTTTGGCTCCAGAATGAAATGTGTCCTGGGACAGCATTTACTAGGAGCGTAGGGGATAGTATAGCAGAAAACATTGGTGTTTTTGCTGAACCAGAAGTCAATATGGTCTGTCTCACACCCAACCATTTGTTCTTTGTTGTTGCAAGTGATGGAGTTTTTGAATTTATGACAAGCCAAGCAGTTGTTGATATGGTATGCTTTTGTTGTCATAATTTTCTTGTTATCACATTATTAAACTTTTATTTAATTTTTGAGTTTGTTTCTAGACTTTCCTGCTGCTAAATTCATATTATGGGCGGATATTTGAAATACAATAATGAAATGGGCATGAATGTGGAAAACAAATATAGTTAATTGAGATTTTATTTATACTATCTTGATTAATATTAAAAGTGAGAACAATGAACTATGTGTCTTATCTATATAAAAGATGGAGATAAAAAAAGATATTAAAGACTATTTTTGTTTACTTCTATTTAAAAAAATGTAAATTGAAGTAATTATTTTTTTTTTCATTTATATAAATTCTTTTTCATAAAAACTAAAGAAAATTAATTTACATATATTAATGATTGTATAAATTAATATTTTTATTGGTAATGATATTATTATTATAGAGATTGAATGTGAAAATGGGAGAGTGAAGGCAAACCAATAGATTACCATGATATAAATCCAAATGATATTATTTTTGGATAATATTTGAATTTTACCAAGTAATAATATCATTTGTAATTTATATCATGGTATAATTCCAATAAAAATTTGAAATTTAGAATACCAAATGGTATTATTTCTTGGTATTATTAGAAAGAAAAAATGGGTTGGGAAAATTTATTTGTTTTTTTTTTTGAGAATTATTTGTAGATTTTGAAAGTCTTCCATAAGTAGTTTTACATTATTTTCTAAATTATCATGAACTTAATATTAATTATTGATGTTAATAGGTTTGTGTACATGAATTCTAATCATCAAATATTTTCACACACTCATTTAAAATAAATTTTCTCTTGTCTATTTTTTAAATAATTTAAAAATAAGATTTAAAAAAATAGAAATTTTTTTTACTTTTAAAAAAAATTACAAACAAATAAGGGATAATTATATTTAGTAGACCCAAAATGAAAATATTTACATATTGGTCTAGTTTTTAAAACTTTTTAAAAAACACACCTAAAATATAAAATATAATTATTGATGTTGGGTCGGGTTGAGTTGGGTTGAGTTAAGTTAGGTTTAGTATTTAATTGCATTGTAAGAATGAAAAATTAATAAAAAATGCATATAATCATGGTGTTTTGTTTAAAAATAAAAAAAAAATAGAATCATATCACATTAATTTCTTGATTTTATAAGAATAAAATATAAAAATCTTACTAATTAACCTATTTAAAATTTACATAATATAAAATTGTAAAATTAATAAATTATTATTTTATAGATGTGGATTACTAGTGACCTAGACCATGATCCATGGAACTCGTCAAATTTTTAGGTGTGGATATCTCATCCAAATAAGTATGTTAATTGTTATAAGTTATCTTCATCTTTTCTTTTATTCATATCAACTTTTCTTATATACACAATTATTGGCTTTCAATTTGGTAGATTTTCGATGTAGGAAGATGGATGTGTTATGATTTGGATTTGCGCAAAATAATGGTGCTCCCAAAACAAATGTTGCTCATGAAAAAGTCTACATCTAACCCAGGCTAACTCATACTAGCCTGGGTTAGCCGTAGGTAGGCAGCAGGGTAGAGGGCAGAGGACAGAGGCTAGCCTGCTTTAGCCTATGGTTATGACTGGTGTGGTGCAGGCCTGGTTGTCCAAGTCCAGTCTAGCCAAGGTTAGCCCAACTCGCCTGTGGTCTTGGTTGGTTTGGGTTGGGGCCTTTGGCCCCCTCACTTGCTACCTATATATATCTATATCTATACATATATAAAATTTTTAAAAAATCAAAAAAATTTAAAAAAAAATTCATAATTTTAAAATCTAAATGAGGCAATGATGCAAAATTTTAAAATAGGGCATGTGTGTGACAATTTTCCTATTCTGAAAAATAAATAAATAAAAGCACATAGGGTTCATGCACTTTAAATTTTTTTAATATCCGAGGACTCATGATTGAACTCCACGTGTTGAGTTGGGTTTGTGCTGTTCGTGCTGATATTTTGAGCTTTCATTCCATGGGCCATGCCATGCTCAATGATGACATAGTTCCTAGCTGTGTCGTATCGTGCCTGACATGGCTTTTGAGGGCCGTGTCATAGGCTAGGCTCAATTGCTTGACTTAGTTCTCACCTCTAAGTAAGCATGTAACAATTTGTGTGTGTTGTTTGTATCATGGTGTAGTGCTTGTTTGTAATGGTGATATTGTGTTTGTGTAGTGACTAAGTAGGAATTTACTTATTGCACATGCTTATGGAGGAATTAAATATTACTTGTACCATCTAATATTTGTTTGATTGAGATAAGATGAGATCTAATAGAGAATTATCTCATACTACTTACCTAGGAGATAGAGGAGGTATCAGTCGAGGTAGAAGCAATATTTTATAGAGAAATTATTTCTTTCTAAATGAGAAAATTATGATGAAATAAGTCATAATTTATATTTTTATATTTGATCAACTTACTAATATATATATATGAAAGTCTTGAGAGGATGTCATGGCTTAGTTTTCTTTTCTTTAAGTTTTATGTTGTATATATTTATGCATTAGTTTGAGATGTGATATTACATTTTCATTTGTTTCCTTTGTTCTTTATATTTATGATAGGATTACCTACCATTGGAGCTATCTCATATAATTTTTTTCTTTATAGTCTTATGTCATAGGTTGTAAGCTTTAGTGCTACATGTGCAATCTTAGGGTAGGAGATTCTCTTCCTCAATTGTTTAAATTAGTTTATTCTTGCCTCTCACAAGAGTTACATCCACAAAAATTTAGCAAGAGAGAAATATTTAGCAAGTGAAAATATATTACACGTAGTTGTGAAATGCACACTTAATGTGCGCCTAGGCTCGAGGCATAATCATTCCTTAGCTATAGCGCCTCGCCTTCCAAGGCTTGCGCCTTACTGAAGAGGTGCGCCTTATATACAATAATTTTTTTTAAAATATATTTATTTTCAAAATTTGTAATTATATATTAAAATTTATATAATTTTATTTATTTTTTTTATCAAAATCTATTTAAATATTAGTAATATTTATTTTTTTTATCAATTAAAATCATATTTAATAAAAATTTATGTGCATCCATAGTCATATTTCACTTCACAAAAGCTCACGCTTTAGGTATGCCTTGTGCTTCAAGGCTCCAAGAGACATTTGCGCAATGGTGCGCCTTGTGCCATTTAAAACTATGATATTACAAATAGAACTTGAGTGAGTACAATAATAACATGACTCTCTTATATAGTGAGATCTCTCATTTATTATTGGCTCAAATTATATTATATGCTACAATCTCTTTACATAAAAAAATTATAAAATATTTTAGGATGAGGAGTCTCATGAGAGACTAGATTATTATTTTAGGATTGAGATGACTTATGATTATATATATATATTGTGTTGTTATAGAATAGATATGTCTTAGATATTCTCTTAGTGGTTGATTTTTTGGGATATATCTAGAGGTGTCAAACGGGCCGGCCCGGCACGGCCCGGCCCATTTTTTTCGGGCACTACCGTGCCGGGCCGAGCACGGCACGGCCCGTAGGCACGGCAGGCCGTGCCGGGTCGGGAGTCGGGACCGTGGGTCGGGATCCAATCAGACCCGACCCGTGGTCTTTTTATTCAGGAGGGTTGGGTCACGCCCACGCGTGCCCGCGTGAAACGGCACGGGAAGAACCCGTGCCTGGCCCGGCACGGCACGGCTCGAGCCATGCACGGCACGGCACGGCACGGCACGTTCCAACCCCGGGCACGGCACGGCATGGGCCCGGGCACGGTTTAAAAACTTGCCAGGCTGGCCCTGGCACGGCCGAACCGTGCCGTGCCTCGTGCTGGACCAGCCCGGCCCGGCCCGGTTGACACCTCTAGATATATCACATCAAATATGTTTATTTAGCTAAGTATTGATCTCTTATTTTATGTGGACCTTTTAGTCGATTCAATTACAAATCAAATATAATTTTTATAATTAGTATAGTTAGTTATTTATTAAATTTTCTACGACATGATGATTTTGATGTAACTCTTTGTATATTTTGATATGTAAAGAAATTATAAGGATTTAATATTTTATTTAGTGAATATGGATATCTTTAGTTAGATATAAAGATTCTAGTTGAATAGCAACTTGTGCAGATAGAAGATCTACTACAAGTTATTATATTTTTTTAAAAGAATTTTCTCTATTAAAAAAGTAAATGGTTCATGATATACTCTAATACATAGGTTGAGACACTGAACACAGGGTGATGACCACAACAACCCATAAGCTTCTCTAAATTAGACATCTAATTGAGAAGATCGGATATCTAATTGTTTTTCAAATAATTTTTTTTTATGATAATCATGTAGCAAGACATGAGTTTTAATCTAGTAGAGAATGTCATAGAAATAGATTATTTTTATGGTCTTACTAATATATTTATGAAAATTTTGAGGACGCCTCAGCTTAGTTTTTTTTTCTATATGCTTTATTTTATTAATATTTACACCCCAGTTTGTGAGATGGTGATATTGTAAATTTATTTATTTTTTTGTTCTTTACATTTATGATGGAACACATAACATTTCTCGGCTATCTCATATAGTTTTTTTCTATTAATATAGTCTTATGTCGTGAGTCGCAAGTTTCAGTATTATTTTTGTTTTGTTTTACAAGAGTTATTATTACAAACTTAGCAAGAAAGATAATTATTTAGAAATAGAAAATATATTAAAATGAAATTTGAATGAGTAAAATAATGAGAATTTTTTTATACAATGAGAGTTTCCACGCACTAATGGATTACATTATGTCATATGTTATAGTCTCATTATATAAAAAATCTTTGGAACATTTTAAAATGGGAAGAAGTCTTATGAGAGATTCAAATACTATCTTAGGATTGACATGACTTATGATTGTACACGTAGTATGTTATTATAGAAGAGATATGTATAGATACTCTATTAAAGATTAATCTTTTAAGATATATTCAATTAGCCATGTTTATTGAGCCAAATATTGATCTTTTATTTTATGTGGACATTCTAATTGATTTGATTACATATCAGATGTAATTTGTGTAATTAATATAATTAGTTATTTTTTAGATTATTCATGATATGATAAATTTGATGTAATTTTTTGTATACTTAGATATATAAAAAAATCTTAATGATATATATTTTATCTGATGATTATGGATATCTTTAGTTTGTCAAGTATTAAGATTTCATTTGGACACCAATTTGCACAAATAGGAGATCTATTATAAATTATTATTTTTTTTAATATAATCTTGTTTCCTAAATAAGTAATAGAATGGTGGTAGACTTTAGATCTAGGATATAGGTTGTATGTTTAGGAAGCTTAGATATTAATTGAACAATTACTTAAGTTGATGATTTGTGGGTTAGGTTATTTTCTTATGTATGAGAGATTTTCTTTTCTCTTAGTTTATAGATGTATAATTTATGGAGTTTTAATTTAAAGGGTAATAGAATATGTGTGACCTCTATTAACACATGTTGGTCATGTTTCTCACACCGATCTCCTAGTCACTGGTATTCATAAGTGATAATGATCATACTGGGTATTCTTCCCCTTAAGGTAGAGTGGTTTCATGGATTTACAGTTCATGAGTTGTTGGTCAAATGGCGGTGAAATATATGTGAATTTTACTTGCACATGTGATGTGAGTCACATTGGTCACACTTATCCGCTAGTCACTGATACACTATCACCTTATATTGCTTGTAGGTGATAAGGATGATAGTTAAGTGTATAGTCCTCTTGAGGCAGAGATTTGATATATGAAGATTATCTCTATTATGTATTTTTATTTACCTTTCACAGTTCTTATATGTGACACAATATCTTGGGTAGTGAATGTTCAATGAAGAATAAAGACAATTTATCAGTCTCTTGGCATAGTATTTATGATAAATGACTCGACTATGTGGCCTATGATTCACATAATCCCATGGTAGCAAAATATTTATAGATGACTTAGGTAATCCATCATTCGACCATCACACTTCCATATTTAAAATGGACATTCTTGAGCATGTGAGCTTATTCACTTGTTGTAGTCTTTCTAAGACCCATAGTGTTAAAGGCTACATCAATCTTAGCCTAACCTAAGAAATCACAAAATAACTCCCACAACCAAACAATTTTATACATTGTAATCCATATAGTTCAACAAAGTATATTAGGTGATCCCCACACATAAATTCATAATCAACTCTAGATACAATATTTAGACTAGCATTAGGAATTATTTTATGTAGTGCTGAAGATTCAATTTTATTTTTGATCTACAGAAGAAGATGAGAACTAATCTCGTCATTGAGCTCATTAGGTTTGTTGTTATGCGCTCAACCTTGGTTTGCACTAACTTTGGTTGAATTTTTTGTTCTTGCTGCTTTTTTTTATCCCAAGTGTTGAGCATCGTTGGCTTTCTGCTCAATGCTTGGGGCTTTTTTCCCCCCCCTTCGCTTGGATTTGTGTGCACCATTTTTTTGGCTTCTGAACTCTGAAAAATAAAAATAATCTTTATGGTTCTATGTTCAAGTATCAGCCATTATTGATGCAGGTCTTTTGTTAGTTCATGTCACGACTTAAGAGATAGTGTCGTGACTCGGATCCTCCTTGTTGGCTCAATGTCTTGTAGCAACTAATAAAGATGATGTCACGACTTATGAATATTATCACAACCAAGATTGAATGTCACAATCGAGAAATAATGTTGTATTGTGTGAGGTGTTTTCATGATTGAAGATGAATGTAATGACTAACAAATTATATTACAATAGAAGAAATAATGTCGTGATTGAGAAGTGAAGTCATGATGCAATGCGATAATATTGCAACCAAGAATTAATGTCACAATTGAGAAATAATGTTGTGTTGTGTGAGGTGTTGTCACAACTAAAGATGAATGTGGCGACTAGCAAATTAAGTTGCAACAAAACTTTGAAGAAATAATATCAAGACCAATAATCAAAGCCATGATATAATGAAATACTATTGTGACCACAAAAGATGTCTTGACTTGGTGAGAAATTGTCATGATCACAGAAGATGCTGTGACTTGGTGAGATAGTGTTGTAACGCTTGAATGATTGTCTCTATTCAGGATTAAAGTCATGATGTGTGAAGTGATCGCGATTGAGTAAAGTAGTATTGAGTAAATGAAGCAGGGATTGACAAATTATGTCGACCAAGTAGTATATGCATGTGAATATTGCAATCAAAGAAATAATGTTGCAACCAAAAAGTAGTATTGCAACTGAGTAAATGAGTCATGTTTAGGAAAGATAATATTACAACATGTGAATGTTGCAACTCATAAACATGATGTTGTGACTTCGCTTTGCTCTGATGCAATTGTGGTTCTTCCCTTTTTACATGATGTTGTGACTTTCAAGATATTTGAGTCATGATTTTATTTTATTTTTTTGTCTTTTATCCTTTTTTTCTTTGTTGATTTTGTTATTTTACATAAAAATCATCAAAACTCTAATATTAAGTAATTTGTTCATAAATTGCACATACATCACATATTTTGTATAATATATATGTAGACTGAAAATATACCCACAAAAGATGCCGATCACTGACCCAACTTGGTTTGACCTGAATTTTTGCCCTAATGTGCTAATGTCTTGGATCACCTCTTTTTGAGGTGAGTCAGGCTGGCATGACTATGATCTCGAATTGGACCATGCCCTGCACGCCATGAAGGTCCTTTTTGGCTGAAAAAATAGGTTTTCGGATCGACATAACCCATTTGATATTGCATGCCACTTGTGCATGGGGTATGTGCTTGCTCATTGTGCTCGGTTGGCAAGGCACCCATGCCACATGGTACATGCTCAAGTGAATAGGCTTGGGTCATGCTCATACAACCATTACCTATGAACCAGCTCATAACTCGCTTGACTACCACTAGGCACTAGTGTGCCATGTGCTAGTTGGCCAAGGGAAGATTGGATATGATTCATGGAAGGGCATCCATTGCCCATGTGTCAACATGTGATCCACCTGGCTACCACTAGGCATCAAGGTTCCATTGGCCAAGCGTCATGAGTTGTGACCCATACATTTGCTTGAGTTGTGCCTGAGGCCAATATGCCAACCATGCACGATGATGTTGTTTGACCTAGAAAAAATGAGTATGACCTATATGTGTGTGTATTTATATGTGTGTATATATATGCATGTGTGTGTGTGTGTGTTTATATGTGAGTGTATTTATATGTGTGTATATATATGCATGTGTGTGTGTGCATGTTTATATGTCTATATGTATGTGTGTGTGTGTGTGTGTGTGTATATATATATATGTTTATATGTATGTGTGTGTGTGTTTATATGTGAGTATGTTTATTGGCTATACTCTAGAGACAATTACATTTTTTCTATATTTTTTTAAAACTTAGCTAAGAAAAAAATGTAAGAAATTTATCAGACATAAAACTAAATTGATTATTTGATATAGTGGCCAAATTTCTACGTTTTTTAAAATTAATTTTTCCCAAAGTTTTATGATATGATTTAATAATTTGATTTCTCTATAATTTGAATTATATTAATTATCACATTTATCTTTAAAAATTCATACTACACCATTATGTCTTTAAGAACCTGATAATTTATTATTATTTACATGTCTATTAAATAATAGTTATCATTGAATTTTTAATTTATCATAGGTATTTTTAAGTGTCAAATAAAATCTTATCTAGTTCAACTCTTTTTTATGATTGTATGTTATTTAAGTTTCTTTTGTTTCTTTTAATGCTAACTGTGCAATGAAACACATCGTGTATTATTATGAAATTATTTTTTGCAACATCTAACTCTTTAATATATGAATCATTGAGTATGTGTGTAAAATAATCTCTTTATTTATTCTAAAATAATATTACTTTGCATTAATATTATATTATTCTTATTGTTAAAGTTGTCTTTTTGTTATAGTGTTTTTTACTTGGTGATGAAATCACGCAACATGTGAGTTGTTCTTATAAGTTTTCTTATTTATGTAGAGATTAAATTTGGTTATTACTTTGTGAGACTTGAACAACTAAATTAAATGCAATAATCAACTAAAGTTGTAGGGTGATTTTTTTGTCAGGTGAAGTTTGACCATATGACAAAGGAGCCTATTAGCAATGAGACAATGGAAATCTGATTATAGGTTGATTATTAATTATTGATTGTCATGTAATAATCTATTCAAATAGATTTATCTAATGTATTTTTTTCCTGCATTATTATTATTATCATCATAAATTATATTTTATTTAAATTATTTAGTGTCGACTTTATTTTCATATTGTATGAAATATAACATATTATGCAAGCTAACATTATTATACTCATCTCATATTACACACACATATATGATATCATATCTTAATTTATGGATTGTGACTAGAGGACTTTAAAGATTTAGAGTAAATCATCATTTACTTTACATCCTTAACACATTTAGCTACATGCCCCCTGGAGGTATTTTTATCATAGATAGTTTTGATTAAGAGAGTGGTACTAATGAATCAATTTCTTGGTGAAATATTTCTGTCCTCACTACCTAATAGTTTTTTATAGTTTTATAATTAGATTTTGGGTGATTGTCTCTTCTCAACTAGATCAATGATGCATTATCGAAATATTTAGTATATATGAGATAGATATAGATTCCCTAGAGATACAACTTATATTGTGTATATTGGCTATAGCAGAGTATTAGTTATAGTAGATGTAGAGATAGAAGTTCCTCGGTATAGTGTATACATTGTATGAGGGGTGGTCATATCAAAAAAAAATTAATTGAGAGTTATTTCTAGAGAGAATGCCAAAGTTTTTTGTAGTTCATCATTTACTTAAACATATTCAACACAATTAGCTACGTGGTTTTTAGAGAGATTTTCATCATAGGTAGTTGTGATTGAGAGAGTGATACCAATGAATCAGCTTCTTGGTGAAATATTTCTGCACTCACTGTCTAATAGTTTTTTGTAGTTCTGCAGTTAGATTTTAGATGATTATCTCATCTCAACTAGATCAATGATGTATCATTAAACAATTTAGTATATATAAGATAGATATAAATTTTCTAGAGATACATCTTCTATTGTATATATTGACTATAGAAAAAGTATTACTAATAATAGATGTAGAGATAGAAGTTCATCAATACAATGTATACATTACATGAGGAATGATCATACTAAAAAAAATTATTGAGAGTTAGTTCTAGAGATGAGGCCGAAGTTTTTTGCAGTTCATCATTTACTTTAAATCTTTAACGCAATTATCTACGTAGCCTCTAGAGTGATTTTCATCATAGTTAGTTGTGATTGAGAGAGTGATACCAATGAATTAGCTTCTTGGATAAATATTTATCTGCACTCATTGTATGATAATTTTTTGTAGTTATGCAGTTAAATTTTGGATGATCATCTCTTCTCAACTAGATCAATGATATATCATTGAACAATTTAGTATATATGAGATAGATATTGATTTTCTAGAGATACATCTTATATTGTATACATTGGCTATAGAAAAAGTATTACTCATAATAGATGTAGAGATAGAAGTTCCTCAATACAATGTATACATTGTATGAGGAGTGATCATACCAACAAAAAATTAGAGTTATTTCTAGAGAGGAGGCCAAAATTTTTTTTAGTTCATTTATTTTACATCTTTAACACATTTGCTACGTAATATTTTGAGTGATTATCATCATATATAGTTGTGAATTATGATTGAGAGAGTGATACTAATGAATCAGCTTCTTGGTGAAATTTTTCTACACATTATTTAAAAGTTTTTTGTAGTTCTGCAGTTAGATTTTGGATAATTATCTCTTCTCAACTAGATCAATGATGTATCATTGAACAATTTAGTATATATAAGATAGATATAGATTTTCTAGAGATACATCTTATATAGTATATACTATATATTGGCTATAGAATAAGTATTACTCATAATATATGTAGAGATATGAGTTCCTCAATATAATGTATACATTGTATGAGGAGTGATCATACCAGAAAAAAATATTAGAAGTTATTTTTAGAGAGGAGGCCGAAAGCACTATAGATTGGCAAGAGAGATAGGCTGTCTACTAGATCTATTTAAGGATCTTCAAACGGTTCTTTCTTTATGATCCTCATTAAATAGAAATATGTGAAATTTTAGAGAGGAGTGATCATACCAGAAAAAAATATTAGAAGTTATTTTTAGAGAGGAGGCCGAAAGCACTATAGATTGGCAAGAGAGATAGGCTGTCTACTAGATCTATTTAAGGATCTTCAAATGGTTCTTTCTTTATGATCCTCATTAAATAGAAATATGTGAAATTTTTCATTAGTAAGATAATAACATATATTTCTTATTTTTTTGGTATTATGATTATCATGACTTATTTTTAACTTTAGACTTTTCGATTATTAATTTAATAGCCAACAAACATATTTTATGTAATTGTTATTGTTTATTATTTTTCTTTTTGTTTTCTATATATTATAAAAACTAATCATATATCATCTAAATTCGTTTGTTATGATAATATTTTACTTTATATTTTCTTTTTCAATGTTCTTATTCTTTGGTGTCGTAGTAGTTTTTTTATTTGGGTTGCCAAGAAGGTCATCTTGATTGATGTTTTGCAGGATTAAAAGATTTTGTGAAAGATTTTTTTTTTTTTTGGATTGAGCAATGTTGATTATATATTCCTACTTTTATGATTAAATATCCCATTATATGCATAAGTATTAATTTATTATTTTTTTTATTTTTTACTCAGTCACTCATCTCTAGTCAATTAAAAATTTTTGGATCCTATTATTAGAAATGTTTTTATTATATACTATGAAATTTATCAATTATAAAAGTATACTAGAGCTCATATTTTATATGTTAGGTTTGTGGGAGTAATATTTCATTTGATCTAATATACTTAGATGTTTTGGGATTTATTAGAGATGAAACTTAAGTTGTATTAATATGTTTTATTAGAGATGAAACTTAAGTTGACAATTATATATATTTCACTTTGTTATTTTTTTTGTTTTAGATCATATATTTTTTATATTTTTTTAATTATTTCATCAAATATTAAAAGATTAATTTAATAAAAATATAGAGTTATGAAATAGGACAGCATTAAAGTATATATTTGATATATTTAGATTTTATTAAATTGATCGTGAAATCATATCTTAGATTTCTTGTGCTAGGAGATTCTCACATGATGAGTTGGTAGAAAATACAAAATATATATTTGATTGAGACAACAAGGATACTCTTCATTAGTGAAATTGTTCAAAAGTATTTTTGAGATTATGTAATTTTAATCACAAACTACTCATTAATTAGTTGTCTTTCTTTATTATTTCTTATTGTGTATTTTTTTAAGATTTTGCTCTTAGGCGAGAAATATGTAGTTTATCTCTGAAAGCTTTTGAGTGTACTTGTTTTGTTCATTATCTTTTTTCAGGATGTGATAATTTGATATTTAAGATAATAAAGTGTAGCTCTTTTAGTACCCACATAGAATATAAATATTATTTTTTTGAGATCGATATAATATTGATTAGTGTTAATATTTTTTTGAGTATGATTTATTCTTTTAATGAGGTAGATAGTGTAAGGATAAAGGGGATACACTTGGATTTCTTACACCTTATTCCTCTGGAATATCATGTGACTGTAAGTTTCTATCTAGGAGAGAATGTCATCATTTTGTTACTTTTGAATTTGTTGATTTATACTAGTTGATCTAGTGGCTCTTTAATTGATTTTAGCTCTAATCATAGTTATGAAGGCGCGCCTGAGGCGTGCCTAAAGCTCAGGCGCCACCACTCCCGGGAAAAATGCCTTGCTTCAGGCGAGGCGCAGGCGGGTGAGGCACAGTGGGCAAGGAAGCACGGACACGGCACGGATACGTGTCCGATACGCCACGTGGCGTATCATTGATAAATCCGTATCAGATACGCCACGTGGTGTATCGAACGATGGCATATCGGACGTCTGGTGGGCGGCAGAGGGTAGAGGGCAGGCACGATTTGAGGGGGCGAGGCAGGGGCCGAGTGCGAATTGAGGGGGGAGGCAAGGGGCGGGTGCGAATTGAGGGGGGGAGGCAGGGGATGGGCGGGAATTGAGGGGGGGGAGGCAGGGGATGGGCGGGAATTGAGGGGGAGGCAGGCAGGCGGGAATTAAGGGGGAGGAGGCAGGGGCGGGCAGGAATTGAGGGGAAGGCAGGCGTGCGAAAATTGAGGGGGGAGGCATGCCAACGGGAATTGAGGGGGAAGACAGGCGAGCGGTAAAACAAAATAAAATATTTTAATAAAATAAAATAAAATATTTTTATTTTATAAAATAAAAAAATATATTTTTATATAATATAAGATAATTTTAAAATATTATTTTATAAAATAAAATAATAATAAATATTATTTTATAAAATAAAATAAAATATAATATTTTTATTTTATAAAATAAAAATATATTTATTTATTTTATAAATTAAAATATTTTAATTTAATTTATTTTATTTTATAAAATACCTAATATTTATAAAGAAAATAATTTTTATTTTTAATTTTATTTTTTTTATCATGACATATCCTAGTCATATCTGTATCTTAGTTTTTTAGAATTTGTCGTGTCCCCGTATCCTGTCGTGTTGTATTCCCGTGTCCGTGTTAAACCAAACAAACCACCAACACCAAAACCAAAGTCAAGATCATCTAGCTCTAAACATACTCTTACTCTTGTTTTGATTGATGAAGATAAAGAGATGATTTATTCATCGGGAGAAGAAGATGAAGAAGAGGGAGAGTGGAAGATTGATGATGAGGATGATATTGATGAAGACTTTCTTGATTTAGATTTAGATGTAGATATATGAGTATTTATTTTATTTTAGAACTTTGAATATTTGTTAATTTGTTTTGAAACTTTGAATATTTGGATGATGTGAGCATTATTAATATTTGATTTTTATCTTTGATGTTTTTTAATTTATTATTAGATGAAAATTAAAGATTATATTTAGTAAAATATATAATGTTTATGTGTATTAGGCTGGGTGCGCCTCAAATAAAAAAGCTCGCGCCTCAAGTGCGCCTCAAATAAAAAAGATCTCGCCTCAAGTGCGCCTTGTGCCTTAAGGCCCCAAAAAGCTTTTGCGCCTCAGTGTGCCTTGAGTCTTAAATAACTATGGTCCTAATTCAAAATGAATTGGGAAAAGAGAGACATGACTCATAAGGACTTTGATTTTTCTGATTTTAATCTTCTAATTTATATTTTGAAGAAGTAAAATAATTATACTCAATATCTTATTTCATAGATATTATTTTACTCATATCTTTTTTTTTATTACTATTTTTCTTAACTGTTCTATGACACTTAAATCTCTATCTGAGATATTTTTCTACTCTAATGAAATTTGAAAAATAGTACATTGACATTTGGGAATATTTGTTGTTGATTGTATGTCGACATTCACTGTGAAGACAAGTTTAGAAAAGAACAAGGTAGATCATCTATAGACAACTTGTGGTGATGGATTTACTTAACTGTTTAGAGTGAATTATCAAAATATATTTTTTTAAGTGGTTAAGATAATTTTAATATGGATACTTATATTATTAGTAATTTCTCATAGATTAAGGATATATTAATTATGTGTAAAAAAATATATTTTTTTCATGGTGACATTGAGAAATTAAATTTACATGGAATAATTGCTTGATTTTTGAGCAGTGACAAAGCAATTCGATTGAACTTATAAATTGCAAGTAGTATTGTATAATTTTAAATAGTCACCAATAATTTTGTTTATAAAAATGTGTTATATATTATTATTTATTTTTATACTAATATTCATCTCTTTTACTTTATTAAGGTGTATTATTTATTATTCTTTATTTTTTTGGAGGAGTTCATATGACAATTTTATCTTATTGATTGTGTATATGAATATCTTTATCAAGAGAGATGATGAGATAAGAATCATTCAACTCAAGAAGTATTTTCAATTATAGTTTTAAATGAAAAATCTTAGTGATTCAGATCCTTCCTTGAGATTGAGTTGACATATAATATGAGAGGTATTGTATTGTTACAAGTAATAAATGTATTTGATATTTTTATAGAGATTAGTTTTTTGGGTTGTATTATAGTAGATATTTTTATTAAATCATGCACAAATTTTTTGTCTGATATGAGTTTTTTAGTTGATTTAATTGCGTGTAGGAGAATTATATGGAATATTAATTATGTGATTGTCACTAGATTAGATATAGTTTATACATATTATATATTAGTTCTTTGATTTTTTATGATATGTTTACCTGAATATAGTTTTGAAACATATGAAAGAATCTCTGGGTCTTGGTATTATTTTTAGTGGTCAATTACACTATTTAACTAGTTAGTTTTTCTAATCTGAGTTATGCAAGAGTTTGCACTAAGATAACATCTATTATAGATTTTTATATTTTATGAGAGATAATTTTGTCTTATGAAAAAATAAGTGAAAACTGAAAGATAGTAATCTCTAGATGTAGACTTAAGACTTAAGAGCGATAATAATAGTTATTTGTGAGGTAATTTGGTTCATGCACCTTTTTGAGAAGATTAAATATATACTTATTTTTTCTATCACTCTCTATTATGATAGTCAAATAGTAAGATATATAATAATTAAGTTGATACCTTATGAGTGAATAAAATACATAGAAATTAATTTCTTTTTTCATGGAAAAGATTTATTATGATACAATATTGTTATATTCTACGTTCGTATAGTAGATCAACTAATTAATATATTCATGTAAATATTGAAGAGATCTCAATTTTTTTTATATTTTCTAAAAGTTTGATATTTAAAATATTTTATATTTTATGCGCTAGCTTAAAGAGAGGGTTGCAACTATATTTTTGTCACAATATTTTTTTGCTTAGTGATAAGAGCATTCAATTTGTGTATTGTTCCTATAGATTTGCTTATTTATATATAAGCTAGTTTTTCATTTATGATTATTAAGTATTTTTCATTATGAGTTTACCATTTATATTTATCCATAAGATGTTCAATATGATTTAAACTACGAAAATTAAGAGAATGATATTTATTGAAATTATTAAGAAAAAGTTTTATTTTTTAAAAATAAAAAAAAAGTAATATCAAAATAAAAATATTTATGTTTTGATGCTCTTAATTTAGGAAATTCGAAAATATTCTTACCAAATAAATATAAAATAAAATGTATACAATATATATGTTTTATGTTTATTGAAATTTAAAAAACATATATAATATGTTTTTCAAAAATATATATTTTGTATATATATTTTTTGAAAACATATAGACTATGCTTTTGAAATTTTGATAAACATATGTTGCATATACTATATACATTTTATGTGGTAAAGGTTTTTTTTGGGTCTCATCATTTAAGAGCACCAAACTATAAATATTTTTTATTTTGATATAATTTTTAAAAAGTAAAAAAAAAAAAGATTATTTTTCTCAAATATTTTCAAAAATGAGACTCCTTTGCATATATTTTCCATTTAAATTTCTAGTTTTTTTTAATAACCTGAGAGTATCCTTGAACTAAATGGGCACCTCGACTAATTCACTAGAACCTTGGGGTGGAAACAAGGTCCTCCTTGTACATGGAATAGAAGGCAAATGGAGAGGGAGGATCAAATTTGAACCTACATCCCCAAAGAGGTGTTTACATCTACCATCTAGTCTACCACGTTTGTTGGTATAAATGCTTAATTTGTTCATTTTATGATTTAGATGCATGGTTTTGATT
Organism: Sapria himalayana; assembly: GCA_029783825.1. NCBI lineage: Eukaryota > Viridiplantae > Streptophyta > Magnoliopsida > Malpighiales > Rafflesiaceae > Sapria > Sapria himalayana. The sequence continues at coordinate 4,528,829 of JAREIK010002107.1, read as the reverse complement.
ATAATCACCTTGAATATTTATTTTATTAATTCAAATATTTCCTTATATTGCATATTAACCACTAGCCTCCAAATTTTAATTTCCTTCATTTTGAATAATATTTGAGGACATACAATAATTGAAATAATGATTTTTTTTATTTTATTTTATAAAAAATCAAGTAATGAATCTTCAAACTCTAATAGAAAACTAGATAAATAAAAAGTACAAGGGTGGGCCCTTATATAGTAGGCATAGTTAAATGGGAGGACTCGTATTTCGGATGTTCTCATTCATAATAAAACATAAATTAGGGTAATAATAATATAATTGTAAGTTGAAACTTTAACACACTTAGTCTAATGCGTAAACAAAATCTCTTCAAAGCTTTTATTAAATATTTGTTTGGTGAAATTATAATTCACTCATTCAAGTTGATACATAAAGAAAATATGTTATATTTTTATGAAAATGTCTGCTAGCTGGTCTACTATATTAACAGTTTTATCCTAAATCTATTTTCTTAAGAAAGAAATAATGTATTTTTATGTGTTTCCATTATTCTTGAAATATAATATTGAAAATTATATATATTGTTGTCTAACTATCACAGTAAAGACTAGTAGGAGAAGAGAATGATTATCTGATCTCTTCCAGTATGTGTTGAATCTAAAGTATCTCATATGTAATTATTATTGTCTTTAATTTTGTTTTTGTACTAGATCTCGAAATAATTATTTATCTCTTATTTCTTTAAAAGACGAGATTGTATTATATCTCAGAAAAATATAAAAATTTATAGTAGATTATCTTTTAATGCATGTTAATGCTCAACTTGAATTTGAATACCCACCTAATTACTAGTACTCGTGAATCTTCTGCCTAAGGAAGAAATAATTTACTTTTATGTATTTTATTTATTTATGAAATATCATATTAAAGATTATATATCATATTATTTGATCATTATAGTAAAAATTTTAATTTAAATACTCAACTAATTACTAGTACTCATAAATCTTATTCCTAAAGAAGAAATAATTTATTTTTACTTATTTCATTTGTTAATAAAATATTAGATTAAAGATTTTCTATCTTTTCAAGTTGATATTCTATCCAAAGTATGTCATAGGTAATTCGTGTCATTATTTGAATTGTCTTTCAACTTGATTTTAAAATAAATATTTATTATTTATTTTTTCAAGATGCAAGTTTCTATCTAAGAAAAATACATAAAAAACAGTATTTTTTTTATATTAGTGCAAGTTAATGATCAAATATCTCAGCTCGGCATGCTCAAATCTAGGCTAGCATGAATTAGATCCAGGCTAGCTTGGGTTAGGTCCAAGCTAGCCTATGATAGCTAGCCATGCTGAAATTAGTCAGCATGAGCTGGCATGCTAGGCCATGTCGTGCTTCATTTTTCCTAGCACGGGGGCTAAAAACTCTTGCCTGACATGGCCCATGTCATTCATGGCCTAGCTCATGCCTATTTGAGGCATGGTTCCTCTCATGTCGGGCTTGTATGGATTGATTTTTGTGGGTTGTTATGCTAGGCACCTACTTATTTTACACCTCTAATTACAAGTGTTTGTGAATGCTGAATAGATTCTAATGAGATATTTTTTTTGTATACCTCAATATGTTGACTCTATAAGCCCAGGCCTTAGAGATATCCACTAGACCTTGCAGCCCGAACCTAATATGAGACACAACATGAAAATGTTGTGTCTGGACTTATCTTGCGTTGGCTTGTGGCATGGCTCATGTCATGTTGGGCTTTACATGGATAGCTCGGGTGTTGTCCCTTTTGTGACATGATAAATTTGGCATGACCAACATGAACATGCACGACACATGCATGTCACATTCCCATTGTGCTAACATGTTAAAAAAGGTGTCATGTGAGTGTAAATGCCCCTTTTTTTAATGTTTTTCATAAAATGGGGTGTGTGCATGTTAGTGCCCCATTTAAACCCCTAGGCACTCATTGTTTATCAATGGGTGCTTTTCGACAAGCTTGCTGACAGTGTCTGTCATTGTTGTCGAAATATTAAAAAAATAAATATTTTTTTAGTTGTTGGATTTCATCCAATGATTGTAGATAGAAAAAAAAATTAATCTCTCTTAAATAATCTTATTATGTAATAGTAGACCTATATTATTATTTATTATTATAGTATTTTTATTTATTTATTATAGTTTTTCACTTGCATTTAGTTTTATTTTATTTGTAATTATTTTTTTTTGTCGCTTATAACATAAATAAAAATTAAAAAATATTCCATATTCAAAACTCTATAAATACTAAATAAAAAAATAAAAATAATGAATATTATAAAAATCATGTAGACCTAGACATAAATAATAATAATCCGATTGAAAGTTTTGAGATTAAGTTATCTCTCAATTATTAGTCGTTTCGGCCCCAACACCTAAAAAATTTAAGAATAGATGAACATATATAATATGAACTAACTTTAAGATAATTTAAATAAAAAAACTAGGAGTATCAAAAAATATTTGGTACAATATATATATATATTATAAAAAAATATATACATGTATGAATACTAGTAATATTTAGATATCTTAGAAGACATGTTGAATAATGCATCAAAAAATATGATATATTTATTTTTAGGCAAATTTAATTAAGTATGTGCAGTGAGGTTTATGAATATGAATCAATTTCAGATTTGTTAGCTTTTTTTATTTATTGTCATGAGTTTGTAAGAGAAAACATAATTAAATTTATTATTAGTATGAGTTTTTCAATTAGATTTTTGAAAGATCTCATACTACTTGATTTTATGCACATGTAAATTCAACCTGATTATCGTAAAATCTCTATGATGATCAGTAAGAATATCATAATAAAAAATTCTATAATAAAAAAATAAATAGTAATTAATGACTTTAGAACATAATATGGAAGTCTTTATGACACTTAATATTTTAAATAGTCACAATAACAATGCATTTGCATGCATAACTATTAACTTTGTTGTTTTTAAATTAAAATTAAATAAAAAATATTAGAGTTTCGTGAGATTCTTCATATTCATGATTACTACTTGAAAAAAAAATATTTTGATAATTTATATTAGATATCTAAGTGAATTTTTAATAATAAATATTATGTAAAGGTGATCTACGTTCTCATTTAGATCAATCTTTATAGGAAACAATTATCTCCTTCAACAAATAATAGATATTTTTGAATTGTGAGGTACTAGTTCTCAATTCCAATTGGAGTAAAAGACATTTATCTCCTCCAATATGATTGGTATCAGTTTAGTTAAGATAATATCTCTGAAAGAGACTCGAATATTAAAATCTTGTCAAAATAAGTAATAATATAAGTAAAAGAAGAGGTAAGACATAAATACAATAACATCTCTAAAATATGGTTCGGTGCTTAGTATAATAATTTTATTTTTTCCACTTGGAGTATAGGACATTTTTATCCTCCAATATGGTTTGGTGCTTACTACATAATGTTGGTGAGATAATGTCCCAACTTTAACTCCCATTGGAGTGTGAAATATCTATCTCTTCCTATTAATCAAAATAATTTGGTGCTTAGTATAACACTTAATTTTTCTAGTTTCTTGGAAATTTTTTCTCTATTCTTAATAAGGTTCATATATTTCCTTTTCTTAGGGTAAACTCTAAGTTTTGAGTGGTTAATTCTCTCAATCTATTTCTTATCATGGGTTATGATTGGAGTGGATTCATGCGCTACTGGGTTGTATGGATTTAATAGAAATTTTCTATCGTGTGAAATTTTTCTTTAGAATCAACTTGAGCTTGATTTGTACTTGTTGGTATATAATTCTATATACGTGTTAATCATAATTTGTACCAACAATTTCACATATAGTCAAATGATAAGTCTTTATCTCTCTCTCTCTTAATCAAAAACCCAAATGAGATTATAGAGGAGTAAAGAATAATGATGAATTTATATATTTCTTTTGAATTTTTAATTTTTTCTTGAGTTACTAAAAAATGAGTTATTCTTAAAAAAGATAATGTCAACATTTATCAATACTCTATCAGACTCTAATAAAAATATTTGTAATTTTCTTGGGTGCTAGATTAACTATAAAAGACACATCTTAAAGTCCTATGTTTTATCTTATCATGAATTATGGAAAGATCCTAAACAAAGAAAACTCTCAAAAATTTTGGGAGGTTGACTAAATAAAATTTTTCATGAATGCATTATTTGAAGTATATATTGAGAAATAATAGAATAAGACATATGATTAGTGAGTTAGTTTGTATTTAATATTATTTCTTTTTAAAAATATTTCAGGCATTCATACCAAATAGGAGTGCGTGAGATTTCTCATCTAATTTTTTATTATTTTTATAACTTCATTTTATAAAGGTGTGCTAGTACATGAAGTTTGATATATGATCATTTAATCGATATAGTAAGTATGAAAGTTATCTAACATATATTTTAATGCATTGTCATTCGTGTTTTTTTAATATTTTTATTAAATTAATTTTGTTTTTTATGAAATAACTAAAATATAAAAAAAATGATAAATTAAAATATAGCAAGATTAACCAAGTAAAGCATATATAATTATTAATAAATATGACAACATATTTGAATTCCTTTTATGTTTAATCTTTGCCAGGTCCTTATACATATGTGTATTAAATTGAATAAGTTTTTACTCACACAGCCTAATGGACATAATAAAAAGTTTTAATATATTTTTTAATTGATATATCTCACACTCTAGTAGAGAGATATATATTGTCATTCATTATATATATATATATATATTAAATTAATTTTATTTTATTTTTTTTATGAAATAACTAAAATTAAAAAAAAATAATTTAAAATTAAAAAAGATCAACTAAGTAAAACATATAATCATATATAATTATCAATAAATATGATAACATATTTGAAATTCTTTTATGTTTTATCTTTCCTATGTCCTCATATATATATATATATATATATATCAGATTGAATAAAGCATTACTCACACACACCCTAATGGGCATGATAGAAAATTCTAATATAATTTTTTAATTGATATATTTCACACTCTAATATAGAGATATATTTAAGACTAAGATATAATATTTTCTGTTTGATTAATGATATGTGATAAACTTTAGAATGTATAAGTAATGGGTTAATTATATTTAAATACCCAGTGGAGTAGTTTATTGTAGAGGAGAACATAAGCTACCATGTTTAATTTCAAAAGAAATATTTTTTAATATCTTTTAATTCTGCATATAAATATTAGTTAAAAAAATTTATAATTAAATTATTTAAAAATATAACTCACAAAAAAAAAGAATTTTCAGGGCAATTATGAATAAATAAAACACGTGAAAGAAATAAAGGAACAAACTAATATTATTATAACAAGTGATTTTTGAGAATTTGTCATTGGTTACTATAAATCTTAGTGAATAAGAAAAAAATTAATTAAAATAAAATGATTATATGTAATGTGACTATTATCTCCCAAGAAAAAAATTCAAGAGGTAGAAGTAGAATAACGTGTAAGTATCATTATTGATGAACTTTAGAGGACTCATGAGTAGTTATAATATTTGTTTCTCTAAATATTCTATAGTATCTTAGTCTTCTCTCTTGAAATAACTGCTAACATATCTCTTTGTTAGGTTCTTTCTTAATGTATACTATAAGAAGAATCTATTGTGTCTGCATATTGCTCTTATATCACTGCTCCAAAGATTATCTCACACAAATGTTTTGACACTAAAAGTGGGTTAGTGGGTTAGCCGTTAGCGTCACTTAAACACAACTCCATAAATGTTCTGTTGTGTGCATAGTTTTTGTGTGTTTGTTGCGAATGGTTTTTGTGCATTTATTGCACAAAGAAATGCTTTTTTCTTGTGTGCCTGTTGTGTGGTTACTATGCACAATATGTGCCTTCTTTGTGCCTATAGTTATAATATATATATATATATATATATATATCTCTCTCTCTAAGAAACTATAAGTTTTAATTTCTCAACCTAAGATTTGGCTCTATCATATAGAAAATAATACTATGAAATCTGCTAACTTAAATAGAATACTCGATAAATAAAAAGTATAAGGATGTGCTCTTTTATAGCAGTTAAAGTTGATTGAGACAACTCTCATGCCAGATGCTCATAGAAAATCATGTCTAAAACATAAACAAAAAGGGAAAAAGATAATATAATTGTAGGCCAAAACCACAACATATTTAAATGTTCATCAGTCATACAAATGATATTGTTATTATTTTGTAATTCATCGTATATTGATTTTTAAGTTTATACATTATTGACTAGATAGAGGAGCGCACATATCATATATATGTGCTCCAATCATATATGGTGTATCATATATTCATGCTTGTGCATTAGACCAAATCATGTCTTTGATATATTAAGAAGATGATGTAACATGATGCTAGAGTCATGACTATGACAATGGTTTGATCATCATCATAAGAATGCACAACACCAAACAACTAATCTTTTTTTTTTTGGCTTAAACACTAAATTGATTGAACTTCAAGGCCATTTAGGGGTGTTTTGGATGATTTATGTTCAGGCACTTGAAATTTTATTTTTATGAAATAGGTTGGTTGAGCTGACAGATCAAATTGATTGTTTTGATAATATTATGAGGAGCATTCATATTGCATCTCTTTTAGTAACTATTTCGCTTGAATTTGAATCTGGTTGGATCTAGTTGTTGTATAAACAAGTTATTGAATAGAGATCAAGAAAATTATACACGAATTACCCTATTATGAAAATATCGTATTTTCTGAAAATTTTAAATGTATACGCTAGTTGCCCTCGAGGAAGCATTTGTTCATGGCAGGATTGGCAAGAAAGTTTGAGATCTTGTTTTCTTAGGTTTAAGATTTAGGATTTAGGGTTTGAGATCTAAAATTGATCAACTTGAGACTGATATTTTAGCCAATCATAGTCATTCATAATTTTTAGATGTTTGATTTTTTGATAGACTAATTTTTTTTAATAGTTTTTTATCCTCTCACTTCTATCTCTAACCTATCCTATATTATCGCTCAGTCTCTCACATATGATAGTTGGGACCTCGGGATTGGTGCAGATAAGGACTCCATCTCAGTAGTATGAGTAGTGTTTGGTAGAGAAGCCCTGGGTCACGTATTCGTCATCCTTGGGGATCGAATTCATATTCTTAGGGTTGGACGATCTTGCCCCTTTATTAATCAGACTATCATATTGTTGTTAGACAAATAATAATCTTGATGAAGTAGCAATAGCTACTTGACTCTTATATTTACTATTAGTATGAATCTAAAAAAGTATTTGTCTAATTCTCAACTGTGTGTCAAGCTTTCCCATTAAGAGTGTAACCTTCACTAGAGAACAATATTATAAGCTTCTCTCTAGGTTGTATTACTTGCTCCTCTATTCACCTTTTCTAACACTAAATTTTTAGTTAATTGATTCTAGAGATAATAATCATGTGACATATACTTTATTTTTTATTATTATTATTTTTAGTTTATTCTAGTGTGTATAATGTTATGGTAGCTAATAATCTAGCCTTTTAGCTCATTGATATTGATCAAATTTTATTTTATTATGTAGTATCATTTAATTTTGAGAAGGGTTATCTCGAAGATAACAACTTACTAGATATTTGGTAATCTTTGTTTCTTTTTTTGTTGGGTTTTAATGTGATCTTTTTTATTGGCCAATTTGACTCATTGAACCAATCATAAAAAAAATATATTAAAATATTTTACTAAACATGTCATGTTAATATTAGCAAGTATAAGTATATGTATTTGTACAAGTATAAGTATATTTTACTAAACATGTCATGGAATATTAAAATATTCCGTGACAAGAAAACATGCCTCGTGGGGTACAAGTGGTTGGCTTTGTGGCCTAATTGGGATGCTTTCAATGAGGTGTCTAGAGTAAGGTGTGGCGTGGGATGGCTTTCCTACTATCAAGTGAGATGATTTCATTGTTTAACTTTGGCACAATTAGGGTTTTGAGAAAAAAAGGAGAGGGAGAGCAGAAGAGAGAGGAGAGGAAATAGGGGAAAAAAAGATTAAGTTTTCAATAATTCTAAAATTTGAAAAGCACAATAATACATACATGTTCAAGTTGTGGCAACTCACATATAGGATGATTTCTCACTAACAAATAAAAAGAGAATCAAATAAGCTAACTCCAACACTTGCACGTGCATGTTATAAATGTCTAGCATGAAATAAAAGAAAGACATTGACAGTTCTCTAAGTGCCTTCATAATGATATGTGTAATCTTCGCTTGTATGAAATTATAATTAATCTCAATATAATTTATCAACTCGAGAAATACTGAATTAACTGTAGTGTCTCAAATTGTCAGACTATCACATTAAAGTATCATCGGACTTTAAATTAATAGGCTCGCTCTTCTAAGAAGTAATTGATTTACTAAAGTTCACAAATAACTAATGTCATAGTCTTGTACTTTGTCTATGTACTAGTTCTAAAAATAATAGTATATTGTGAATTTCTTAAGGAAATAAGATTGCCTCAAAGAAATGTACTAAACTTAGTGGCAATCTCTTTTTTATATTTGCTGGAGCTCAGCTACAATTTGAATACGTTTCTATTTGGTTATGTTTTTGATCTCTGAATAAAGTCTCACTTTATAAAGTTCTTTTATTTACTTAAGAATTTTTGAAAATTATGTTCATATATGTATATCTGAAAAAAATAAAAAATTGACTAATTATACTAATAAAATAAAAGATATGTAATCATCGATCAGTGCGCATCCAATCATGTCAAGTTTAGAAAAAAAATATATAAAGCATATTTTCTCTTGAAAAGGAAAACTGTATCTCCCTGAATATGCAATCACAATATCTAGAAAATATTTAAGATCTCCTAAATTTTTTGTATGAGACTTAATTTGCATGAATATTTATTATTGAGATATACTCAATTGATTATTTTTTATTATCAAAATATTAATATACATTACTAACATCACATATTATGTGTTTGATATATATTAGTAGAAATACTAAAAATTGTACATGCCTCTTAAAATCAAAAGTAGTGAGTGTTGAGTAGAAATATTGAATCATGCGCTAAAAGATTATACTATGCTATAAAGAGTTTTTTTAACAGTCTGCTCATCATATTTGCACTCCCAAAATAGCAAAATCTTATGGTTATAACATAAATATATCTTTTTCAAAATTACTATGAATAAAATCATTTCTCATATTTAATTGATATACAATCAACATGTGAAGAGTATCAATAAAGAGCAATATAATAGTGGACATCTGGTGATTAAAGAAAAAATATCTCAATAATTTATATAATAAACCCTTAAATCCCATTGATATCAACCATGCCATAAGCTAACTATCCTTTCTTTTAGGTCAAATCTTAATCATTTGCACCAACATATATCATCATACTATGAGCTTGCGTGAAAGTTTTGAAATAAGATCTCATGTATGATTGAAAATTATTGTATTTAATTCATCCAACATAGCTTGTTATTCTAAATGATTAAATATCTCAAAAACAGTCTCGGAGATCTTTTATCTATCAAAATGTGAATAAGAGAGTACTTGTAATAATGAGTCTTAGTTAAAACATTTCATTCATTTTTTTTATAGAGAAATGAGAATTCAAAATGTCAAAGTTAATATATTGAACTAAATATCTCCCATATTAGGATATAATGTTCAATATCTCATGGTGCATCCATATTGGTTTTCTCATTGCCACTATGTGAAGAAGATACTATAGTAATTTGATTGATAATTTCAGTGATATGGTTATCACAATATCAATTCTCTCATATAATTGTGTTCAAGCTATATAATAAGTTACATTAGCCTAATTAATCAATATTAATGCTAATAGCTATGTAAAATTGGCATACAAGTAAAATATCCCATGTGAGCACATCAATATAACTAAGATCTAAATTTTCTGGAACACGTGGTAAGAACTAAATATGTTAATTTAGATGTGTTTAAATTATTATTAATATATTAGATCTCATAAGAATTATAAAGTTAAACGTGATTGGTCATGATACTACTGAGATGATTGACCAATATGAAAGTTTGTCTTATGCATCTACCCTGTGCTTGGTAAGAAGGGATTGAGGAGAGGGTAATTTTTTTTTTTAAAAAAAAAAAATTTAATATACATTTGATCATGAATTAATCATCTAGCTCGATCGTGATAGGTCATGATACTACTGAGATGATTGACCAATATGAAAGTTTGTCTTATGCATCTACCCTGTGCTTGGTAAGAAGGGATTGAGGAGAGGGTAAATTTTTTTTTAAAAAAAAAAAATTTAATATACATTTGATCATGAATTAATCATCTAGCTCGATCGTGATAGGTCATGACACTACTGAGATGATTGATCGATATGGAAGTTTGTCGTATGCATTTACTATGTGGTTGGTAAGAAGGGATTGGAGAGAGGGTGAATTTTTTTTAAAAAAAAAAATAAATAAATATGCATTTGATCATGAATTAATCATCTAGCTCGATCGTGCTTGGTCATGATACTACTGAGATGATTGACCAATATGGAAGTTTGTCGTATATATTTACCATGTGGTTGGTAAGAAGGGATTGGAGAGAGGGTGAATTTTTTTTTTTAAAAAAAAAATAAATAAATATGCATTTGATCATGAATTAATCATCTAAATCGATCGTGCTTGGTCATGACACTACTGAGATGATTGACCAATATGAAAGTTTGTCGTATGTATTTACCATGTGGTTGGTAAGAAGAGATTGGAGAGAGGGTGAATTTTTTTTTAAAAAAAAATAATAAATATGCATTTGATCATGAATTAATCATCTAGCTCGATCGTGCTTGGTCATGACACTACTGAGATGATTGACCAATATGGAAGCTTGTCGTATGCATTTACCATGTGGTTGGTAAGGAGGGATTGGAGAGAGGGTGAATTTTTTTTTAAAAAAAAATAATAAATATGCATTTGATCATGAATTAATCATCTAGCTTGATCATGGGTGACTCATCAAATAAGTATCTCATGAATATTTGGCACAACCAAATAATGACCAAAATGGCCCGCAATAAATGTGCAATCCTTTAATTTGTATTGGGTTATCTCAGTGTTCTTACGCTAATTATGATCAATTATTTCGATAAGAGAAACACAAGAAAAGGAAATACATTCAAAGAAACTAAAACTTTAATGCATGACACTGCTTATTTGCCTATTCAATACCACAACACCAAGACCAAAAGCAAAACACTTAAAAATTGAAAATTTCAATCACATTGAAATAGGCACCACACTTCCTATAATTTATCACGGATCACCACGACACACCACTACTTGTGTTTCAATCACATGGTAACATGTGAAAACTCATTTTTATCTTCTAAGAATGACAATGCATGCTATCCACGCCGCCACACCATGCAGGTCATTGTGCGCCACCTACTTTTGGTCATCGGAACTCTTCTAACATCATGTTCAACTTCAAGTTTGTCATAATTAGGGTTCTAGGAAAAAATGAGAGAGGGAGATGAAGAGTTGGAAGATGAGAGAAGGAAATTAAGGGTTATGTTAGGGCAGCCCACATGTCAAGTGCTCTCATGCAGATTGAAATAAAAATTCAATAACAAACAAAATTAAATCTCAGCATATGTTGTCTTGATTTCGTGTTGTTCATCAATGGTGTGCGAGTGAGTCTCACCAAAGCACACCTTGTATGTTTATGGAAAACTCCAATTTCTAAGTATTTTATAAAAAAAAATGTGATCGAAAATCAAAAAATTATAGAAGCTAGAAATCTAGAGGATTTTGGGTTGATTGGTTCAATTGGCAAAAGCATGCCTCTTGGTGGAACCAAGGGAGAGACTTGTCTCTCCGTAGGATAACCTGAACATCTCTCTCTCTCTGATAACCCTAACTCTTTCATTTATGGTATCCCTTGATGTTCCATGACTTGTGCATATGTGCGCTGGTTCATGTCGTGCTCTGACTTGTGCATGAGCATGCTCCTTCATGCTGTGACCTGACTTGTGCGTGAGCATTCTCTTTCATGCTGTGACCTGACTTGTGCGTGAGCATGCTCATTCATGCTGTTACCTGACTTGTGCGTGAGCATGCTCCTCCATGCTGTGACCTGACTAGTGCGTGGGCATGCTCCTTCATGCTGTGACCTGACTTGTGCGTGAGCATGCTCCTTCATGCTGTGACCTGACTTGTGCGTGAGCATGCTCCTTCATGCTGTGACCTGACTAGTGCGTGAGCATGCTCCTTCATGCTGTGACCTGACTAGTGCGTGAGCATGCTCCTTCATGCTGTGACCTGACTAGTGCGTGAGCATGCTCCTTCATGCTGTGACCTGACTAGTGCGTGAGCATGCTCCTCCATATTGTGACCTGACTTGTGCGTGGGCATGCTCCATGCTGTGACCTGACTTGTGCGTGAGCATGCTCCATGTTGTGACCTGACTTGTGTGTGAGTGCGCTGCTTCATGTTGCAATGTGACTTGTGCATGTGCATGCTGCTACATGTTGTAGCCTGACTTATGCACGTGCGTACTGGTTCGCACTTTAACCTGACTAGTGTGTGTGTGTGTGTGTGTGTTGGTTCATGCTGACTTGTGCTGTTGAGATGAGAAAGATAATGGTGTTATGTTGTTTATAATTGGATTTGTTGTTGGTGGAAAGTTATGGGCGAACAACATATTCGAAACGTGCTCAAAGATCATATGCTTAATAATTTGAATCTTATAAAAGCAAAACTGAATCATGCAGATTACAGCCCACATATTTGCACTGTTGAGATCAGGAAGGCGTGTAATGCATTTTTTTTCTGTTTATTCTATCACTTTCAAGTCTTGATTGTGTTTTTTTATTGGTTACAAATTGATTCGCAAAGTGTAAATTCGAGCGTTCACCTTGTATTTGTTCATGCGCAGGCTATGGAGCATCCAAATCCCAAGGACGCATGCGTGGCCATTGCTGATCAGTCGTACGAACTCTGGCTGAAGCATGAAAAACGCACCGATGATATCACCATCATCATCGTCAAATTGCAGTGGCGTTCCTAATCCGCTCTGGCATTTGATTCCATCTTGGAATAAAACAAGAACATTTGCCGACATCCATCAGCTGGATCTTCACGGGACTTGTGATTTCAGATTTCTAGCTTAATATGTATGCAAATGGAACTAACCTTTCTACTTATAGGTGGATTTTTACAGAACGTTCTTTTTCGTTAAATTTTGCTTTAATTTGGCGATAGAAAAATGTTAGAAATAAATACAGAGCTTCTCATCTATGGCGTTTTGAACTAAATAGCATCTCTCCAAGAGGGCGCTTAGTTTATCAGATTCTCTGTTGATTCTCTCCCTCATTACTATTTCCGAGGGGTTCACGGCCAGGGAGTTTACGGTGCCGCCGAACACCAAAGCGGCATCTGGAGCTGGCGACACACCAACCGTCACCGGCCGATCATTTTCATCTCCAATTAGCCTCGAAGAAAGTGCCGGCGGAGGTACTAGCCGCGGCCAACTGGTTTCGAAGTCGATTAATTCATCTAGGGATGGCTGATTGAAACGCGTCTCAGGCTCATCAAGAACCCTAGATATGGGATCAAAGTGAGTGACACGGCTACGTAAAACATACGATTCAAGAGACTTCTTCGATGATAAACTGGTTAATCGCCAGCTGAAAATGCGACGAAAAATCAACGGCCAGGTAGGGTTGATATGATAATCTGACCCCCGGAACTCGAGGCGGCAGTTTCTTTGTATCATGAGTCGGGCCTCTCTCTCTGCCAACTGCAATTCCATCATCTTGCTGGATTCTGTCAGATACCGAATGAGCGATTTCTCGAGGACCGACTTTCTGCCCTGGATCTCCGTGCCTGTTCGAGCAGCACTTCCATCAAAACGAGGTGCTGCCAGATCTTGAAAATCAGGAAGCTTGCATTCTTCCACTGCTGTGAGAAGCGGGCCTAATCGATCCAAGCTGCTCCATCCAGGATCAGGGAGATGGGACGTCACGGCTGAGTGGGCATCATGAAACTCTGCAAGCAATTCAATCTCAGGACAAGGCCAAGCACAGGGATTTTCTTTTGCAGCAGCACATATCTCTTCCAGACACCAATCCAAGGCTTCATTGAACATGGTGATGCACGTGTTGGGGCCGATTTCGCAGTCGTGCATCTTTTCTGACACCATTGATGAAGATGCCAAACGACTGAGAATCAATTCTCGTGTTCTTACACGAAGAAGGTTGGGCTGCAATGGAGATTCACTTGCCAGCCACCTCAACCCCCGGCGTAACTGCACATCACTGAAGAATCCATCTGGACTCTCTGCTAAGCTGGCTCCCACAAGGAAAGCTACAGAAAAACCCAGTATCCGAGATTTGTCTAAGGTGTGAAGGCCCAGTTCTGTAGTGATGAAGGCAGAATCTGAAGCTCGAGGATTTGATGAACCACTTATGATCAAGAGCGGCAAGGGTGATCCAGGAGTTAAAGATGCAATGAAGTTGTTGAGCTTGAATTTTTGAAGATTCCAAGGTATGTTTTCTGATAAAGCAAACATGATCGCACTTGCTCCTGAAATCACTTCATTTGGATGATCCAAATCAACATCCTTGATAACAGAGAAGCAGCAGGGGGATTCACTTCCACTAGAAAGAAAACCCCATTTCTGCCATATTGAAAGCCCAGCAGATGAAATTAGAACACTTTTGTCACGGCTGCCATTAACAATGGCAGGGATGAGCTTCGATACCAACCACCTTCCTGCTGCTGAATTGCTTACTTGTGAACACACAACAATTTTCCAGCACAAGCATTTAGCAACTGGATTTCTTGCAGCGAGTATATCTGCTGTCGCATCTGAAACATTCAGCCTTGAGCATGATTCTTCCTGTTTTCTGCACCTCTCCCTCACCAAGTGATCAATATCAAGCTTGCTGGTCATGCTTGGTTTCTGCAATGGATGACAAACAAGAGATCAGGGGCCAAGCCACCATGGCAGCAAATGAAGTTTGTTTCAACTTGAGTTAACAAACCCCCACATCTTTCTTCCTTCTTATTGGTGGTCCTATTGCTAAGGAGCTTAGTGCTGCGCTGGCTGCAATTTGTCTCTGCTCATGCATCTCCCTCGCTCTCAAAGCCCGGCGCCTCCACAATCTACAAGTAGAAGAACCAGTAAGGCATCGTACAGCATGATCCAACATGAAGTTTTAACATCAAACCTGAGAATCAACTTCAGCTTCGCACAGGTAACTTCACCTTCATCACTCTTCATTATTGCATCCTTCTTAGTTTCCTGGCTAACTGGTGCAGCTGAATTACCACCACGAGTACTCTCGTCCAGAGTTGGTGGCGATGCAGTTTTCATTGGTAAAACTTGCATGGAAGAAATCTCCATCATTGTAGCAGAGATTTTTGAAAGAGAAGCAGAGACAGGTCTGTCAGTAACTGTGAGTGTCTGTTGGTGGGGATGATGAGAAACGTGAATTAAGGAGAGGGGGGAGATTGGTTTCTCATTCAATGGCTGAACTCGTTTGCTAACAATAGGAGAGAGAAGGCTCTTGTTTGGTAACAATGCAGTGAAGGAATTTTTCGAAGCTTCCTGATCGAATCGCTGGAACAGTGGTGACACATCCTCGAGAACTGTTCTTGATCTTTTCAGTTGCACAAGCTTCGAACGCTTGGCAGCATAGTCAATCTCACTGTGAATGAATGGCCCATCCTTCACCAAGTATAGTTCTTCAAATTCCTTCTTTATGAACCCGTGGAGTTCTAACAGGCTCTCTAGGTCTTCTTGCTGGTTTTGATTAGCAGAAAACGAAACAAAGATGACAGACAAGTTTTGCAGAGAAAACCTTGGAGTTCCAGGATTTATGATAAATACATACCTCCATGGCAAGCCATTTTGCAAGATGAGAAACAGGCAGCCCTTGATTGCTTTGCAGACCAGCATGCAGAGAAGCGAGGGCATGAGCATGTAGCTGATGTAGGAGATAAAACACAAAGCTCAGATCATTCTTATTAGAGAATTTATGCCTACTTACCTGTTTTTTTTTTTACTGAAGAAGGAAGAGGTAGTTACCTTTGAAAAATGGGCGTGCATTAAGCATGCTTGAAGGTACTTTGCCTCTCTTGCATGCCGGAAGAATGCAACAAAATTGCCTGTTCTGCAAGCCCTGATTTATCAAACCCAACTAGTGATCATCAGATTTTAAAGCTCAATACTTCAACAAAATTGCCAGAAGAACACACAACCTTGCTACGCTCCTAGCAAACAACACTTCAGGTGACTGCCTAATCTCTGGATTCATCTTGGCAAGATCCAAAGAAAGCTCTGCCGGTTCAACCTTGCACAGACACACACACACACACACACAGAGACAAACGCTTACATTTTTTTGACTTTGTATACTAAAAATGATAACTCTGTAGGAATCAAACAGCACGGGTGAGTTACTTTGTATCCCGGATGCTTGTCCAGTTTGAGAAGCGCATAATATCCACGGAATTCTCTCTCGGCGGAGAAAGAGATTCCGTTCTTCCTTTGATCATCGTAGATCTGAAACAATTCGACTGAGGTTTTGTTCATCTGTTCGATATTTAAGTGTGCATCAAATCCCTCTGATAACCCCTCTCCTTTAGCACTTTCACACAGCTCATGCATGGCGGCAACATGAAGCCTTATCTGAAAATGTTCACGTCAAATCACCCACGAAGTATATCCAGTACACAAGGCTATTGCTTAGCATGCGATCCATCGAGAATATTATCTCGATAATCTTACTTCTGAAAATAAAAAAAATCTACATGTAACGAGTCTCGGCATGAAGAACTAACACACGAACATAACACGAAAACTTCTCAGGCAATCACACATCCCGATACTTTTCTATATCTCATCCAAATATTTTTAGTTTTAAATTTCTATTAAATTTTGATCTGTTAGTATTCGTATAATAGTCTAAGTATATTCATCTATCAAATTAAAAACTTATTATACTTAGATGAAAGTATTTATCATCGCTTATAAGCAAGACCTCTAATACATGCATGCAATACAACCACTCCTCGGGTGATCACATAACTAAGTATTATTCTCGTTCAAATAATTTTATTTATTAAATTTTAATGTAATCTGATGTATTAGTATTTATGTAATTGCATACATCTATCATGCTGAAGGCCTATTACACTTGAATGAAAATATTTTTCATCATACCTAAGCATGATCTCTAATACATGAATATATATATATATATGTAATTACGCAAATATGTTCATATCTGCATAATTACTTGCATTTATTCATCTATCACACTGGAGACTTGTCACATTTGGATGAAAGTATCTGTCATCACACTTAGGCATTACCTCTAACACATGCACATGCAGCATGAGAATTTCTCGAGTGATCATACATCATAGCATAGTTATTAAATCAAGATTAAAATCAAGAATCAAAATACTTGATTAGTAAATTGAGAATTGAGAATCGAATAGTGAATTGAATTTTTTTTGTAATTTTTTTCCACGTTAATTAATTTTTATTTCATACGGTTGATATTTTTTTTTTAGTTTTTATTTTTGTGACTATTTTGATATTTTATTATTTTTTTCACGTTGAATTCGTAATACCAAAAGTTTGATTTATTTTTTTTCACGTTAATTAATTCATACAGCTAGTAATTTTTTTTTAGTATTTTAGTTTTTTTTTTTTTTTTGATTTTTTGTGGATCTTGGTCCATTGAGAATCTATATTAAATCGATTCATGTGAATCAATTCTTAATTAAGTAATTCTGTTTTTGATTCATGTATATTTTTTATTCTTTTAAAAAATCAAATCATTTATCCACTGAATTGTGAATCATATGATTTCAATTATTGTGCATCTCAGTACTATTCTCTTTCAAATACTTTTAATTTTAAAATTCTAATGATAATATCTAATGTGTTAGTAGTATTTATGTAAGCGCGTGGACATATTCATCTACTAAGATGCACAACAATTGAATGAGAGAGGGAAACTAACCATTTTCTCCAACATGGTGGTGGCCTCCGTGCTGAAGATGTGTTGCATCCTCAGATCCATCCGAATGGCCCTCATTCTATCCCACAAGAAGTTATATAAGCTCAGAAACTTGTCATCATAAGGCTGATTTAGCAGATCAAGCAGGTAATCAAAAGTCTTTTGCAGGATCAGCATGGGGCGTATGAGGCTGGCTTCCCTCTCTGCTGTTCTGTTGTACTGTCAAAGCCATGGGGATGAACCTATCTCTCACAATCTCATGGGGCAAGAATCTCAAGTATTACCTTCTTGACGGCAAGAAACTTGTTGGTCTGATTTCTGTCCCCATCCAGGCGTTCATAAAGGTGGAGATCTCCTTTCCTTTCTCGTTCTGCCCTCTCCGACTCTGTCAAACACTATCAACAGTAACCATGACAGCAACAAACCCACATAGAAAATTGGTTCCATCAATCAGAGGCATACCGGGGCACATGTCTGGACACGATCCAACAATGACAGGAGATGTTTCAAGGCTATTATTACACTCATGGTCTCCAGCAGGCAGCTCAGCTCTATTTTCAGAAATCATTTTCTCTGCAAAACAAGGGCTCCTTTCAATTTCATTGCTTAATTCTCCCTTGAAGCGAGCTAATCTTTTGGCCTTGGCTTGCATCTCTCTGGAAATTGCATGGAGAAAACCCTAAATTTGTGAGAGAGAGAGAGAAGATGGAGATGATGATTGAAGTGTAGAGCAAGTAAAAAATGTTTTTTTTTACCTGTCGCAGTTATCTTCGGTTGAATAGGAATCTCCATGAGAGACTTCATCTGGGGAAGGCAGCGAAGGTGACCTCGTGCGCTTTACAACAAGAGGAGAGGATGCAGATGCCCTTGTAGGAGCAGGTTCTTCAAGATCAGCATTGCTCATGGAAGGCCAGAATCTTTGAGGAACAATGCTGCTAACAGCATTGTTACTTGTAGCAGCACTTGGACTAGTTCTCCATGTAGGAGGAGACCCGGACAGCCTACAAAAGAAAAAAGCATTAATGCAAAGAAATTTAGATATTTATCCTCCAACAGATATGAATTTAACTTTTTTTTTGTTTTTTATTTTTTTTTTGCAAGAAACACATACTTCCTTCAATTTGATTCACAATTCAGAGGATAAATGATTTGAATTTTTAAAAGAATCGAAAATATGCATTAATCAAAGACTGAATCGATGGATCGCGAATTGATTCACATGAATTAATTTAATAATAATTCTCAAGATCAAAAAATCACAAAAATAAAAACTAAAATATTAAAAAAAATTACCAACTAAAAAAATTAATTAACATGAAAAATAATAACTTCGACATTTAGGATTACGAATTTTACGTGAAAAAATAATAAAATATCAAAAAAAAAGTATCAACTGTAAAAAATAAAAAATAATTAATGTGAAAAAAAATCACAAAAAATTTGATTCAAATTCGATTAGATTCTCAATTCACTAATCAAACATTCTGATTCTAGATTTGATTCTCAATCTAACAACTATTGATATAATCTCAAAGAATTGAAGATAATATTCAACTTATTAGAAAGTTAGTACTTAATATTATTTTCTATTGGATATTTTTAATTGGTTCATCTCAATTTTCTCAAAAAAATTAAAAAAAAATTAAAAACATATTCTAAAATATTATCATTTTTTAATATTTTAATATTACAATTAAAGTAGTATTTTTATGAATATAGACAAAATCTTAAATTTTTCTTTAAGAATAATAATTATGCATAAATATCTAGTATAATAATTAACAAAGATGATTAAATATCTAAAATTATTATATTTAATTATCCTACAAGATTACAAAATATTTAAATAAATTAGATAGAATGAGTCGCCATTAATACCATGTTAACATGCCAAATAAGAAATTTTAGTATAATTTTCTAATTAATATGATTTATGATCAATTAAGATTATTTTCTTAATATTTAGTTCCAGAATCTTTAACATATCCAATGATAAATATCTAAGTTGAGAGCGTATAATCAATGGATCAATATTAATCATACACCTAGAGACTTATGTGAGTAAAAAAAAATAAGTATCATCTATCTTGCTCAATCCTTATTGAAATAATCTGTCTAGTCTATCAATCAAGCACAAAGATAATAGAAAAAAAAGGAAAAACATTACAACTCAATAGTTTAGCAAGATAACTAACCAAAATAATAATAATAAAAAAATTAATATTAGAAGAAGATAATATTTGATTGATTAGAAAATTAATATTTAATATTAATTTCGACTAGATATTTGGCGAATCATTTCGTGTTATTCTATATATTAAAATATTATTATTTTTCAACATTCTAATATTATAATATAATTATATTTTTATGCGCACAGATAAAATCTAAAATTTTTCTTTTCAAAATAATAATCAAACATATCTAGTATAATAATTAACAAAAAAAAAATTAATATCTCAATTATCATGCATGACCATCTTACAAAATCTCCAAAAAAAATACATAAAATTAGATAAAATAAGTATTTCCTAATACACATCTCACATGCAAAATAGAAAGTTATACTATATTTTTTAACTGACATAACTATGATCAATAAAAAACATCATCTTAATACTTGACTTCTTAATCAAAATCTCTAGATTCCATAAACAAAATATGATCACATTGTTGTGAGTATTAGTTTATGAATTCCTTAAGATTCTAGAGTGAGAAAATATGAAAAAAAAAACATTGAAATATGAGTATTTTAGCTGAAACTAATAATGAACAAAAGAGGACATTTGAAAAACTCCTCCTCCTAAGTATGCATAACAAGACTAGTAAGCTATGTTGCACGGATACGGACACGGTCACGGAAATACGACACGATAGGATACGAGGACACGACAAATTCTAAAAAACTAGGATACGGATACGAATAGGATACGTCATGATAAAAAAATAAAATTAAAAATAAAAATTATTAATTATAAATATTAGGTATTTTAAAATAATTTAAAATTCTGTATTTTAAAATAATGTAAAAAAAAAATTAAACCTTCTAACACCCTCCCCCCCCACCACCCTCCCTTTATAGTTTTGATTTTCGAACTCTCCTCCCTCTCGATACAGATTCCAAACCCCCCATTCCCTTTATAGAATTAGGTTACCTTAGGTATTGTCGGCGCCTCGGTGGTGTGCTCCTCCCCTCCCCGCTTGACGCAATGACAATTGACAACTATTTCTCGCAATCGGTTCGTCGGCAACTCACTATCGGCGGTGTGCTTCTTAATTTGTTGGAGATGTAGGAGTAATAGTTAATATATAGTGTATTTCCGATATGTTAGAATCGTAAAAATGCGTCAGTTAGTAAACGATGCGTCTGTTGTTAACGATGACTGTTTCTGAACAATGCGTCGGATATGTCTCTGACGTGTATCCGATATGCCACATGGCGTATCAGACACATATCCGACCCGTGTCGCCATGTCCACGTGTCCGACACGTGGACACGACGACACGGAAGTTCCTAGGCGTATCCGTGCAACATAGCTAGTAAGTATACACATGAAAGATTCAGCTTAAGTGAATCCAATAATATGTTGTACAATCTCTGAACTCATAATATCATTCGTAACTCATGAAACAACATCTTTATTGAAAGTCATAACCTTGCAAAAAAAAAATATAATACATCATGATTTGCTTCCTCCCTCTTTGAGCACTCAAGTTAGCTATCTCACTATCAATGTGTGGTAAAATCATTATATTAGGCTAACTATTCATCTTATAGGTGTAGTTGTGAATATCTTAATATAGTAGGCTAACTAAAAATAACTATTTATCAAAGATTTGAATATACAATATAGTGCACCATTCCCCCAATACATGTAAGTATAAATTACTGCGAATCTGATCACTCAAACTCTTCCATACGGTATGACATATCAAAGCGTGTATAACACATTTAATCCCCTCTCACATATGTGTCAGAGTTGCATAATACGTTGTCTCATCCTAATCAGATAGTTTGCATGTCAACAATTGAGTATTACTTGGGTGTCAACTGGGTTGTACCGACACAACCCATTTTTTAGGCTTAGCTGGTCATGCTCAGCACAACACGGTTTGTAGCTTGGTGTGTGTATTGCTGACATAGGCCATAGGCCTTCCAAGGTCATGTCGGGTCAAGCCGTGCCCAATCTACCACTACCTCACATTAGGCATGGCTCAAACCCATGTTAGCATGGGTTCATTAGGCTGGCATGGGTCATGTTCAGGTAGGCCCATGTTCGTTCCAAACTAGCCTGGGTCACATCCAAATTAGCTTGGTTCATTCTAGACCAACATAGATCAGATACATATTAGTATGGTTCATTCAAAGCTAGCATAGTTCAGGTCCAATCTAAACTTAGTTGGCTAGTCGGGCCAAAATCAGCTCACACAAGCTAGCATGTCGAGTCATGTCATACCAAATATTTTGGGCATGTGAGCCACAAAACCAAGCCCAGCACATATCGAGTCACGCCACGAGATAGCTCGAGTCATGTCATGTGCCGATCCGTGCCAACTCCAAGCACAGTTCCAACTGTATCAGTCCATGTCACGAGCCGCCTAGTCCGTTTGACACCTCTAGTAATACTATCATACAGGTGGAACATCCCCAATAAGCATAACATAGTTAAATCTAAAACTTTATTGTAAATATCACAAGAACCAAATATATTAGAAATACTCGGGTCAATCAATTATCATGTATATACTAGTAATTATGCATCAATCACCAATCACATATTTGTCTCACCTTGAAGTGACTCTTCCAAAAAAATATCTCACATTTCCTTAGTCCACAAACTAAATTTCCAAGAAAATAACTCATAATAAATATGTCTACCTGCAAAAGCACAATAATATTTTCAAATTAACAAAACATATGAACTCAAATAATCACAAAGCACCCCAAAACATTCCAAGAAATCACTAGTGTAGCACCACAGTCACCATCATGGCCAAAATAACCAGACACCCCTACTATGATGGCCCACCACTTAGCTATGATATCATGTTACAAGAAAAATCCACTAGGGTTTCGGTGATATTATGGGAGTGAGAAAGGATTAAAGAGATGAATAAGAGAGAGAGAGAGAGAGAGCATGAAAAATAAATATATTTTTTATTAAATTTCAAAAAAACATAAAAAAAAAATAAATATGTATGTTGTAAAACATAAATGCAATGACACTAATAAAATCAATAAATTACATATTATTATATAATAAATAAGAGTGAAAAGAATGATAAAAAAAAAGATACAAGAGAGAGAGAGAACATGAAAGAAAAGTATTTTTTCAACAAAAAAAATAAATATATATGTTACAAAGATTTATGAAATGACTAACAATATTAATTATATATATTATATTTGATCTAGTCATAATCAAATATTCAATATTCTCTAATATTCTCCTATAAACAATACACAATAACAAAATCTAAAAATAAATATTATCATATCAATAACTTTCAAATGCTTATCATTTACTATAATAATATTTTCAAAGTAAAAAAACAAACATAATAAATAAAATATGATTATCTGTAATATAAATATTAACTTTTATGTTGATAATTCAAAAGTCTAAAATGAATACATGAGTGAAATAACTAATGATATCCAAAAGAATGAAATTATTTAGTGTCATCTTATAGAATAATTTTGTATACTCCTCTCTAATAAATATAAGTATAATGATAGATGAATTTTGTGAGTATCTCTAGTTGGATCCATTAGTCAGCTTGACTCTTTCAATATTATGTAAAACTCTCGAAAATTTTAATAAATATAATATTTAGTATTTATCTTTAGTGTGATCTATCCTCATGTAGTGAATGCACTGAAGTGAGATTCTTTTTTTAACTATCTCTGTTGTGCTAATGTATCTTCATATTATACCATAAAATTATGATTACTCCAAACAAAATCAAAACTACAACTAATTAGAATTTTTAAAACTCTTAATTATTATTTTTTATAATTTTACTGAAACCCTAATTGGGATTTCTAGCCAAAATCCACTCCATGCCGCCACCATACACCTAATGCTGCTCCTCAATCATGCATGTTTGCCATCACTAATTGTGCGTGCCTATGCTGTCACCACCATGAGCACCTCTACTGCCACCACAGTGCATACTGGCTACCACCACCAAGAGTCTCTGCTGCTGCTAACATGCATGCATGCTTACTGCCACCACCGCACGCACTTCTGCTGCCACTGTTGCTTGCACCTACTTCCACCAACAAGCATGCCTGCTACGACTATACTTACAAAACAAAAAAAACTTGTTCCAACTCAACTTTAATATCACGTTGCAAAAAAAAAAAAATACTAAAATTATAAAATAGGATAAAATATATACATCAATAACAAAATTATAAAGTATATATGCATTTGATGCACAAATCTCCCCCTTAGTGCACAAGGCAATACCCTGCGCTAGACTCTTGATTAGCAGGAGATCTACGAGAATATATCAAGATAATAACTTTTCTCAGGTCTCATGTTAAACAAGACCCTTGTGAATGGGTACACATTTTTTTCTTATATGTGCATTTGAGGTAGCTCACATATTAGGTACTCCCATACAATGTAAACGAGAGAAAAAAAATTCCAAATTATATTAAAACTCAACATCTATGTGTGTGTGCACGCACATATGATTTATTTTTTTTTTATTTCAATATAATTTGCATTATTACTTTTAAATCACATGCAAAAATAATTCAGATAGTTTGTTTATTTTGATTTTTTATTTTTAAATAATATTATTGCTCACATTTCTCAATTATTAGCTCTATTAAATTTATCTATTATATTTATTATACTATTAATTTCATCTTCAAAGACTTAGTTTTAGTATCCAATCATATCTATATCTAAATTTTTCATCTTAATGTATATTTTATATTTTAATTTTTAAAAATTCATATAATCTAACATGTCTTTCCTAACATGTAAATGTTTTTATTATTTCATAAATCTTCTAATGATACAAATATGCATTAGGTAGGTGCAAGGAAGCACGGATACGGCACCCTATAGCCGTGTCCAAGTGTTGGACACAGCATGGATACATGTCCGATATGCCAAGTGGCGTATTGGATGGATGCATCGGATGGCGTATCCATGCAGACAACGCCGAGTGGCCGATGTCGCCCACAACGCCAAATAGCCGATTTTGAGGGGCAGCAACGGTGGGCATGATTCTGTAGGCTGGGGGGACACACTTCTATAGGCTAGGGGGAGGGGAGCGTGATTTTGATAAAATAAAATAAAAAATATATATTTTATTATAAAATAAAAAAATATATATTTTTTTAATAAAATTAAGATAATTATAAAATATTATTTTATAAATTAAGATAATTTCAAAATATTATTTTATTTTATAAAATAAAATATTTTTATTTTATAAAATACCTAATATTTATAAAGAAAATAATTTTTATTTTTATTTCTTTTATCATACTGTATCTTAGAGTTATCCGTATCCTAGTTTTTTAAAATTTATCATGTCCCTGTATTCTGTCGTGTTGTATCCTCGTGTCCGTATCCGTACTTCTTATGGTATGTGAACATATTATCCTAGATTTCTCCCTTTACTTGACTTTTTTATCATAATTCATTATTTAAAAAAATAAATATTTAAACTCAAGTCTTAACACATACCCTTGCCAAAAAAATTTAAAAAAATTATATTTATATATATACACTTTTTTTTTTAATTTTAGAATCTCATAATATTAAAAAAATAAAGATAAAAACGAGAGTAAATGTTCAAGATAATTATGTTATCTCTTACTTAAAAATAATAAAAATAATGAAAACAATCATTAAAGGATGTTCTAGAATATTTTTTTAAAATATATTTAAAAAATAAATTAAGCTGTCCAGCAGTTGCCAGGATATATCATCATCAACTAAACTTTATCCCAACTATTTGACATTGACTATAGAAATGTCAGCATTAAAAAAATTGTCACAAGTGTCAAATACCTGATATTTCCATAAAGTAGAATTTTTCTATTTTATGATTTCTTTACAATGGATCTTTGCACATGTAGAGCATGCGAAGTTGCACAATCTTGTCTTACCAAAAGGTCTAATTTTTAATTTTTAAACATTCTTAGACATACAAAAAAAGTTAGACATTCAAAATATCATACCTTGTAGGTGTGTGTGAAGTTGCGCAATCTAATTTTACCAAAAGGTCTAATTTTTAATTTTTTAACATTCTCATACATACAAGAAAAGTTAGACATTCAAAACATCATACCTTGTAGGTGTTCTCTCAGGAAATGTATTTTCGTGTGATATTTCAGGAAAAACAGCTGCATATGGTGATCTTGCTTGTTTTAGTTCGTGTCTATCCATATCTCGATCCATGTAATTTAATTGAAAATCAGAGTGTCTGGATTCCAAATGCTCTTGAAAAGCCATCAAATTGGCATTGCTTACCGGTAGCCTTGGTAGATTATCTTGGGCATATGGATACGAATCAGGCCTGTGCTCATAAATATCAATCATCCAAAAAGTAGTTAATTGTACGTATAGAAATTAATCGACTTGTTGAGACAATATATCAAAAAAAAAAAAACTTAATTTCTTCTAATATAAAACTGTTAGAATTCAAATCCACAAAAAGAAAATAAAAATGCATAAAACACTCAATATAATCATCATACAAGCAATTTCTTATAAAACGGACGATTAGAAATAGGATATCTCACATGTTGAGCATTCCCATAAAAAAAAAACAATAAAAAATAACAAAAAAAAAATAATTGTATAATTCTAAATAACAATATCCCCTTGTACATATAGAAAGGTCTAGAACATCAAACTTTGAGAAAAAGATATTTACTGGTTACTTCACTGTTTAAATATATTATATTAAAAATCTTATCCTAATTTTTTTCCTTGAGTATAAAATAATTTATATTTATGTATTTTGTCCTCTTGTAAAATATTATATTTAAAAGTTATATACCTCATTATCTGACTGTCATAATAAAAAATAGTGAGGAAAAAAAATAAATATATAATCCCTCAAATATGTATCATATCCATAGTATCTTGCAAGTAATGGTAATATCATTATTATTCTGAACTTTGCCTTTTAATTGAATTTTAAAATTATAATCTCTCTTATTTTTCTAGGAGACAAAAATGTTGATAAAGAAAAATAAAAAACTCTATCATATATCATAAATAAACTATAGATAATGATGATTATCAGAAAAAAATCTCATTCCTAGAATCTTATTTATATACCTTAATATGCAAAGAGCTGCATTAAAATGAACATGATAAGAAAAATCAAACAACAACAAATTATATTAATTATATATGTTATATCTGAAATAGCCAATACCTGTGAAATATTAATAATGAAATAAAAATTTATTTTAAAATTATTTTGGTCACTATAAAAAAATATCTTGATCATTCACATCATGTGTTTACCCTCTTACAACAAATATCTCATTAATGCGATTTACCTTTTCAACCATTTTTACTGTAAACACTTGCTTGCAACCAACAAAAAACTTTATCGAATATCATTATACTAGTTCTCATGGCTCATTAGAATGGATGCTATTTATTTCATTCAATATTTATAAGATAATATCTCATAATGGAACATGAATATCCTAATACTATTAAATAAAATAATAAAGAAAATAAAAAATAAATAAACTGAGATTATGACAAAAATTTTAAAATTGTGTTGAGTTTAGATTATATGTCCCTTTTGAAAAGAGATATGAAGATCAATATGAAAGGGATTGGTTGCATGATCATGTCTCCTCAATAAGTTCATCTCTAATCTGAGTATATTTTCTTCTCAGAGTATAAACTCTATATAAGTTAAGGCACTCAATTTAAGACTTAAAATGTGTTTGTACTAGGGAGGACTCATAGACTATTTTATTATTAGAACCTAGAAGAAATTTCTCTTCTTGAAAAAACTCATCTAGATTCTAGAATCAATCTAATCTATATTTATTGACAAATATGACTACTCCATAAAAGTGATATCAAACTATGGACTCACATGTTTACATACAAGTGACAGGTAACTCTATCAACCAATTGATGAAAAATATATTTTAATATATTATAATTTATTAATATTTTAATATCACATTAAAAATGAGTTTTAATTTTTTTCATAAAATTACATAAAAATGAAAAAAAAAAATCTTTCTTTATATACTAGGTATGCACATCAAGTATAGTCATCAACAAAAATTAATAAAATATTATAATTCATCATATATGATAGTCTTACATTGACCCAAATAAAAAGATCAAGTATAATTTCCTAACAACCACATCTCATAATCAATAGACATTACTCCTCTGATATTTCACTTATTAATCTTTAGTTTGTCCAATAATGAGTATCTTAATAAAAAATAAATCACTAATTGATCAATAATCAACAAAAAACTAGATGGACTCCTATGAATTGAGAAGAAAAGATATAATCTATCTCATTCAGTCCACAAAGATATTATCCATATGATCTGATGATCTTGCATAAAAATACCCCAAAAAAAAAAAAAACAAGGCACATCCATATTACTTCATAGAATACATCACTAAGTAGGTGCAATAGTCTATCTAATAAACTCTAAACCTCAAAAAGTTCATCATAACTCAAGGTGTAATAACCATAACATCTCTCGAGCATGTCTCAATCTTATCACCACAATATAATAAAGATATTATCCTCAATTTTAACTAATCTTTTCATATTGATATCACACTAATTCTAATTATTTTATTTTTTTTATATCACAACATAACATATTTCCACACAAATACATACGGAAAAACAATTTGCCCAAATCATCATGATATTATGTGAAATTTTCAAAAATAACGAGTTCAAAAATCTAAACACTTTCTTCTGGATAAAAACAAACACGTTAAGGCTTTCATACTGATGTCATCACCAAAAACATTGATCCTGCTCACTCAAAAAACATGCTAACACCATCACCAACATCCTTGCCACAAAAGAAACTCCAAATACCCAATGTACGTGGGTATTTAACTATTACATAATAATGATACTATCGTCATCACCACATACTACCATCATTTGTTGTTGTCGACACTACCAAAGACTACGTCATCACCCGCACACTTTGAAATCAACACCATTTTATTGAAAAATTGCTTGATACAATGTTCAAAAAAGGTTTAGTGTCTAGCACTGACAAGGCGGTGGGAAAGAGGAGAAACTAAAAAAAGTAAATACTTTTATTT
This sequence comes from Sapria himalayana, assembly GCA_029783825.1. NCBI lineage: Eukaryota > Viridiplantae > Streptophyta > Magnoliopsida > Malpighiales > Rafflesiaceae > Sapria > Sapria himalayana. The sequence continues at coordinate 4,499,417 of JAREIK010002107.1, read as the reverse complement.
ACAAAAAAGTTTTTTTAAAATATAATATAAATTTTATATATATATATATATATATATATATATATATATATATATATAGGAGTAGCTAGAGGGATCAAGTGGGTCAAACAAGCCATTCACGGCACGTGGCATGGCACGGATTAGTTGTGGCTTGCATGACAAGGAAAGGTACAAAACTATTCCTAGATTGAGATCATGCTAACCCAAGGCATGGCTCATGCAGTGCTGAGCCGGAGCCAACCATGTATCATGCTGGGCAAAGCACGATGACCATGGACTAGGTTTTTTAAAAATAACTGATCCCTACCCCATCAACACTCAATTGAGTCAGCACCCCTACCCCCACGAGCCACAAAAGATGCATATTACATTTTTACATAATGGGTGCCGACATGAAAAGCGAAGGGTTGCACCTATAACTTTCATGTTGACAAAAAAAATATTAAAATTAATCTATAATCAGTGGATTTCTTTCCAACAGCTACAAGTAGAAATCTGATGGATGTCCAATTTCTACACTTTTTTAATTACAAAAATAAAAAAAAACACATTTTTTTAATATTAAAAATTTATTTAAGATGAGAATAAAAATTTATTGAATTTCATTCTCATTTCTCTGATCCTTCTCTCTTATTCTCTTCATTTCTTCTCTTATTTTGAGTTCTGAATTGTGACACTAGGTGAAGTACAAAATTGTATTATTTTTTATAGGTATGATCCTAGCAAGTTTAGAAAAGAATAAGAGGTAAAAAGTGAGTTATGATTGCGAGTTACTACTCAAATAAATTTATGTGATTATAATATATAATTTTTTTATTTATTAGTTTATGATATCTATTAGATTTTTTATTATAAAAAAATATAATAAAATTGCAACTTTAATGATAATGAATTATACAACCCGATCAAAAAGATCCGAAGTCGAAAATAGGTTCTCCACAATTAACTCGACCCAATTGCCTATAATATCTAATATTAGTCAAACTTCAGCTCATTTTTATATAATAAAAAATAAAAATTCTAAGTATATCAAAAAAAATTAGCACAATATATATATTATTAAAAAATATAAATATATATAAGATATGTGAGACTGAAATTTTGGGAGGAAAAATACAGCCAAAGTGATTATAATCATTAGTCTTTTGATTATATTTTCAAAAAATTCCTAAGATTTATTATTATGCATACCTACTTCCAACTTATTTATCATAAAATTCTTAAGTCTACTAGTAGAAATAACATACTAAAATAATATAAGTTAAATAATTAATAATTAATAAATTTAAAAAATATAATAAAGTAATATCCATTATGTCTAATATATGGACTAATCATAATGATGCATTATTCGTATGCTTCACCATCCACTATGTAAATTCAAATTACAAATTTAATATAAAAAATTTTAAATTTTCTGAGATTCTTTATTCTCTTAATAATCTTATCGTATATAAGTATATGATGAATATATTTATGAAATATGTCATTCAACATAAAATTTTTAGTATGATATTTAATAATATTTCAAATAATAGACTCATCATTAATGTTTGTTAGAATTATTAGAGATTGATTGTAAGATAAAATTATATACATTAGATATATGTATCACATAATTAATCTAATAGTATAAGCAAAAATAAATATTATCTTTCATGCATTAAAAAACATAAAAATTCACTAAAATATCTTAGAACATCTAGCAAACAATAAGAATTTAGTAACCTCTATATGTCATAAGAGTGATAAATTTATTACTAATGATTCAAATCATGATACAGAATAATCATTTATGAAATTTTTAAAAAATTTTATGATATGTCAAACATGTGTTTATCTGTATATACTCTCACCACTTGCATTACACTTGGGTGTGTGTACAATATTAATAACATATTTAACAAATATAAAATATTATATATTTAGTATCATAAATATTGAGATAAAACTAAATATTTAAAATATTAGTCATCCATTCCAAATATATATTACTTGACTATTTGTATGAATCATAAAATTAAGATAAAAAATATACAACATATAGTAAGATATATATCCACTTACATGAACCAAATATATAAACCTTAGATTTTATTCACAAAAATTAAACTAATATATTTATATATTATGATACTAGGTATGATAGTTATAGTAAACTTTAAATATAAATATAAACATCATGTTATGAGATAATTTTTACATTTAGTTAGCTAAGAGAAGACAATATTAGTTATCAGTCGAATCGAAACAAATTATCTAGATACTTATATACCAATTACTAGTTTATATTTATTATATTATATGTTGATAATAAGAATTTAAATATTTTAAGTTGGTAAAATCATACAAATCTACTTATCCAGTATTATCTAAGATCACACATGATTTACTGGCCTCTCCACTATCTAGCATAATATCATAGTCTATTTTTTATATTATAACCAATATTATTTCAGATGTGAGATCCAAACTACGACTAGATATTATAGAAAGATTTGCTTTCTTAAAAAACTAGAAAGATTCAAAATTAAAGAATCACGATAAAATAAAATAATTATTGTCAAATGATAATTCATGATATAATGAGATCGAGAATATTGAGATCATCACAAGTACTACCTTCAAAGACATATATGATGATAATAATTTATATCCAAACTATTATACCACATACATGGATTGATAACTCATGCGATTTTGGATTGTTTTTTTATATTATATTTTAATGTTATGAATTATTTTTTTTGGATTAATACCAATTATACTTCACCTTATGTTATATCATATTAATTATTTTTTTCATTAAATATTTTCATTTTTGAGTTAATCAATTGAATGTCAATCAATTTTTATAATTATTAATTTGATTTTAATTCATTTTAATTTCTAATATAATATAAATATGTAACATATTTTTTAATTATATTATTTTTATATTTAAATATAAAATTTTGAAAAATAATAAATTAATAAATGAAATCTCAAAAAATTATAACTAAGCACATTCATGCTCTCCATCACCAGCATAACCCAACACCACCTGGCATGGTAGTGCCCAGCTACTAGCGAAATGGGTCGTGTTAGGCCGACTTATTGAATATTATATCATGCCGACACGACACAACTCATTTGATACATCTAGAAGCAAATCACAAGTCAGATACACTCAAATAATAAAATATTAAATAAAATAACAAAATTAAAACTTAACAAATTAAAATTAAATTGAGATAAACATGACAAGTATTAGTTACATGTAGGACAAATATCTAATTACCCACAAGAATTAAATGGAAAAATAAAGTGAACACAATAATTTTTAATTTGAACGTATCTAGTTCTCTTGTTTATATTCTTCAACTTGTTGAAGTTAAACAAAAAAAATATTGATAAGATACATGTAGGACAAGTATTAGAAAATCTAGTTGGACCATCCCAATTTTAGCCGAGTTGGTGGGAAACATTTTTGTAAAGATTGAATTGTCTGATCTGGCATATAGGTCATACTGATCCAGCCCATCCCATTTCACCTTAGGCTGCAATGCCTTATAAATACTTGGGTGGCCTGATTTTGTTTGGATCATGTAATGTTATTAAATTTTACATGTATTACATTGAAGTGTGAAAGAAACTAGAACATATTAAGAATATAAATAACAAAAGTATTTACAATTCTATAAGTATTACCTTTATCATAAATGTGTTTTGATTATAATGACTAGAAAAATAACTTTATGAAATCTAACATAAATAGAGATTGTGTCTTAGTATGATAGTAAATATAGTTATTCTAGAATAGTATGACTCAAATTTGAGACTCGACATATGCAGCATCTAATATTTTCAGAGATAAAACTACCGAGATATTAATCTCAATATACATATTTCTAAGCATGAGCCTTGTACACTATCTATAGCCTTTTATGGAATATAACATAACTATGAAAATTATAATTTTTTTTATATTCAAAATAATAGGCAAGATAAATTATAACAATGATATTTAAATGAACTGAATATATTAAGCATGATTGAGGATTGTAACATATAAATCAAAAAATAGGTATCAATAACCAACACATTCAATATATCACCATGTAGCTCCAAGAAAATAATTAGATCTAATCACCACTACAAAGTATTTATAATCACAAATAATTCAGAGATTTAATTAGTATTATGTGCAACCTTAACATAATCAATAACATCGCCCTACTATGACAACTTTCTTGCAAATAATGCAAAAAGAAAAAGTTATTGAAACTCATGCCAATAGATAGCAACACATTAATCATGAGTTAGCATAAATCAAGTCATCCTATCTACCACCTTACAATGACTCCAAAATATAATCAAGTAACATCTAGCTAATAAATCAAACCCTAACTAAAATGACTCACTACCAACGACATAGTATTCTGATTGGCAAGATGATGAATTTGTGTTTCCTTTGAGATTTTAAGTTATATCCTAGTGAGCTATCATGAACTGCTAGGATAGAAAAGCATGCCTCATGTGGTGAGGGTGGATTGCCCTAGGACCTAATTGCGCCCAAGGATACCACTCGGTTAGAAAAAACTAAAGCGACTCAATGTAAGTAGTACTTGAAATACAACATTCACCATGCGATGGTTTGTTTCCAAGCTTAATTCCAACCAATTTGGTTGTCACGTCAATTACCTTAGAGGCCCAAAAAAATATCCTCAAAATCAATCTGATCACAATCAATTCGACATAATTCGAGTCAACAAACCAAAATACACCAATATGAGCATCTTAATAACATCCTTATACACCAAAGTAAGATAAGAATTGAAGTCACTTAAATCCAGAAAAATACATTTGATTGAGCAAGAAAATATATACAAAAAAATCATTCAAATAGCTTCAAAATCACTCATTGCCTTGAAAAAACAAATAGCAACTCCAAAGATAAACCAACATTTGCATATATGCTATATGTATGCAAATCACATTTGATAAACCAACATTTGATTGAGCAATAATTGAAGTCACTTAACTTCAAAATCACTTATATATATATATATATGTGTGTGTTATATGTATAGACACACACACATATATATATGCTAGAAAAGCAAGCCCTAATAAAAAAAAATACATAGCTACAACATTTGCATTATAAATAGATACACAGAAGCTAAAAATACATTAAAAAAAAGTAAACATTTCAATAATATTCACATAGAAAAAGAGACATCAAATATCAATCCACAGCAAGCAAAAAATAGTTGAGCAAACCTGGTAGGTGTTCTGAGAAAACTGTTTTTTTGAAATATTTCAGGGGAAGCCAGAACAGGTGGTGAGTTTAGTTTTTTTAGGTTATGTCTATCCACAGCTTCGTCCATGTAACCTCCTCGAAAATCAATGGGCTGGGATATCAAATTCTGTTGAGAAGACAACTTGCTGGTATAATTTGCTTGAAACTGCAGTGGAGTATGTTGGGCTGGAGAATACAAATCAGGCCTGCAGTGGAAACAAATTTTTTCATCATCAAGCATCTCAAAAAACTTTAGTGCATGATCAATAACATAAATAACTCACTTTGGAATTGAAAGCTCAAAAATATAAGGGGCTCGTCTGATTGGGACAACACACAAGTTAGGCACTCATTCATTATATAGTAAAATGAAGTAAACAAAAAATAAAAGATGTCAACCACAACTCCGTTATTCAAGCTGATGCATAAATATCGAAAATACCAAGTTTGAAGAAAAGAAAGATTATCTATAAACTTTTCCAATTTTTTATAAAAAATTTTTACTGGTTATCGTGTTATGTGAATATAAGTTATAATAATTAAGTAATTTTATATATACTCACTAAAAACTAAGCAATTCACCTCTATATATTTTGTATACTCATAAAATATTAGATTAGATACTTTATATTTTAATGTCTGACTATCACACTTAAAAATAATAAGAAAAAAATAAAAAAAAAACTAATCTCCTAAAGTATGTATCAAATCTAAAATATATCACGTGTAATTATCAACATAACTCTTTGAATTATATCTTTGTATTTAATCTTGAAATAATTTTTTATTTTTTATTTTTTATTTTTTTTGAGAAAATAATAGTCTCTAAAAAAGTATACCGATTTATTATAATCTCTTATCAATGCAAATTGATATCAAACAAAAATCTGAATATCCGACTAACTGCAAGAATCTGTAATCGATGAAAAAGATCCTAAGTCCTAAAAACTTCTTCAAAATAGCCTATGGAAAATTTTACCGAGCAGAGTCTAAGACATGTCTAACAATATTAATTCCATAAGCTAAAAATGGTCTAATAATAATTACATAGTTAATTTTACAAATTATTCTCCTACAAATAAAAAAAAATCAACTAAATAAGTAATATCAAGTAAAAGATTAATAGCTTGATCAATATAAATATCTGCTAGATCACAACTCAAAAGATTAACTTTCATATAAAGATCAATTGCATACCTCCTCTGTACAAAACAATCTCCCTCCTATATTATGTCACTTCAATGCCACAAAAGTATTTGAATGTCAAAAGATCAATCGTCGGACATTACTATTGAATTTACTCTATGTTGGATAATTCATAATTTACCATCTTTTATAATAAAAATATTATGCACGCACACAATAAATAAAATATCTTTTCATTAGAATTTATTTTGAAAAAATAAAAAAAAATTATAATACATCAATGTATATCAAATGAAGTGACTATTTGTGATAATCTCACAAATTAATTTTTTGATGAATACTTCAAGTCATATAATATCTTTCATAATCTATAAATTATATTTAATTATATTGCTTAAAACTCAAGTAGTTACTTCATGTGCATCTTCTTTTCAAGATCATCGTGAACAAATATATTCTCCACAACTAATTAGTATATCATCCATAAGTGAAATAATATCAATAAAATAAGAATTCATACGAATGATGTCTAGACCACTGAAAAGAAAATATCATTGAATTTTATATCAAACATCAGAGTGAGCTCTCTTGCTACAAGTCACATCTTAAGGTGATCTATGTTTTCATCTAAACTTGCCTTCACAATAAAAACTCACCCACAATTAACAACATACTTTTTCACAAGTCGAAGTACTAATTCCCAAATCACAATGGAATATAGAGCATCAATCTCTTCCTGCATGGGGCTGACATCAGTATGATAGAAGGAGACATTTATACTCTAAGTCCTGTGTGATAAACTATAGTAAACTCACGAGCTATTGTATTGTACAAACATGAAAGGGATTTCCTCTCTCAAGAAACATTGCTCTCTCCAAATTCAACCTAACGTATATTTATTGATGCATATAATAACTTTATTTGAGTATTATCAAATATAGACTAACAAAATCAGATATTACAGACGAGTGACTCTCTCTTCTAGCTAGAGATCTAAGTGAGATTACTGAGAAATAAGAAAAAAAAAAATCTAGATATATCTTCTTTACTCTTATACTTCTTAAATTTGCTAAAAAATGACTCCTCAAAAATTATAACATTATTAATTATTAAAATTTTATACTTGTATTCTCTTTATGTACTAAAATATCCAAAAAATACACATCTCAAAGTTATAAATCTATTAAAATTTTATACATGTATCTCCAAGATGCATGATATGAAATGACACGTACTAAAAATAGACAAAAAATACCTGATTAATAAGATAACTTATAATTAAAACTAGATCTCCCCACTGATGCATTGAAATACTCCTCTCAAATAATAATATATGAGTTATCTCAATTAGATATCAATTCTTATTTTCGATAACTCATTCCATAAAATATGCTGACACATGTCAATAATATATTAAATATAATGCTCATTTTTATACAGTTAATATTTGTAACACTTTAATTTTTTATTATTTTATAAAATATTTAAAAAATAAAAATATTTATGATCTAGCACAAAAAAATATTTATATATATCATAAACAATTAATAATAAAAATAATCAAACATTTTAATTTCTCTCAAATTTCATCTCTAATAGGTCATCATATATATGAGTAAATCAAATCAAATAAGTTTTTACTCACACCAATCTGATGGGCAAGATAAAAAAAATTTATATTATTTTCTAACTAACATGCTCTACACTCTTATATCAAGATATCATTAAGATTAACATAAAATACCCTCAACTTAATTGATAATTAATGACCAAATTGAGAATGTACAAACAAAACAACCAAAATGTTCAAACACATATCATGGGATCCTATATAAGAAAGATTACTAAATATGATAAATGAGACGAGCAACCCAGACATAACCCATGGCATAACATAATTTCACCAGCCCAAAGGTATCGATTGGGCTGGGGAACTTGGGCATGGCCCGAGGCACTACATGGTTCAATCATGTCTGGCAGAGCACGACATGGTTCAAAATTATATCTGAACATTCCGTGGGCCAGCCCACGGCATGACTCGCATTGTGACCTAGATTAGCCTAGTCATGACACAGCGTAACCCAGCACAATAACCCTTACTGGCCAAACCAGCTAACCTGGAATAAACCAGGCAAGTCTAGAATGAACCAGATTAACTAGGCCAAGCCTGACCCAGCTTGACACGACCCAACACGACCCGCCTAAAAGTCATACCAATGGGTCAGACCAAGCTACCCCTTTTTAGAACCATGTAAGCACAACATAACCCATAATAAATATTGTTTCGTGTCCAGCATGACACGGTTGTCTGGATGGGCCTAAAAAATGAGACATGTCAGCACAATACAGCCTATTTAATACTTCTACACCAACCTTGGCACGACACGGCACACTAAGAGTCATGCATGGCTGCAACTCATGTCAACCCACAACAAGGCTTGTGTCATGTCAAGCCTGAACAATAGGCTTGTTTGTCAATGTGATGTGACCAAACATGAGGCCCAAGCAGATCAAACTTAGTCCAACTTTATTTGGTGTGACTATCATGCAGCAAAAAATTGAATTCCTCAATTAGGGGATTCATGCGCCTTGCACAACTAATTTCAAATATTCCGTTGAAATTAAAATTGGGTCAAGTTCGAAACAATACCGATCCCACCCAATTAAATAAAAATAAAAAAATTATAATAAAATATAAAAAGTCAACAATTCAATGGCTACTAAGTCATTGCCCACTATACCTTGGTCACGTGCCATCGACCACATGGCATGATCATATGCCTATCACACACATGTGCACGAGTAACATGTCAAAAAATATTTTTTTTAAACTTGGATTTATGCTTGACTATTGAATTTTATCTTCAACAGTGTTATAAAGAATCCAACAAAAAATAATTATATCCAAATAAAATATAAAAAACATAAAAAAAATATAAAAAATGATTTATTTACTTTTAAAAAATTTTATAATAAGAATTTGATATTTTATTTTTTCACGTCAACAAAAATATCTCATATCTTCTCTATCTTACTATAACTCTCTCTTTCTAAATTTAAACTTTTAGACTTTTATTATATTTAGAATATATTAGTTTCACAAATATTTATATTTCATTATTGATTATTATTATCATTTGATGCAGATAATTATGGCCCACATCAATAAAATTATGATAGCCAAAAGCTATGTTGCACGGACACGGATACGGACACGGGGATACGACACGGCAAGATACGGGGACACGGCAAATTCTAAAAAACTAAGATACGGATACGGCTAGGATACGTCATGATAAAAAAAATAAAATTAAAAATAAAAATTATTAATTATAAATATTAGGTATTTTAAAATAATTAAATATACTGTATTTTAAAATAATTTAAAATTTTGTATTTTAAAATAATGTAAACAAAATGTTAGGTATTTTCCTTCCCCCCCTTCCCCCCTTCCGAAACCCCCTCCCGCCCCCCCTTCCGAAACCCCCTCTCGCCCCCCCCTTCCGAAACCCACTCCCGCCCGCCCCCCTTCTGAAACCCACTCCCACCCGCCCCCCCTTCCGAAACCCACTCCCACCTGCCCCCCCTTCCGAAACCCCCTCCCGCCCCCCCTCCCGAAATGCATTTTTGGATACAGATTCCAAAAAACGACGCGTTTTTGGAATCTGTTTCCAAAAATGCGTCGGATACGTCTCCGAACAACGCGTCGGATACGTCTCCGAACAACGCGTCGGATACGTCTCCGACGCGTATCCGATACGCCACGTGGCGTATCCCATACGGATTTGTGTCCGATACGCCACGTGGCGTATCGGACACGTATCCGACGCGTGTCCGACCCGTGTCCACGTGTCCACGTGTCGGACACGTGGACACGGCAGCTCCTAGGCGTATCCGTGCAACACAGGCCAAAAGCATGTGATAAATTTGTAAGGTGCAAATATTTATTTTTTAATTTTTTTTATTTTTAATTTTACAAATAGAATAAAAAATTATCTTTTAGTCCTAGCTCTCAATAATTAAAAATTTCAACTAATAATTATAAAAAAAATAAAATTAATATTTTAGATGGGTTTTATAGATAACAGAAATCCAATCAGAGATTGACTTGTCTCTCAAATATAAGTCGCCCGAAATACCTAAAAAACTTAGATTACATAAATAAATATATCAAGCTTAAAATCATATTACTATAATTAAAAATAAAAATATTAAAGAAATTAAAAAAAATAGCTCAAAGCAAGTATTGTAAAAAAAATTATAAATACAAAGTTAATTGTAAGACTAAACATCTTATAGACACATTAAATAAGACTGAAAAACATAATGTATTGGATCCTTAAAAAATCAAGTTGAAATTAAGATTAGTAAATTTGAATCAACTTCAAGTTTAATTATTCATTTTATTTATCATAATAAATTTATTAGAGAAAACATTGTTAGGTTAATTATTGATATGAATCTTCCACTTCAATTTGCATAAGGTCTAAAACTAATTCATGATATACAAAAATACATCCAACTAGATTATCAAATGATTCCTATATCAACTTGTAGGATTGATATAATACAAAATTATAAATTTAAATAATTATTAATTAATAAACTTAGAATACATACTAAAGTAAAATAAATACATTTGATATAGATTAACCACAACGACATTCTTTCTCATGCACCATTGCTCGCTTTATTAATTCTTAGTAAAAACAAAATAAAATAATATTATAATTTCATGATATCATCTATCTTATTAATGACTTTGTCATATTTTTGTTTTTTAAGGATCTTGAAAAAATATATAATATAAAAAACTTAATGTCATTAAAAATCTTATTAATACAAAAGGATCAATAAAAATAAATGATAAGAACCAACTTGAAAAATAATTAGCCCCTTGAGATGCATAAATTGAATAATTATCCATAAAAATAATAATATCTGAAACTAAAAAAAATCTTTAAAAATAACATGGAAAAACTAAGAAATATCAATAAAATTATTATACACAATATACTTGTATTCCAAGTGGTTATTGACATCATAAAAAATAAGGAAAAATTGGAACCACAAACTGTGAAATATCAAAAAATAAATGATGGATAAAAATGAAAAAAAAAAACAATCTCGACAAAGCAAGAATCATTAGCAAAATGGGAGGTATTAGATTTATAGTTTAAATACCTAAAAATATAAAACATGTTAACTACAAATGAATTTTTGAGAGTAAATAAAAATAATAAAATTATAAGATATAAAATATGACTTATTGCTCAAAATTTCTCACAAAGACCAATACGGATTATAAGAAAACTTGTTCCCTAAGATGTACACAATCATATTTTGATACTTTATAAGTTTAACAATCTCAAAAAAACTGATATGTAACTCAAAAAATATTCTTACAATATAATTATACGAGTCCATAATGCTAATATATGTATGAAAATACCTAAAGATTCAAATTGTCAGAAATATTTAATTCAAAACTTCAAAACATATACTCAATCAATCAACAAAATTTTTAATACAAATTAAAATAATCAGATCATATGTGATATTATCATTTGAATGAGTATTTATTAAAAGAGAAATATGTGAATAACCTAATTTACACATGTGTGTTAATAAAAAAAACAAAAATCAACTTACAATAATTGTAATATATGTTAATGATTTGAAGCTTAAAGTAACTTCTAAAGAGATTACAAATATAATCAATTATTTAAAAAATTATAATAAAAGATTTGGAGAAAATAAAGTATTATCTCGACCTACAAATCAAGCATTATTCAAATAATATATTCATCCATCAATCCAATCGACATTAACAAAAAAATGTATTAAAATAATTTTATATTAACATATTATATCCACTACATTCCCTCGTAGTTCATTTATTTGAAGTGAATAAAGATTCATTTCATTCTAAAATAAAAATAAAAATTTATTTGATCCCAAGTACTACATCTCAATACAATTGATACATTGATGTATCTTTAAAAATTATATTATACCAGATATAGCATTCTTTGTCAATTTGTTAGTAAGATATAATTCTATCCCAACAAAATTACATTGAAATAAGATTTTATATATATATATATATATATATATGTATGTATATATATATTGTGAAATCTTCATGAGATAAGTGATATGGATTTGTAGTATTTAAAAGAAGCAAAATCATAATTGATTAGGTATTCAGCCTTCAGATACAAGATACCTTTCAAATCTTTATAAAGTTCAATCTTGTACAAGAAATAAACATCATTTTCAAATTAAATAAAAAGATATAATATATAGTCATAATAACTATTACATGTGTGATTCTTTGGTGAAAATATTTTTTTCAACAATTTAATTTTTTCATTCCACGATTAATTATATTATATTCTGATAATCACACATCAAAACATATTTTTAAATTGATTTTTCATGAATAGACAATAATTTCAAGATTTGAGAGTCAAAAAAGGGCAACCAATATGTTTTTTTTAAATGAGGGTTAGGCCAAAACACACAAGAATTGGAAAAAGATCGCATGCTCACACATAAATTTTAAAGTTTATGTGGATCTTAGATTCCAAAACATGCAAGTCAAGCCAGATCAACACAACTCAAGATCTTCAAAAAATATATTAATAATAAAAAAATATAGGGTTTGGCTATCCCGCATAAATTTTAAGGTTTATGCAGTCTCGACCACATAAATTACCGAGAAAAAAAAACTCATTGAGCTGAGCTGACACAGCCCATTAAGCTCAAAAAGGATGTCCATCCCAACCTAGTTGACCCAACCCATTTTAACACATTAAATTGAGATTAAGTATTATTTTATCTAAAAGAACATCTAATATTCATCACTTAATATATATGATAGCTCCAAAAATTACATTATCATCATCTTTAGAAATATTTTGAATATTTTCAATTCTCTTTTTTTTTTCTAAATCATTTTGAGTCCTCAATGAAAAATCTAAGATTTTACATGAATTCAATATAATTTTATTAATTTGAGAAAAAAAAATTAGAATACAATAGAGACTATTTAATTTCAAACATCTCACATATCAAAAACTCCTAAATAATTAAAACAAAAACAAAATAAATAATAAATAATAAATAAATCAAACTTCAAGACTACTTTCAAGTTTGATCGTATATAGTAAATATACTTAACTTTGAGAAAAAGAAAATAAGGTGACCCTATAATAACTTTCATGAAGATATTTATATTCTACTCACTTATAGGTACATAAATAGTAACAATCAAACTATGATGCATCTTTTCTCAAATAATATAACAATCAACTTTAATATATTTTATCTACTCGTGAAATATCAAATTAACAATAATTTAATATATTATTTGATTAATATCATAAAGTATCATCGATCTCTAAACTGATAAATATAATTTCTATAACAAATGAATGATCCACTAAAACTCACAAATAACCAATGTCATAACTTTGTATTATATCTTTATCTCTTGACTAAATTTTAAAAATAATTGTCTACTTTATATTTTTTTTCATATGTGATAGATTTTTTCTATATCATAATTAAAGTTTAACTAAATTTTGAATATGTTAATACCTGATTATGGTCAAATTTTTAGATGTAAAATCACATCCTAAAACTTTGTTTACATGCATGAAAATTCTGAGAACTACGCTCATATGAATTTTTTTGGGAAGGTATAAAAAAATAATTACTTCTAATTACAACATAGTGGATATTCAGTCTGCCCATGAATCAAGTAGTAAGTCAACAACAAATTCATGCATACCAGGCTCAAATCAAATATCAACAATTAATCTTCTTTGAGAGAAAAAAAAAATCATATTCAATTAGTAACCAAACTCTATCAAGAAAGTATCTCAAACATACAAAACTTTTCATCAAAAACTCAACCTGTAAAAAAAGTTTCAGCTGAAATATATTTAACTCGCCATCTCATATAATCAGAATATCATCGTATATTACTAGATATGTCAAATAGGCTGGGCCAGCCAGGTACGGCCCAATACTGAGGCACATGGACACGATATCTCAACACGAGCCAAGATATGCCCCGACCCACCGAGCCCGATGCCCCCGACCCAAACCGACAACCCAAGGCCTGACGAATCCAAAAGTTTCGTCGGGCCAAAAACTCAACCTGTGGTCTTTTTTGACAGGAGTCTTACACCCGATTCCTTTCCATTGATCCATTCCAGAAGCCAAAGCTTCTGGAATGGTTTTTTTCGGGTCGGTTCGACAAATAATAAAAAATAATAATAATAAAATTCAATCTAAGCCGTTGAATTTTACCTCCAACAGATATGGGATAAAATCCAACAAACTAAGAAAACTGCCCATTTTTTAAATTTTAAAATTTTTTTAGAATCAAAAGAAAATACATTTTTAAAAAAATTATTTTATTAATCTATAAAATCCCCCCACTCTAAGATTCATGTTTTTTAAAAATATAAATATTCTCTTGTCTTGGCTCTTGCTTCTCTCTCTCTCTAATTTTTTCTCTCTCAAGATTTTGACCTTTGGGACTCAACTTTGGATTTATGGTGCCATACGATGCGGATATAAAAAAACTAAAGTTTATGCATTTTGGTTTATGGATATTTCATGTTTTTTTATTAATTAATCTTTTAAGTTTAAAATTTTAAATTTAAAAATTTCTTCTCTAGTATAGTCTCTCTCTCTCTCAACTCTCTAGTCTAAAAAAATTATAAAATGATAAATAGTGATATAAATAATAATAAAAGAATAAATTTTAATTTAAAAAATAAAAATCCTATTTTAATAAAAAAGTCTGAGACTGCCGAAGCTTTGTTTTCTCCCAGTCATCTCAACTCAAATATCTAAAAAATAAAAAATTAGGACTTCAATAATTTAAACTCACGTTAATATAATAAAACAAAAAAATTTTAAGGAATATCAAAAAAGAATCGGCACAGTACAAATATTGTAAGAAAATTTTAAATTGTAATAGTTCATGTAGGATTGAACACGTCAAGAGGTATGCCAAACTATGTACCAAAAAATATAATATATTATATCTTAGAAAAGCTCAACTCAACGATGAATTTTTTGAGGCTGGATCCAATTAAGTCTCAATTTTACCCCTTCATATACCACAATGAGTTGGGGAGATAATGCATGATAAAACTAATTATCACAAAGGGTCTTCTAATTAGATTTTTGAAGGATCCAATGATAGTCAGTATCATGCATATATATTTTCAGGCTACATATCATAAGATTTCTAAGATCACATTTAAGAATAACATATTAAAATATTATAAGTTAAAAAAACACATAATAATTAATAAATTTAGAAAATATAGTGAAATGGTATCCGTAATGTCCAATATCTGGATTAGTCATGACAATGCATCTTATATATGTTTCACCGCCCACTATGTAGATTCAAAATAAATTCTAAAGAAAAAAAATTTAGGGATCTCGCTGAGATTATCTATCATCATGATGAACCATTATTTTTTAGTGCATGATAAAGATCTTTAGATAATATAAAATTTAAAATAAAATTTTTAGTATCATATTCGATAATGCTTCTAATAATAAAATAACAATTAACATGTTAAGAATATTAGAAATAAATTATTAGGAAAGATTTTCCACGTTAGATACATTTTTCATGTGATTAACTTGATTTTATAAACAGAGATAAAGATGTATGTCCTCACTTTAGAAAACATACATAACTCAAAAATATATTTGAATGTCTCACAGACAACAGGAGTTCAATAATCTCTGTTTGTCTGCAAATCTTAAGAAAAAATTCTAATCAAAAGTAAAATACCATTTAAATTATACTTACCTGATGTTATAGTCGTGTATTGAATATAAACACGTGATATTCAAATACGTCAATAGTTAGAATGACGAACTTATTATTAACGACATTGACTAGGCTAAAAGAATTTTATTAATAAAATTTCAAAAAAAATTTTATGACACGACAAACATGTATTCATCGATTTATACTCTCACAATATGCATTACACTCAGGTGCATATATAATATTAATAGCATATTTAGAAAATATAGAGATGACCCGACACTTAGCAATATGATTGTAGAGATGAAAACCAAGTACTTAAAATATTAATCCAGCATTCCATCTCTATATAATTTGGCTGCCTGTATGAACCCTATGATTAAAGTGAAAGAGGTAGAGAATATTTTAACTTACATTTCCTCTTGCATAAACTTGAAAGACCCACCTGAAGAGTTCATTCATGAGAAATTGACTAAGCTGTTTACATAATACGATACTAGATATGATGGTGATAGTAATAAAGCCCCGAGTATAAACATGGATATCATATTCGAGATGATAAATTTTTCATTTAATTAACAAAGAAGAAATGATGGAGTAGACCATCGAATAAGAACGAGCTGTCTCGATACTTAGATACTAATTACTGCTCAATCCTATCACATTATGATACTAAGAATCTTGATATATTACAATAGTAAAAATTATATGAGTCCACATTTTACGTGTTATCTAAAATGACACGGGATTTACTAACTCCTCTGGTATCGAGCATAGCATCAAAGTATACTTTTTCTATTACAGTGAATGTGATTTGGGATAGGAGATCCAAAATCGAGATTATATCCAGATATTATTGTAATTTTAGCATGCATGAAGAATTAAGTGAATTCGCACTTGAGCATTCAGGATCATACTGGGACTGTAGCAAAAGTAGAGAAGTTAATTACTAATGATGATTCTTGTAATATTAATATTGAAAATAATATGAAGATTGATGATGTTGACGATTAATAATTGTCGGATTGTGACAGTTATGTCTAATTCTGATATTTTATTTTGATTTACTCATTTATATTATATTTATGTTTATTTAATTTTTGGTTGTGATATTAGTTTGAGACTTGAGTTTGTGCATTTGTGAATTGATGCATTTGAAGCTCGAAACTTAAATATTTTTTTTTTTTGAATTTTCATTTTGCATTAATTTTTAATTTTTATTCATATTTAAATTTTAATATTTTATTAATTCATATTTTATATACTTACACTAATAGTTTAATACACATATAAATTATAAAGTATTAAAAATAATTAATATTAACTAATTACTAAAAATAAGTAACAAAAAAAATTTTTAATATTAGAAACGTTTAACCATAAACTAAATACACAAAAAACATAATCTAAAAAAAATTTATTAAAAATTAAAGACCAACCCGTACGGGCCTGACCTGGCATGTTTTCTCAACTTACCAGGCCGATCATGTTGTGCCAAGAAATCATGTTGTGCAAGCAAGGCACAATGGCCCAGTTGAACCACCTAAAACTGGGTCGATCCAACCCATTTGACGCCTCTATATATTACTAATATCACATATTAATCTCTTAATTCATATCAAAAAGAATAAAAATAATCTAATGCATATCTTCTAATGTCAAGTCATAAGTGCTAAACAAAATATATTAAATCATGACATATGAGACTAATTCATGTTATAAAAGATTTTCTATAATCTAAACATCATACTTAAGCTCCTAAGAATAATGAATCCTAGTGATTGATACATAAATGCTTCTTTCATAAGATCACCATAAAAGAATGTATTCTTTACATCTAGTTAATATACAATCTGCTTAATAATTATGCAATAAAAAATAATAATATAATATTATTCATTTTAACCATAACAAAGAATGTATCCTAGTTATTAATATTATAAGTTTGTATAAATTTTCTTACTAATAACCTAATCTTGAGCTAACTAGTCTTTTTTTGCAATCTCGCCTACATGGTATACACTCATCTACTTCTCACTTTTGACTAACCTATGAATTTCAAAATAAAATCTCAAGCATTATTAGACATGATGGTACTCATTCCAACCAACATAATTCATCATACGCTGGATGATAGTACCTCTAAGAGTATTTGAGATGCAACTATAATAAAGTAAGAATAAAAAACTAGAATATATAATAATAAAATAATAATAATAAAATACTCAAAACAAACAATGCTGAGTAGAACACATCATTAGTTTCTTTTATCGTATAAACAAAAAGACTAAGTCATTACTCTGAACTAGATCAACTAATATATATTTTTAGATTGAAATCATCAAATTTTATAAACTCCATCTTCATCTCCCTCTCCTAAAAAAACTCACACCTCATGTCAAATAAAATATTTACATTAGAATCATCTCCTTAGTGTAACACTCAGAGATGTGTCACAACTCTCCTCCAACATGGTTATGCTAGTCATATCATGTGTATGCACGAGATCATAATCTGTAGTTCCTCCTCCATGAGGAATAATGCCTAGACACAACAAAAAAAGTCAATAATTATAATATTTGGATGCACATTTTCATGAATCAAACCCATAAAAATGATTTATCCTAAAAAAATATTATATTAACACTCATAACAACTCTCTTAATCTCTAATTAATAATATTTATATATTTTTTAAGTATTAAAATAGTTAAGTAAGACATTTTTTATAGCACAGATAATCTTCTCCATGAATAAAGAAAATCATGAATAAAATAAATATACTCAAAAATATAAGTTGGAAAGCAAAAAAAGTCTACCTTAAATATATAAGCTAATATGGGAGATAACATAAGAAAATAAAAGATGATATTTTATTAATTTAAAAATTTATATTTAACACTTCCTCTCAAAAACATCTAAGCACACTCATAAAATATAAGTGTTATATTTTTCACAACCAAATATAAAATTTCCCCTATCTACTATCTCATTATGTGCATGTGTACTAGTATAAAATACATGATAAATCATCTTGTATTACTCAAAAAAAAAAAGAAAACTAATAAAAAATATATTTTAGGGTATTCTCATTTTTAAATATTTTAATATCACATTGAAACTAAATTTTTATTATTTTATAAAATTTCATTAAAATAATAAAATTTTAAAAAAATATTCTTAAATACTCATAACCATATAAATCAAGTTCAATTATCAATAATAAAAATAAAAAAAAAATATCTCAAATTTTTATCATGCATGGTCATCCTAAAAAGTTCCCAAATAACAAAATAAATATGTTAAAATAAGTCTCTCCTAGTATCTTCCTAACGTGCTGAATAGAAATTAACTAGTATATTTGTACTAACTAATATACTTCACAATTATTAGATAACACTCTTCTAATATTCGATTCTAAAATTTCCAACTTATCCAATAAGGAATGTCTTAACCAAAAGTATATCACAAATGAATCAATAATAAAGAGATCTAGAAGAATTCTTATGAGCCAAAAAGAAGGTATAATCCAACTCTCTCAATCTTCAATAAAATTATGTGTTTAGTATATCAATCTTGTATATAAACACTAGAGAAAAAGAATACCTATGTTGCACGGACACGGATACGGATACGAAGATACGACACGGCAGGATACGGGAACACGACAAATTCTAAAAAACTAGGATACGGATACGACTAGGATACGTCATGATAAAAAAAATAAAATTAAAAATAAAAATTATTAATTATAAATATTATGTATTTTAAAATAATTTAAAATTCTGTATTTTAAAATAATTTAAAATTCTGTATTTTAAAATAATTTAAAATTCTGTATTTTAAAATAATGTAAAAAAAAATTAAACCCTCTAACACCCCCCCCCCACCACCACCCTCCCTTTACAGTTTCGATTTTCGAACTCTCCCCCCTCTCGATACAGATTCCAAAAATCCCCCTTCCCTTTATAGAATTAGGTTACCTTAGGTATTGTCGGCGTCTCGGCGGTGTGCTCCTCCCCTCCCCGTTTGACGCAATGACAATTGACAACTATTTCTCGCAATCGGCTTGTCGGCAACTCACTGTCGGCGGTGTGCTCCTCAATTTGTTGGAGATGTAGGAGTAATAGTTAATATATAGTGTATTTCCGACGTGTTAGAATCGTAAAAACGCGTCAATTGGTAAACGACGCGTCTGTTATTAACGACGACTGTTTCCGAACAACACGTCGGATATGTCTCTGGCGCGTATCCGACCCGTGTCCGACACGTGGACACGGCGACACGGGTCGGACACGGCGACACGGCAGTTCCTAGGCGTATCCGTGCAATATAGAAGAATACAATATCATAAAATTATTACTTCATAAAACAACTAACATAAAATAAATAATAATAAAATCCTAATACATATATAACATTCATCAAAAGAAGATGATCAAAATTAATATTATCATGCTCATGTCATGTATAATGATTTCATTGACCATGACAATATTAAAAGTTAAAGATTACAAAAAATATAAAAAATGATTACCTATGACAATTATTTTCTCCAAAATATATAACCTAAAAAGCTAGAGTAATGTGTTGAGCAGAAAATGTGATTGATATATGTGTTTAAGCCAATAATAACCATAAATATGAGTCTAACATATTCTTCATGAGAAATCATAAATATAACAAGACCAATAGATACAGCAATAGAGAAACCAATATAAGTAAGTCTAATAGTCATCACATAACATCCAATATATCTCATGAATATGTCCCAACCCCCCACATAAAAATGAAGTCACTACCTCATTTCTACCTTTCATAGTACCTCTATCAATTCTTTTAACTCTCTCATTACCACCATGTGACATAGATACCATTGTACTACAAGTGATCATACCAACTCCAGTCAAGTAAGTTATTGTGGTAAATGACAAAATCATTTTCGGTGAAATATTACACATGATAAACAAATATAATAAACAGATGTGAACAGCTATGATGAATAACAGTGATAAACAACTATGAACGTGTAAGATCCTTTTTTTAATAAATAGATAACATTGTTATCCATGTTAGAATAACTTGAAGTGAAATTGTTCCTTTTTTTTTATTTTCTACATTTTCTCATAAACCTATGACATAAATAAAAATATATTCTATCCAAATTTGTATCCACAAAATAGCATATCACTCTTCCAATGAATACATATATAAAATATTATAAATCTAATCATTAAATCTCTTCTATATAATATACTCTATCAATACAAGTATTACACCAATAATTTTTCTCATAATTATGTTCAGAACATAAAATGAGTTATCTCATCCAAATCAATTAACATGCATATCAAAAACTAAGTAATATTATCATGTAAATAAAATATTCATAAAAATATATCAAAGTGGCCAAATATCAAACTCTCTCAAAAATATCACAAGAGCCAAATACACTTGTCACACTAAGAACATTTGATTATCATGAGTGTGATAATAATAATGCATCAATCATCTACTTATATCATGTGATGAAGATGTCGTAGAGCTATGAGTGGTTATATAAACTCTACACAATCAAAATTTAGTTATAGATGTCCAAGTCAATCACTCATAAATCTCTAAGAAAAATAAAAGTATCTTCTATCCAATAATTTGTATCAGCAAAACAATTTAAGTCTTCCAATGAATACATATAAAGAATATTATAAATATAATCATAAAATTTCTCCAAATCAATCTAATCCATCCATACGGGTATAATACTAATAATCCTCTCTCATATTTAAATCTAAATACGGGTATAATACATAATAAGTCATTTAATCCTAATCAATTCATATGCATGTCAGCAACTAAGTGATAAAGTCTCAAACTCTCTTAAAAACATCATAAGAGCCAAACATACTCAACAAACTGAGATCAATCAATTAGCATAAGTGCAATAAGAATTATGCATCAATTACCAACCACTTAATAATCTCGATCTAAGATGAATTTTCTAATAAATGACCAACATAACAATGGGCCACAAACAGATCCTTATTGATGTAGTTCAAAGAGAGTATGCATGAGTTTTTAATTCTCATTGGGTTATCACCAGTA
This sequence comes from Sapria himalayana, assembly GCA_029783825.1. Taxonomy (NCBI): domain Eukaryota; kingdom Viridiplantae; phylum Streptophyta; class Magnoliopsida; order Malpighiales; family Rafflesiaceae; genus Sapria; species Sapria himalayana. Next base: position 4,477,072 of record JAREIK010002107.1, on the reverse strand, counting down.
GTCCACTAGTTTCGCCTAGTTTTTTTTTTCTTCTTTATCTAATAATACAACAAACATGCACATCAATGTCAAAAAATATATATAAAATTTATTCAAACTAACATAATTTTATAAAAAATTTCTAAAAATATACATTTTAAATACTTTAAAAACACACACTCACTGAAGCACTTATGTATCATAGTCGTCATCCCTACCACCATGAGGTCCACCACTATGAGGTCCACCACCATGCACCAAAGAATACTTCAGGACCACTAGAAGCATGCCGCTAGAAGTCCAACAGCCATAAAACATTATGAAAATCCAAAAAAGAACTCATTGAACATGATCTTTTACCTCCATTGTAAGACAACGCTACTATTATAATCATCAACTTTTGATGATTATTATCACATTCACATACATATCCTAGTGCCACTGCTACTTTGTCTAAAACTTCTCTCTAATATCATGTTCAAGATCCTCACTAGAAAATCTAATTTTGACATTATTTCAATAAAATAAAGAAATAGATATAGAGTGATGAGCAAAAAAAAAAATACTTTTATTAATTTAAAAAAAATATCTTCATAATACAACATAAATCATATATATATATATATATATATATATATATATATAATATGATGCAAAATTTATGTCAAACACTCCTAAACAATAAAAAATTAAACAAAATAAATAAAAAATAAATCTCAACATAAATATTTAATGTTGCATATATTAAAGTGTTTGTTGTGAAAGTAGAAGTTACAAAATATTTTTGTTTCCCTTATATTCTCGTACACATAACCAATGATGTATGTGTCTTAATAAAATTTAAAGCAATATGTCATTTCTTGTTTTAGGAGTTAACAATGGCACTCTATAAATGGAACATGACATGCTTGGATGTTATGTTATCTTTTTCAAACATATCAAATTTTAGTCCTTGAAAAGGAATACTTGACTGGCATCAGATAAGAAATTCAAGGATCTTAGGTTTATGAGTCAAAAAAATACAAAGGCATCAACACTCCTAGGCAATAAGATTAACATGTTCTCTAATACTACCATTGAGATTTTTTATAATTTACTGAATTCTGATTTAGAATAAAATTGAACCCAAGATCCAAAAATCTAAATTATGCTATGCATGCTATTCAATTCTGGTATAGTGATCATAATAAATGATAAAATTAAAATTTTACCCACAGCCAAATGAACAAACCATAACAAAGTATGATTTAAAAATGGCCATGGTTTTTAACAAAGCTTGCCTCTTAATAGTACCAGTTGATAAGTAGAGCCCATCGTTAGGAAAAGAAAGGATTAGGATGAGGCATGAGATTCCCTTAGTATGATAAATCATGAGAATTGAGCACATGGCCCCAAAAAAGTTATTGCCAGAACATGAAGGGAACGAGGAAAAAGTGGAATGACAGTACAGTATGGTAATTACCTTGGGACTCCAGCACTTGGAAAAGAACGAGCAGCATCACCAGATCCCTCGCCTGCCAAAGGAAGTGACCATGCACTCTCTGATGGCTTCTGACCCCTGGAATCAAAGCAATTAGATGAGGCCAAGTTGCGTGATGGATTTACCTTAGATGGTGTCCCGAATATTTCTCTGTTTCGCAGGATTTACCTTATATGCCCAAAAGAAGAATGAGGATTGGCAGAATGATCAAACCTTTGATAGGTCAATGCTGGTGACCAAGCTTGATTAGCAGGTTGAGGAACCCTGGCCAACGTAGCAATTGTATAAGAAAGAACAAGTACCAGCATCAATTCGGATACTAATGTATCCAAACTAAAATATCAAACCCATTTCACACATAATTATCTCTAATGAGATGGATGCTTCTTTTGAAACGAAACGCTCGTTACTACGATGCTACTTTATGCAAACCAACACAAAGTCAAAAAAAACTATACCAGGAAGACTGAGAAGGGACTGGATGCGGAAGAAGAGGGGATTCAGTGGGAGGAGAAAAAAGATGAGGAAATTCGCCAAAACAGGGTGGCACTAATGGAGATTCCGTTGGCCCTGCCTGTTTTCCGAACGCGGACATTACTTTTTTTTCTTCGCCAAGGATCTGTATCTCCTTATGAAGAATTTGAGGTCTCCGAGTCCGAGCACTCAAGTTTTCCTCAGGGCTCAGGACAGAGGAAGAAGACGACTCGAAAATTTATACAGTTAATAGAATTAATAAAAAATATTGCCTTTAAAAACAAGCTCTAGCTCTTCAAAACCTAGTTCCTTTTTTATGGCATGCATATATTTAGAATTAGAATATATATGATTTACTTCTGATAAACCAAAACAAATATATATATATTTTAATTACCCAACAAAATTTAAAAAAAAATATGCACCAAATTAAACCTATTTAAGTTAAGTTACCATTATACCCTTATCTAGAATCAAAAACATAAAAGTTACAAAGCAGTGTATATATGTATATATATTTATGTAAATAATAAATGTTATGTACATATTATATAAAATAAAAACTTCATAACATACATGCTAAATAAAAAAAAATTTATATTCCACCTAAGTTATCACTTTTCATTTTTTTCAGCAAATATTATTTTGTAATTTAGAAAATTTTCACAAATTATAAAAACAAATGCACATTTATTTTGCTCATTTTTTCCCCCAAAAAAACAAAAAAATACATCCAATTCCAAAAAAAAAAAGATTTAAAAAACATGGAAAAATAAAACTTTAGTCTAGTTTGAACATCAACTGCACAATGGTTAAGCCTGTCAAAATTCAACACAACACGATTAACCGACATGATTAACCCATGATTAAACGAATTTGGGTGAGACCTAAATGGGTTCGGGTGACAAATGGGTCAACCCGTTTAACACATTTAATAAACGGGCCATGTTCGGGTGAGACATACTAACCATTTATAACCCATTTAAAATGTTTAATAAATGAGTCGTATTCGGGTGAGACATGCTAACCCATTTATAACTCATTTACTTTTTTAAATAAATGGGTCATGTTCGAGTGAGACATGCTAACCCACTTATAATCCGTTTACCCGTTTAAATAAACAGGTAAATAATTAAATAGGTGGTTTACCATATTAAATGGGTCAAACGTGTGATAAACAGGTAAATGAGTCAAATGAATAGTTTATCATATTAACTCCACCCAACCTAACCTAACCCGTTAAAATTAGACGTGTTAAACGGGTTACCCGTTTATTAAACAATTCGTGTTCGCGTTTTAATTTTTTAAACGGGTTACATAGTTTTCACCCGTCACCCGTTTAACCCGTACCCATTTAACCCGTACCCATTTAACCCGTTTGACACCCCTGACAATAGTCTAATTGACAAAAGATCAAAACATATGCCTCCTCAAGGTGTTTTCTAAATCACTTATGTGATTAGCACTGAGAACAAAAATTTTATAAGCTCAAACTTGGGCCCCGAGACACACATTTTAGATTAAGAGATGGTGTGAATTGAGTTTGTGGGGATAAAAAGACAGGGAACATAAAAAATGAATTTTTTTTAGAAAGACTTAAAATTGAGCTAAACCCTAAATCTTAAATCATAAACACACGTGTGCCTAAGAGAATCATGCACACGCACGGCTTGAGTTGAGGCACGAGCACAGTCACGTCTAGAGCCCATGCACGAACCCACGTCTAGCACGAGTCATGTTTGCACTTGGCAGGTGCCGATTGTGGTCCAACCCAGCTCAACACAGACCCAGCATGAATTTTAGCCCTAAGGAGCCAACAACTAACATGTTGTGTCGTGTCGGGCAATCTCTTTTGGAACATCATGAAGGCCCATTCGTTCCAAGAAAATATGCCGTGCTAGCCCAACAAAGCCACCCGAGCCATAAAAGAACAAGTCGTGCAAGCCCAACAAGGCCCATCTAAGAGAGAGGGAGAGAGAGAACAGTTCTGGCCCAATGAGGCCCATTAGACACATCAACAATACAACCTGCAATATCAACACACCTGCACTATGCATGGCAAATCAATATTGGAAGGAAATATAATATTATTGCAATAGCTTCTATTATTCCTTCAGATTTTAAAGAAACATAACTTCATCACAATTTTCTCACACATTGACAATACAAAAAAAGCTTTTAAAAAGAGAAAATCAAAAACCAAACAATAATTGGCTCTTCAGATGTTCACTTTCCAGTGACGTTGATTCTTTGTTCATTGCAAGCCTTCAAGACCTTAACTTCTGTGGAGCATTTCAAAACATATCAAGAATCAAGAACACATTTTTATTCAATTTTGGATTGAGACTTCAAAACTCCAAATGTAATTCTAATTTTTTTTTTTTTAAACATCAGAAAGATCAATATATTGAAAAAAAATGAACAAAAAAATAATTAAAAAATAGATAAAATGATAAAAAAAAATGCATCAATTTAAATTCAATAAACCCATATACACAAGATTTATGCTTAGTACTTGAATTAGCAGAAAAATTAATATCTCAATAATCTTATCCGAGAAAATTTAAGTCTTCAAACACAAGACTCATTTTTTTTTAAAAAAAAAATTAATCCTCCCCTTAATCCTTCCCTACTAACCCCAAGAGAGATGCATATGACAAACTTTCACACTGATCAGTCGTATCAGTAGTAATCACGATCAAGCATATTTAATTTTGAAATTCTTATGAGATCCAATACATATATCAAGACATGACCTCTACCACTTTAATTTCAATAATGCACATAAAAGATTATTTTGTTAGACTAATTATGGTGACATATTATGTTGGAAGAATTAAGTACAATCTCAACTAACCATCCATGAGATCTCATCTAAAAATCGATAGGTAAACATATAGTTGATATAAATGGGACCCACGTGAAAGATCAATTGAGTCAATGCTAAGTTGGTAGTGGCAAATTTTATGCAACCTATGATATTTACTATTGGGACACTTTATCTTCTATGAGCAAGATGATTAATAATAGGTTATTATTTTCTATTACATCACTGCACAAAAAAATTATGTATTAATTAGATATAAAAATTATGTTTTTAATAGTGTTCTAAAAGAAATGTTCAAGAAGTAGCCATCAGAGTTCATTATTCCTAAGAGTATAGTTAGGAGGTCCAAGTAGAAAAGATATTTTATGTCCTAGAGTAATTTTCTATGACAGTTTAATACATTTTCTTTAGTATTTATCATGTTTGATCTTAGGAGAGGTTTCATATTATTTATATTTCTTCCAATGTTGAATTGGAATTAGAGATTTGATATTAATCATATATTTTGATAATATTTTGATAATATAACAGCTGAGATAAAGAATTGACATCTAATTGAGATAAGTAAGACAACTTGAACAAAAATATTAAGATTTAGTTTATTTTTTTTTTATTTTTTTGTTTTTTTAATTTATAATAGCATCCAACTTGTGGGTCAACTCAAAATATATATATATATATATATATATAATCATATGAAAAATATTATTCTTTTTTATTTCATTAATAATATATATTTTTTATTTCTATACTCCCGTCTCTGCTCTCTACTCTCTCTCTCTTCTCTGTGTCATTCAAACCTTAAACAGTTTGTTAACACAAATGAAACTTGAGAGAGTATAATAACGAAGAATTTTTCTTATATAACAAGAGCTCCCCTTCACTAATGACTTATATTATGTCATATATTACCATCTCATTACATAATAAATCCCTAGAATACTCTAGAATAAGAATAAGTCAAAGTATTTATAACTTTCTAGGATTTATCTGAAATCCCTTCTAATCATTTTGTAAGTCTACATAAATCTAGATGTGTTCAATGGATCATATCTTGTCAGCACAATTTTAAAAAGAAGCAACCCGTCATGACCCATAGGCATGGCTTTTTGATGGGTTGTGCAGTGTCGTGCAAAGTCGTGCCAAACTGGATTAGGCGTGGCCAGACTAATCGAATTCATTCCATGCAAGCCTAGGATCAATCCAGACTAGTCGATTTGGCCAACCGAACAAAAACTAGCCCACACGGACCATCATGTCGAGTCGTGCCACGGCCCAAGCCGTGCCACATGGTCCAAGCACAATTCTATCCATGTCGTTAGAGGTGTCAACCAGGCCGAGCCGGCCTAGCACGAAAATTTTTCGTGCCCGACCACGGCACAATCGTGCTGTGCGGAGGCCAACCGGGCCTCGTGCCGTGCCTGGCCCAACACGATACCGTGCCGAAGCCAAATTTATTTTTAAAATTTAGGGTTTCGAGCACGCGCTAAACCTTAATTTTTTAAAAAATTTAGGGGTCGACCCGACCGGGCCGAACCCATCGGATCGTGTCGCGGGCCCGTGCCGGGCAAAACTCCACAAAACCATACCGTGCCTAGCCCTGCACGAAAGCACGGTCAGGCCTGAAATAAATGGGTCGGGCCAGCCCGGCACGTCCCATTTGACACCTCTACATGTCGTGCTCAAATCGCTCAACTCAATTGACACCTCTTCACAAATCCACCAAACTGATTGATAATTTTTGGAATTTCTTTGAACCATGACATTTTTTTTCTCATTGATCTTGCCTATGACTTCAATGAAGTATCAATATTTGCAATTTGCTAATGGAATTATCTAAATGCATCAATGGATTCCAAGTTAACTCTGCTAACTAGTAGTCCATTTTATTTCGCCAAGTATATTTGCATTGACAAGTATTTCTTTTGTTTTATGACTCGTTCCATCAAAATAGCTTCAACAATTTATTCATATGAGATTTTCACTCATATTAGTGCTTGATGTGATTTTTCCCATATTGGATCACTGGGATCCTCATGAAATACTTTCAACATGTTCAAATAAAATATCAGATACACTTTAAGCCTTTGGAGTAATGCAAGTTGATATGCGACATTACTAATTTTTTTGAGAATATAATAAGACAGCTCATATCTTTGCACCAATCCATTATGTGCCTCTTTGTTTCGCAATACCAAGCGAAGTCTCACTAACACTAAGTCACCCACTTGAAAGAGTACATCTATTCGCTTACTATCAGCCCAATTGTAAAATACTTAGCTATTTTGTCCAATTTAATTTGGGCCATCTTAATTTTTTTACTATTTTTTAGCAAAATAATAAGTTACTGGATTTGATCAAATATAATTAAATGTGTCAAACGGGACGTACTAGGCCGGCATGCCATTTTTTTGGGCATGACCGTACTTTCGGGCGGGGCCAGCCACGCCACGGTTATTGTGGCCCGGCACGATTTTGTGGAATTCAGCCTGGCACGGGCCCGCGGCACGATCCACAGGGTTCGGCCCAGTCAGGCCGAACCCTAAATTAAAAAAATTAGGATATTGGCGTGCCTGAAATCCTAATTTAAAAAAAAATTAGAATTTGAGCACACCTGAAACCCTAATTTAAAAAAAAATTAGGGTGTCGACGCACCCATAACCCTAATTTTAAAAAAAAAATAGTTTTGGCACGATACAATGCTGAGCCAGGCACGGCACGAGGCCCAGTTAGCCTCGGCATGGCACGGCACTGCACAAGCCCGGGCACGGGAAATTTCCATGCCGAGACAGCCTAGGCACGGCCGAATCGTGCCATGCCTCGTGCCGGGCAGGGTCAGCCCAGCCCAGTTGACACCTCTATATATAATCCATTACAATAGTATTTAGTACGTGTGATCATTATCCAGTCACAATTTCAAATAAATTTTGTCCATTTACAACTTTTTGTCACAAGTTGTAAGAAAATTATGTAATATCCAATAATTTTGGCTAATCGTGTTGCAAAGCACATTAAAAATATCGTAGAAATATTTCTAATAAAATATTTATACTTTTTGTTTGCTCATCAACTTGAGGATAAACATTTATTAAAAAGCATATTTCTCTCCAAAATGATCATATGAAGTGTCCATCTTGATTACTGACTATTGATTAAGAAATACCCCAATACTTTATAATATTTTTTTATTATTAATTTCATTGCTTCTTCTATTAGACATTTCTTCATTGTAGATATAAAATAACATAATTTAAGAATCAGTCAACTATCATTATAATGTACACAAAGTATTTAACTTTGGGTAATCCCACAAAAAAACTAATGGAGACACTCTCTCATAGTCATTTAGGAATTTACAATAATTTCGAAAGACTTGCTATAAACCCCTACTCCATCTTTTATAATGACTCCCTCAAAGATATCTAAACTCTTATATAAAAAAAGTGTTATAGTTTACTCCTTTGAATATCAATTTTTATTTTGTGTTATCTCATTCTACATAAAGAGTGTCAGCATAAATATTTGATCAATTATCTTATTTTTTTTATTTTAAAAACTAATAAAAAATATATTCTAAGAAATAATTAATTCTCAATATTCTAATATCAAAATAAAATTATATTTCATTTTTTCATTAAATTTTATAAATATAGACAAAATTTGACATCATTCGTTAAAAATTTATCGTTGTATATATTTAGTACAACATTGATAAAAATAACAAAATATGTTCGTATTCATACATGATCATCCTACATGGTCCTAAAATAATTGGATAAATCAAATTAAATAAACACTAAGCTCTAAAATCTTTAACTTATCAAAAAATGAATATTCAAACCAAAAATGTACAATCAAAGATTAAGTAGTTTCCAAGCACCTAGAGAAGTTCCTAAAAACCACCTATCTAATTCATCAATTCTACTCAAAAATACCAAAAAAAATATATATATCACAACTCAATTGTTTGACAAAGTAACTGACAAAAAATAAATTATAATTGAATTTTAAAATAAAAAATATTTCAAAATATAACTCACCATTGACATTATTATACCTTTTAACCCATATAACAGTGTCATTAGATATAATAAATACTCTAAACTCCAAATTAAATAAAAATAATGTCATCACTTGCATCATAGATATTGTTGAATATACACAGCAAGAATAATGTGTATATACGAAAATTCTAACCTCATAATTATTAAATCAAAATTCATAAATATTTGATTAATTAAATATTTGATTAATGAATCAAAAATCTAGAATCAAATCAAATTAAAAATCAGAATATTTGATTAATGAATCAAAAATCTAGAATCAAATCAAATTATGAATCAAATTTTTTTTTTACTTTTTTCACGTTTATTAATTTTTATTTTCTACAGTTCAATAAATTTTTTTTTTTTTTAGTTTTTATTTTTATAACTTTTTTAGTATTTTATTATTTTTTTCATATTAAATTCGTAATACCAAAGATTGTGATTACTTTAATTCACGTTAATTAATTTTAACAATTGTTAATTTTGTTTTGTATTTTAATTTTTATTTTTTTGATTTTTTGAGACTTTTGGTCCCTTTAAAATTGATATTAAATCAATTCGTATGAATTGATTCACGATTCAGCAATTTAGTCTTTGATTCATACATATTTTTAATTTTTTTAAAGAGTCAAATTATTTACCCCCTAATTCATGAATCAAATTGTAAATCATATAATTTTAAAAACAATATCTAGCCCCAATAGATTAAGTATCCTATTAAACAATGTATGAACCTCTAAGCATACTCTATAACACATGATATAATATATAATGTCTCCCTTGAGTATGTTCAAACCTCCTACAAAAAAATGTCACCACTAATTTTCTCTCTTAGAGCACCCCTACTAATTCTCTCATTGTAATTGTAGGAAAGTCATTATGATAATCTAACCTAGAAACCCAACACCACTTGATTTGGATATTTTTGTAAATGTTTGAATCATTATTTAATAAATTTCTACAAGAATTGAGTGCATCTTCTTATCAATATTTTGGGATCCCAAACTAGTATACCACTTTCTCAAAACATGTATAAAATATTATAAATTTGTTCACTCAAACTCTTTGATATAATTTGACATATCCACGCTTGTAACTCACCATCAATACTCCCTTACAATTGTGCTCAAATCACATAATTATATATTTAATCCTAATCCAACAATTTACATGTTAATAACTAAGTAATATCATCATACAGATAAAATATCCTCAACAAATACATCAACATAGCCAAGTCTCGTATCTTTTTGTGCATGTCACAAGAACCAAATAAAATGTATCATATATTAGATACATTTTGAATAATCAACTAGCATATATACACTTGTAATTATATAATGACCACCAACCACTCATAAGTCATGTATCTCAGTCTGATGTGGCTCATCCAAACCATATGTTCCAGCATTTTTCGTCCATGACATCTGACCTCGAATTGGGAAGGTCACTCATCCAGTCCATGGAATGGGGAGCAGAAGCAAGGCATGCCATGCTAGCCTAGTTAACTAAAAACATAAAATCTAGGTGAACAACCATGGAAAAGTCCTACTATAATCATCTGATTGCTTTGATTTAGAATTGAAACAGAAAACTAGAAGCAGTATACCTTTTTGGCAGAGTTTCCAATCTCTATTCCTCTGAAGAAGACAATCCTACAATAGAATACAAAGAACGTTGATACTAATTTTTTGAAAAAAACCATACAGTGTGCGTCGTTGTGAGACTGTTCTAGCTTTTTACCTGCAGACTCTGGAAGTGAGAAGCGCATGCTCCTAGCTGGTTGACGTGATCATCATCATCCTCATCAAGCTCGTGAAGAGGTCGCGTGGTCGTTACAAATGGCTGCTGCGCCATCTAGGTTGCTGATAGAGCCCTAATGTCCGCCGTGTGTCAGTCATGATGCTAGGCGCTAATAATTTTATTTTATTTTACGCACTATACATTTTTTTTTTTAAACTTGATAGATCGTTCGAAAATTAATTTACAAAAAAATGAAACCCAATTTTCAATTCGAAAATCAGTTTTCAAAAAAAAAAATCATTTTTAAAATCAAAACATATATATATATATATATTTATTTATTTATTTATTTATTTATTTATTTATTATTATTATTTTTTTTTTATTATGTTAGGGACCGACCGAGATTATTCAGTATAAAATTATTATAAAAATAAAACTAACACTAATAATTTGAAAATAAAAAATTAACCCTTAAAACAATAAAATAAATAAAGCTAAAATAAAATTGGGATTAATTTAATTTTCAAATGAAGAATAACATTCTTTTATATAATAAAGAATCATAAATCCTTAATAGATTTCTAATCACATTTCTTATCTATGCTTGCTTATGTTTTATACCATTCAAATTTATTAATATTAATCGATTTGGTCAAAACATCTGCAATGTTCTTATCAGTATAAATCTCTTGTATATCCATACGTCCTTCTTTAACTTTTTCTCGTACAAAATAATATTATACTATGATATATTTTATCTTCGAGTAAAATATTAAATTTATTACTAAGTGTAGATCATTGTGATTATCACAAAAAAAAATGTAACTTTATTTTATTTATATCTAAGATCTTCCAATAACATATACAACTAGATTATCTATTTACTGACTTGTGTAGTTACAACATACTCTACTTTTGTCGTAGAAGTAGACATAATAGACTTATAACTATAAAACCTAACTTATATCTCTTCCAATAAAAGTAAAAACATATATTATGATATACTTGTTATTATCAATATTTCTAGTATATCCTACATCAACATATTCTCTGATAATAAGGTCCGAACATCAATAATATAATATAGGATTTGAGATTCATTTAATATATATGAGAATCCTCTTCACATTACTCAAATGCTCTTTGTAAGGATTTAGCATGAACCAACTATACATTCACACTACTTGTGCAATATATAGTTTCATACAAATAATTGCAAATATTAAAATTCTCACTACTGATGCATATGATACTCAAGACATTTTTTTCATCTCTTCTTCTAAGCTAGGGACATATACTTGTGGATAACTTGAAATTAACAAAAATTGAGGTAGAAATTGGCTTACTACCTTACATCTTGAAGCATCACAAAATCATGGTAAAGTAGTTTTCTTGAAAATATCAAATCTTCTTATTGTTTCTATCTCGGTGAATTTGCATCCCTAGAATCTTATTTGTTAATCTCAAGTACTTCATATCAAACTTTATAGCCAACTGTGCATTCAATTCTTGAATTTGACATGTATTGGGGCCTTCTACCAACATGTCTCCCATGTACAATAATAATGATGAAATCATTTTCATTCTCAAACCTTTTGTATTACATATAATGGTCTGAATTGAGTCTATTATACCAAAAACTAATGATAAAGATATCAAATCTATTATACAAGCACCTCGATACCTATTTCAAATTGTGTAGAGCTTTATTCAACTTACAAACTAAAATTCTACTTATCTATTTTTGCAAATCCTTTTAGCTGGAACATATAAATTTCTTCAAATTCTACATTAAGAAATACAATTTTAACATTCAACTACTCCAAATATAAATCATATATAGCACACAAAGTCATTACCAATGATTTTTTTTCTAGTGGTAACAATACTAGCTTCCAAGCATTGCTTTAGTATAGAACTTCAATTTCTTTTTCAATTACTATCATCCACAAAGATGCATTAGAACTATTTGAAGCTTGATAAAATATTAAAGGTTCTTCATCCTCTATTATAAGATGATATGCAACATTACTCTCCATATCAAGCTGGCAGCCTAACTATCATGTATTAGCTTCCTAACTTCTAGAACCTTAGACTCGACTTGCTCTTATACTTCATGCTCTAGTTCTTCCTCCATGTATATTAGAACATCTAGTCTCTCATTATTTTTTAATTAAACAATGGTAGTCTCTAAAGCTTCTTTCAATATGCTATCTTTGTCACCAATTCATTGTAGTTAATTTTTACAAAGATTAAATTTCTACTTTGTGGGTAGTGGAATTTCACAAGTAATATCTCTTTACTCCTTTAGCATATCCTAATAATATATACTTTCTAAATTTCGAATCTAATAATATTCTTTCTTGAGTATTGTACATCACATAAGTAGGATATTTAAAAAAGTATAAAGTAGAGTAATCTACTAACTTACTAATCTACATCTTCATCAATATCTTCAAATCAATCATAATTAATAGTAACTAATTTATCACATAACATGTGGTGTTGGATGCTTCTGCCCAAAAAAAGTTAGATTGACATGTAGTCCTCAACATTGCTATCACCCATTTTATAAGACTTCCATTCAATTATTCTGCTACTCCATATTGATGTGGCATATATGTGATTGTTAATAATCATTTGATACATTCTTACTTACAAAGAGTAAGAAACTTGTTGTCTATATAGAGAGTATATAGACAAACACTTAAACTTTTTCTTGAATTCAATTTACACATGTGCTTTGAAGTCTTTACAAATTAGAAACATATCTAATTTCTTATTGATTAGATACACAAAACATCTTCTTGAGTAATCATCAATAAAAGATACAAATATCTTGCTCCTCAGAATATTTTTTGGTGATTCTCATACATCCGAATGTATTGAGTCTATAATATAATTATTTATTATAATTGAACTACTATATATCAATCTATTCTACTTAATTGTAACATAATATTCATTAAAAGGTAAATTTACTGATTTTATCCCCGAAAGTATCTTTTTGTTAAAGGGAATCTTCAAGCTTTTTTTTGACATATGGCCTAGTTTAAGGTGACACATCATCATTGATTTTTCTCATTTGCTAATTGATGCAATATATACACTAGTTTCTTGTACTATTTCTATGTTAAGCATAAATAAATTCACCATAATCTTTTCTCCCTTCATGACTTTAGATATGTCTCTCATAATTTTTATCATACCATTTTTAATATGGATCTTACATCAAAAACTATCTATTTGTCCGAGAGACAATATATGTTTCTTCAAGTCTATCATATGTCATACCTCTTCAAAGGTACAAAACATATCATCAAATATTTTTATTTTAACAGTACCAATACAAAATATATTTAAAGCTTGATCATCACACATGTGCATAGAATTTTCTAAGATTGATTCATATTTATGAAACCAATCTTTTCGAGATGTCATATGTCATAAAGCTCCCAAGTCTAGTAACCACGCATTACCAAACTGCTTTATACTTTAAATTATTGTTGTTACCTTGATGTATAAAATATTATCATCATCATTGATACTTGTAGCATTCCTTGAGTATTTGATAATTCATCATTCTCACTCTTTTTCTTAAACTAACAATGGGTCTTGAAATACCTTTTCTTATCATAGTTGTAACACTTAAAATTTTTTTTACTTTTTGATTCTGATCTACCATAATTTTGACTCCAACTATGGTCATGCTCCATTGATCTCCCTCGCAACACTATCAAGGCTTCAACTTGTTGTGTATTTGAATATATATCCTCCTTATTTTTACTTATGCTTTCTTCTTATATGATGATATAAGTAATATCAATGAAAATTAGATTGTCGATCATAATATTACTTGTCAGATTAATGACAAGTTGATCCTACAAATCAAGTTGACCCCAAAGTTACTGTTTATATTTATACAGCAAAAAAATTCTCAAGTAAGTTAGAGGGATGCAATACCCTCTTAAATAACCATAGACCTTAAGGCATTTATCACTATTTTGATAGAACTATCTTAGACATACAATAAGCACCAAAGTTACTATCTAAACTCTTCCTTTGATACTACTATTAAAAAAATAGAACACAACAATAATTTAAAATAGAAAATTTAACACTTAAGATAATAAAATAAACAATATAATAAAATAAATACTATCTAAAAGAGAATTGGGATTGAGATATTTTAAGGAGGAGAACTCCCTTTTATAGAAAAAAAAATTATAAATCTCAAATAAATTTTCGATGTGGGCTTGGTGATGTTTCACTGACCCCTTGTCATTACAAAAACTAATAATTGAGACAGAAATTTTTCTCAGTAATATTATGAATTAATTAGATTTAGTATGAGAATTAAATCATTTCTGATTTTAGATTTTTTTTTTAAATACATAAATACACACACACACACATATATATATATATAATTCAAACTATATGAAATATATGTATATATGAATCTGCCCAAATATATATTTTATTTCAAATATATTTATATATATACTATCCAAGCACGCACACACACACACTCATGCACACACTCACACACGCCCACACACACACACACACACACATATATATATATATATATAATGAACAATATATATTTAACAAATCTAAAATAAAACATTCACATAGTATATATTCTGAATTTATAAAATGTCAACTCAAATTATAAATTCAATTCAATTCACATAGTATATATAGTCTAATATGTTGTATATGTAATTTGTTTTTACTTAATAATCTGTTTTAATATTTTCATGTAAGTACAGGAAAGGAAGTATTAAAAGCCCGGGGATGCAGCAGCAGCACAATAACGGAGGTCCCGTGAAATTTTTGGAGCAGAGTCTGGCTCATTCCATGATCCGACCCGCTTCGGTTAAATGAACTGGATGTTTATTTTTCATATATAATGATTTGTATTTATTTTTCGGGTGGTTGTTTTTTGACCTGGTTGAACTGTTCATCTTCCCTCTCCTCTCTCTCTACGCGATTTCGCGACTGCTGCGTGCTACATACTGTAAGACGTTCCATTTCTTGGTTTTAATCTGTAACGCATAACATGTTTCTGGTGGAGGTAGCTAGTCGTACTGAGCGACTAGCAAACCATGTTATTTCCTGTGTTGAATTCTCATTTTTTTGATTCTATCGTGGATGTTGTTAGATTGAGATATATATATTGCTTGTTTCTGTGTTTCTGTTGTTTTCTGTTTCTTAATCTCACTACTCGTGGAAGCGCAATTACCCAACATAATGTTTATACTTCCACAAATTCAAATACAAAGCATAAAATGTAATAAAAATAGATGGATAGTCTATTTGTGCTTTTAGTATACTCTTGACCTTGAGCTTCCGAGCACTACATGAATATCTATTTTCCTTCACACAAACACTACATGTCCTCTACATGAACACTGCATGAACTTAGAAGTATCATCGAGGTCGGGCATTTGGACATGGTCCTTGGTACGTCATGGTTCAACCATGTCTAGCTCAACATGGCATAGTCCAAAATCATATATGGTTCAATACCATGCTGCTCCATGTCATGATTAATGTCATGCAGGTCCGAATGAGCCGGGCCTCATACCAAGCTAGGCATGACCTATGTGCCTGGCCTGATGTCATGGTCCACTAGCCTATGGATCCAATACCAACTATGGGTCATGAGTCAAGTCTCATCATGTGACTACCTGATGGAGCAAGTTATTTTTTTAAAAGAATCTAAACACGTAAGCCAAATATTGCTTACGTGGTCGATTGCAATTGGCCAGCACGTATGCTAATCACTCATTACATTTTCACACAATGAGTTCCAATAGAAAAAATCTAACATACTCCGACATGGCCCTACACTTAGTCATGCCACTATGCCATGTTGGGCCTGCCAGTTAGTTTTTATGCCATTCCAGGCATGACACGCGAATCAAACCATATCATGTTTGGCATAGTACTGGTGGCACAACACATTCGACACCTCAACATAAACTTCATACAAATAATACATGAATATTGCATTATCCTCGACAAGCCCTCATATACAATAATTATTAGTTGAAAATAACTTACCACACATATAGGCAACCCAATCCTAAAATTGAATTGCTGCCCCATTCAAACAAAACCTACTATAAGGTTTTTATAAGTAAACCACATAGAATAGCGATGGATGAACTCCGCTTTTTGGTTTTGTTTTATTCTACATTAAATACATACATCCCATAAATGAGTTGTCTTTTCCATTTTTTACACACCTACCATGCACACAAGCATACAAGCATACGGCACATGGCTGCTAGCCATGGATTGTACTCCAACCATCGCTGCTCACTATAGCATTCACTTCTGTCGTTGTTGCATGCCATGGCATTCACTCCAGCCATGAGTTGCATCCATGACAACCTGCCACACCTAGTAGTCATTCTGTCATGTCTAGCACACCTACCTCTCCTTGTAGCCAAAGCAACGAAACTTGCTACGAACTCTTGCCTTGTAAATTCACCATTGTGTGTGTCACCTCTCTATTTTTTCTTTTTTCAAAATAGTTCTTATCAACAAAAAATTACCATTTTATTTTGAATGTTAATTACATCCTTTAAATGAGAGCAGGAATGCTCACAATTTAATTCAAATTAACACAATAATGAAAACTAAACAAAACTTAAAAAAAACAACAAAAAAACTAACCTAGTTTGCCCAAACTCAAGACGGCACAATAATCTATTCCCTTGCTCAATTTGAGTAGAATAAAACATTTTATTAGCTTAAATTTAAAATAAATTCATGAAGTTCATCCATGTAAACTCCAAAATCAATTATCATTAATCACAAAAGATAATAATTTTCCAAAAATTTAATTTTCCCTAAAAAAATAATTTTTTTTATTTAAATCCTCGAGCCTTCTTTTTTTCCTTTCAAGTCCTCAACTCTTCCATAATTTGATTGTAGTATATAATATGTTTTATTATTTATTTCCTTTACTTTATGTTTTGTTTATTTGTTTTATATATAGGTGCAGATACTAATATGTTGAGAGATTGGATATGTGGCTTTGAGATATGATGGGGGTCCTGCTGCTTGGTCAGAAGGGCTAGGGAAATTTTTGGTGCATGACTTGGTCTGCTCTAAAGATCAAACTCATTTTGTTTTATGTAAACTATTAATTGTTATATATATTTATATAGTATCTATAATACAAATGCATGCTTTGTTATTCTTCTCTCTCTCTCTCTCTCGATCATGTACTAAAATATTTTGGGTTAATAAATCAGCAAGTGCAACATACTTTTCTGATGGATGTAGCTAGTCGTATAATATATTGAATGGCTAGTAAACCATATTAAAACTAGTGTTTGTTGTGATTATAATTATATTCTTCTTGTTCCTTGTGAAATTGTGTTGTGTTATATACAATTCATTAATTTTACGGTCAACATAATCACTGTATATACATAGATATAAGATCCTAACACTAATAGATTCGCAAGAGTAGCTAAAATAAAAGTATAGGTTCATTTATTACACATAAACTCTCTCTTAATCAATTCGACCCCTAGAAGTGATTGAAACAAATGAGCTAACTTTTACTACTAATATATCAAACCCCCCTTGATATTCTCGATCCATAGGAGCAATTGGAATAAAAGTGATACAAACTTGAGATAATTTTGACAATCTTACTTATCTCGACATAAACATTTAAATAATCTAGAACAACCAACCTTGATCTCCTATAAGGAAATAGATAAAAACATCACATCTATACAGCTTTCTCTAGTCATAATGACTATCCTTCCATCATTAGGTAACTTTTGAATAGTAAGTGTTGACTACTTTTTTGTGTGAAAAGTGAATCATCCACATGAACATGAAAATAAAACAAAACCAAGATAGGGATAGCAACTCAATTTTGGGATCAAGATGCATCTATGTGTGATAAGTTATTTTTAACTAATTATTACTGTATATGAGGGCTTTCCAAGGATGATGTCATCTTTGTGCGGTGTTTGTGGGGGATTAATGTGGAGTTTTTGTGGTATTCATGTGAGTTGCATGGTATTAGTGTGGAGGTCATGTAATGTTCATGCAGAGGAAAAATAGATGTTCATGTAGTGCTCAAAAGCTCAATAGCATAATTAGATTATCTAGTTGTTGTTATTACATTTTATGCATTGTATTTGAATATGTGATTGTATAAATATTGGACTATATTAATTTGTGTTGAATATATATATATTGATTTGAATTTATAATTTGAGTTGGTATTTTATAAATTCAGAACGAATATATATTGTGTGGTAGTTATATTTTAGATTTATTAAATATATATTGGGCACGTGTGTGTGTGTGTGCGCGCGCGCGTTCTTGGACAATATATAAATATATATTTGGAATGAAATATATATTTGCATGGATACATATATATGTATATCCATATATTTTGGATAACTTGAAATATATATATATATATATTGAAAAAAAAATGGAAATCCAAAGATGTTTAAAATTCCACTGTGTATTTTCATAGAATTTTAAAACATTAGATTTAAAAGATTTAAATTGCAAAATTAAGCTAATTTATTTATTGTTAGATTAAGGAAAAGTTTCAACTTCATTTTTAATTTTCAGGTTGAATCTCGGTCAATCCCCTCAAGTAGTTTCATATGGAGGTTAATTGTTTTATTTATTATTTAATGAAATATGTATTGTTTTAGATACCATTTATTTAATAAACAAAATTTTATATTTTTGCTATAAATAAATAACCCACTTATTATTTGTTCAATTCCAATACATCTATATTTAAAGTTATAAGTTGTGATTATTATGGAATTATTTTTTTTTCATTTTATATATTTTCCATTTTTTCTATAATTTTAAAAATTATTTTCCACATTTACTCTTTTTTTTTTCGAATTAATACAAATACCAACATAAAAACAAGAGGCTCTAGCTAGTGGTAGATACACACAACATAACTCATTCTACTTGTTTAGTATCAAAGTTCATTTTCACCTTCACACCATGTAGAAAGTCCTAATTCATCATATCATAGGCTTTGCTTATAGTAGATTTTAACATCACACTTTCGTGCTTATCATTTTATTTATACTTCATGTAATGGATTAACTTAAAAGCAACCAACACATTATCTGCAATAGCTTGACATGGAACAAAGCATTTTGAACCCTAGAGATCAACTAGAAAAAATGCGCTTGAAAGTTCATATTCTTTTGTTCGATATCACTTAGTAATGAGACTTTGAGAATTGTGATGTTAGTTAGACAGTAAATTATCATTTCCCAAGATCTTGCATGGAAAACGAAGAATCACACATGAGAATTAATGTAAAAATAGTGTCTTTTAGAGAATCTAGGAACTCCTTATGATCCAACCATCTAGAATGAGAGCTAAAGTTATCATTAACCAATAGATAACAAAATTTATGAAAGAAAACAATTTTAAACCCTGAGGCCATCTGGCCCCACATATTTATCCAAATGCATATGGAACAAAGTAGTATAAAACTCCTCCAAGTAAAATCAAAGAGTAAATATTGGTCATTAGTCCTAGACACATGACTGGCCATAACATTCAGCACATGTTCATAATTCCCAGAGCTTCCTGAGAAAACATTACCAAAGTAATGTTTTGAAATTTTACACATATCATCAATATTGTCACAACACATCAATATAATCTTGCATACGTTGAATCTTGTTAACGCACTTCCTATCATAAACATATGTGTGAAAAAAATTGAATATTCATAGCCCATTTATAAAGCCAAAAAGTTTTTGCTCTTTACATTGAATAAAACTCTTCTAGAACAGTCAAATTAGAAAAATCACATTTGGAAGCCCAAAAGGCAGTAGCAAAAAAAAATACTTGAAGCACTCAACATACCAGCTTATTTAAGTTATTTGGTGAGTTTATCTTGTTATGTGTGTACTTATTCTAGTTTTTATTGAATAAATTTTACTTAATCCTTATTTGGAGAGAATTTGAGAAATATTAGTGAAATCATGATGATTTTGAGTGAAATTAGTAGACTCGGTGTAGCAAAAAAAAATCATGATAATTCCCTTCTCACAATTTGTGTACAACTTCCACAACTTTTTTGAGTAGTCATGATATCCTTTCTTTTCCTCTACAAAGAATAATCATAACTTTCTTTGTATGTCATTATTTAACTACTGAGTTGATATAATTATTTTATTATGTAACATAATCATCATGATCATAACATTTTCTTGAAGTTACGACTATACTATCTCTACAATATTTCATGACTACAATATAATTTTTTTGTCGTGATAGTCAAGTACCCCATTAGTACAAATAATCATGATATTTTCTAATGCCATAACTTATTGAATATAATATCAAAATACTAATTATTTTGAGTCACGATATTATTTTCTCTCATGACTTTTTTTTTCCAGAGAGCACTACTCTAGTCGGGCCTTTTCTAATATCATGACTCTGTGCTCTACAAATAAAACACCAAAGTTGTTGCTGGTTCTAGAATCTGGTACCATAATTTTGTATTATAAAGATAATTGTCATAATCATGATAATCCTAACATGATAACACATTACTAATAAAGCAATATCAAATTTATAACCAATTCTAATGATATAATTTTATATCACATAGATTAAAAGAATCCATCATAACCATTCCCATCACCATGACATCAGTGCTTTAGAAAGGATTTGAAGAGATGATAAAGTCGCAACCTTAGGTCTATTATGTGACTTCCTACTTATATTATCATGTGAATCTCTTAAGTATTAAAATGACACTTAGAAAAATTAAAATAAAGAGACAAATTTGGTGAAAATACAAAACATGCATGCTAAGAACCTTAGAGAATGCAATTCTGACTCAAATAGAACAAATCCAAGATAAATGCAAGTAATATTCAATTGAAATTAGTATTCATTGGTAACCCTTGAACCCAAGACATATCTCTCAACATACCTTATGATATTTTTTTCCTAGTGTCCGACTAAACTGAGATCTTGGATTGGTAAATATTCTTGTATTATAATTAACTACTAAGTTTATAAGTTTATATTATATTTATGTTCGTGTTTGGATGTTAATATATATTTATATAAATTAGAATCAAAATTTATGCATATCAATTGTAGTTGATGATAACAAGTAATTCATATGACACACTCATGTCATATGAGAATAAGGAATTGATGGCCCTTTCAATATTAAAATGTGAGATAAACTAATATGTAAAGACTCGAAGTTTAGGTAAGTGTAATTGTTGTGAGCATGATACTTACAAAGCCAATATAATGAATATAATTAAGACTAATTCATTGTGTACTTTATAGAAAAACTAATATTTACGTAATGTGTGAATTAAGTAGAATGTCTAATCTAAAAGTTTCAGCATAGTGTGAGAATGATGTGTCGACCATGTTGAATGATAACAAGTATGTCATGGGATACACACAAATGGAATAGAGTAGTATGGTGATAATAACCTTGCAAGCCTTTTTCTCTTATATAACTTCTATAGTAATGATTCATTTATAAATATATGCTATTTATACTGAGTATAGTGCTTATGAAGCTAAAAGCACAAATGTATTTAGTACCACCATCATTTTGAGTCTTTAAGATAATTAGAAGTGCATACTCAAAATAATCATCAAAGATAGTTGACATATTGCCAAAAAGGCTATAGATATTAGAATAACCCTTGGATGAAATGATGTATTAATTTGATATTGAAATATGAGGGGATACCTAAGAAAAGATAATCCTTAACAGTGATAGTTAAAAGTTGACAACGACCTTGCATGAGAAGAGGGCATGGGCATTTTCATACAATTCTACCATTCATCCAATAATTAGACATGATATTGATAAATACTAAAGAAATATCATCATACACAATGATGTAAGTCAACTTTAGAGTATGAGTATATTTTCAAAGACCAGATATATCTATTCAACATGAGTAGCTATTAGTTCATTGTTGTATGATCAAATTATCTACGTAATCCTCATAAGATTGATATCTGAACTTACATTCATTTTATTACTTGTAGAATCTATATACTTATAGAGCTACAATTGATTATAGATTCTCGCCCAATGAGTTTTTAGGATCATATCAAATATGAAAGTTTTAGCACCCTCAAAAATCACATTAATTTTTTAGCATTAGTTTTTGAGATTATTTTGTTATAGTTTGAATTACTCAATTAAGTTGACATAATTATTCTTGGGACAAAAAATTTTTGTTACTAGTTGCATGGATGAGATTTAGTGCTTAGGTTTATATTGTATTTATATTCTATTTAGTACTTTTTTCTATTTTGTAGCTACTACCACTCACATGAGCAAAACTTCTAAAATTAAGTCAACACTTCTAAACATATAAATTTACAAACAAAAAAAATGAATTCGTTTCATAGTCTATATACTTGTAGAGCTATAATTGATGAAAAATTCTAACCCAACGAGATTTTGGGATCATATCAAACGTGAACGTTTTAGCACCCTCAAAAATCACAATAAGTTTTTGGCACTACTATTTGAGATTATTTTGTGATAGTTTGATTTAGTCATTTAAGTTGCGATAACTATTCGTGTGCTAGAATATTTTTGTTTCTAGTTGCATGGATGAGATTTTGTGCTTAGGTTTATGTTGTATTTGTATTCTACTTAGTACTTTTTTTTATTTTGTAGCTACTACCACTCATACAAGCAAAATTTCTAAAATTAAGTAAACACTTCTAAACCTAGAAATTTACATGCAAAAAAAATGAATTCATTTCACAGTAGTGAGTGATTTTCCAGACTGAGCAATGATTTCCAGCCATACTATCATCATAACATTGAAACTCAAGAAAGTTTATTAAATGAGATTCTAAAACAATCACCACAACATGATTATTCATACTTGAGAAATTAAATGTCATTAGAAGATAATATTGTGGAATTATTGATGAAAAATAAAAGAAGGAAAAATCTGGAAGAAGATCATAAAATACTTAATGAGAATTAAAGTGGGCAACTAGTACAAACAAAGAATGAGAACTTTATCATTAGTGCACTAAAAGATATATAGTAGAATTCAAAGAAAAGCATATTAATAATACTCATAAATAATATAGAATGAGAAGGGTAAGAACCCAAAAAAAAAAAACTAAAGAAGAGGATGCATAGAAATATGTCACTAATTTGGTAAAATTGACTTTACAAGTAGAAAAAGAAGTTGTGGCATTGATGTATCTAAATAATAAAGATGTCGTACCTTATTTCACTACCTTGACTATGAAGTTCCAGGGAATAAATATCAAAGTCATGACTTTACAAGAAGTCATGATAATGAAAGAAGAAGCAGATACCAATAATAAATCCATTACAATCATGATGGATAACATGTCCAACATCACCACAACTTTCATGAAAGTCACAACCACAAAAGATAAAAGCCTTGAAAATTGCACAAATCCAGATGGATTAATCTTCAAGGTGCTACCCATTCATCTCCATTATACTTTTTTATGGAAAGATAAGATTAAATCAATCATTATTTTTGTGACATTGAATAAAGTTATGGAGAAGATCGAAGTGAAGTTAATAAGAAGACACATGGAGACTACAACTTAGTTGATTGAAGATATCCAAATAATTAGTCCATTAATATAAATACACAAGATACTTATGAAAGATGGTGCATGACCAATAATTTAATACCAATGGAAACTAAAGAAAATAATGAAGGATGTGGTAAAAAAGAATATTATGGAATAGCTTAACATAGAGATCATATATACCATATTAGATAGTCCATGGATTAGTCTGATCAACATAATATCAAAAAAAAAAAAAGGTTTGATGGTAGAGAAAGTCTCAAATGATAAAGAAGTCTCGATACAAGTAACTACTAGATTGTGCATATGTATAGATTACAAGAAGTTGAACAAGGAAATAATGAAGGATCACTATTCATTGCCATTCATGTGGCAACTCTTTGATTGAATCTTGTGGCATTCCTTCTATTGCTTTCAAGATAGATATTTAGGATGCAATCAGATTTTAAATGTCAATTAGTCTTTAAAATGCACCAACCAGATTTTAAAGATGCATGATTGTCATCATTGTTGATCACATAGAGAAAATTATATAGATATTTATGTATGAATTTTTTTTGTGTATGTTACTAGTTTCAAGATTGTTTGAAAAACTTAGAAATTGTATGAATCAATGTAAATAAACTTGATGCTTAAATGAGAAAATTTTCATTTCATGATAAAAGAATGGATTGTATTATGATATTTAGTCTCTACTAGAGGACTAGAGGAAGACAACACAAAGATTTTAATAATAAAAATAACACCTCACCTTATAACTATCAAGGGGGTGCATAGTTTTCTTGGGCATATTAGGCAGTATTGGAAATTTATTAAATTACTCATAGATGAATAAAATCTTGTGTAGACTATTAGAGAAGATATAATTTTCAACTATAATAAAGAATATGCTAGCACTTTTGAAGAACTGAAGAGAAAGTTGATAGAAAGTCTGATATTAACGGCGCCACAATAGGGCAAGCTATTTGTGATTATGTGTGATACAAGTGTTTATATACTTAGGGCTTTATTAAGATGGAAAAAAGATAAAATCTTTAGAGTCATTTCTTATGCTTTCCAAACCTTGAATGAAGCCCGATTAAACTAGGCAACCACTAAAAAAGAAATGTTAGTGGTTGTGTTCTTTTGTGATAAATTTCTACCATATATCTTATGAGCAAAAATAGTGATTTATATGGATCATGTAGTAATATAGTATTTAATAGAAAAGAAAGAACCAAAGCTGAGACTGATACAAAAGATTTTGTTGCTCTATTAATTTAATATATAAATTAATAAGATATAAGAAGAAGAGTAACAATATCAAATCCTGCCATTTATCTCACTTGGAATCCAATGGGAATGATAAATGAGGAGTTAAAGTTTTGGAGAACTTCTCAGACGAGTCATATTTTGAAGTTAAAAACCCACATGCCCCAATGTATTAATTTCATTAATTATCAGCATGTGATGCCCTTCCACTCACTCTCACATCACATCAAAAGAGAAAACTTCTACATGACATGAGAAATTACCTACTGGATGATCCACTACTATTCAGAAGATATGTGGATCAAGACATAAGGAAATATATATTAGAAAAGGAATAGATAAGAGATTATCCTTAAATGTCACTCTTAATTTTGTGGAGTATATTTTAGAGGTCATAAGATTGCCTAAAAGATATTGCAATTTAAAAATTTTTAGTAATTATTATTTATAGATTGTTAGAATATGGTATGATAATGTGATTGATATCAAACATTAGATAACACATCAAGGTGGAACGAGATGCCACTCAATAATATCCTTGAAGTAAAAATTTTTGATGCATGGGAAATAAATTTTATGAGACCATTTCCTATATCATGTAGCAAGGAGAATATACTATTAGCAATTTATTATGTGTCTAAATGGGTTGAAGCAAAAGTTGCACAAAAGAATAGAAAAGATAGTTGTGAGTTTCTTATGCAATAATATTTTTACATAGATGGGTCACACCATGAAGTATCAAAAGTGATGAAAGAAGTCATTTTTGTAACCAATAATTTGGAGCATATTTAGACAAGCATGGTACTAGGAATAAAAAGAGACTTCCATATCATCCATAGAAAAATGAGCAAGCAAAAATATCCAACAAAGAGATCAAGAATATACATGAAAAAATAGTGAATTCATCAAGAAAATGTTGCTCTTGGTGATTGGAGCAAGCATTGAAGGTATATAAAATAACATTCAAGAAACATTATTTGTAGGAAAGTTGAGACTCAACCATATGGAGCATTTATAATCACTGTCATGATACCATATGAGGTAGTTGTAGTGAAATCAAAAGATTGAATATAATTTAAAATAAATAGGCGAAATCAAAAGATTGAATAACTAATTTATAATGACGACCATGAGGGAGAAGCAGATTCGAGGATGAATCATTTTCTAGCCGGGGAGGATGATGGACCTAAGGGGCTCATTATGTGGGTGGACGAACCAGCAGGCTTGAAAACAATGATGTCCGATTCAGCTCAAATTTGGCCGGCTGAAGCAAAATGGGTGCTGATCAATACTAACAGCATTTGGCGATGACTAATGATGAATTTAAGGGATTCGAGATGGTTTAGATGGGGTGACTACTTATTTTAAAAAAAAAGATGAATTGTTTTGGTGGTTAAAATTTTCTTGTTAATTCAATTTTTCTAGGTGCATGGGCATCATATATGTAGAAACATATATAAATAGATAGATAGATATGTAAATATATAGATAGATAGACAGACAAATAGATAGATAGATAGATTGATTGATTGATAAACATATACACAGATAGATAGATACATAAAAGATATTTAGATAGATAGATAGATAGATAGATAGTTTGGTTTATATATAAATAGATAGATCGATAGATAAATAGATAGATAGATAGACAGATACAAAGATACATAGATAGATAATTAGACAAATAGATAGATAAATAGAAAGATTGAAAAATAGATAGAAAGATAGAAATATAGATTTATATATAGATAGATAGAAAGATTGATACATAGATAGAGAGATAGGTAAGAAGATTGATTGATTAATAAAAAGATAGATAGACATGTTATATATATATATAATGATAGATATATAGACTGATACACAGATTGATTGAAATATATATATATATATATATAGTTTGATCGAAATAAAGATAAATAGCTAGATAGATTTATTGTTGGATAGATAGATAGTTAGATACAAATATATATGGATAGATTGATAGATTGATAGATAGAAAAATAGGTAGATAGGTAGGAATAAATCTAGATAAATAGATATATTGATAGATAATAAACAAATAGATAAATAGATATATAAATTGATTTATAGATAGATAGATAGATATAAATAAATATAGATAGATAGATAGATACATAGATTTATTGATTGATAGATAGATAGATTGATTGATAGATTAATAGTTAGATTGATAATTA
Source organism: Sapria himalayana (assembly GCA_029783825.1). NCBI lineage: Eukaryota > Viridiplantae > Streptophyta > Magnoliopsida > Malpighiales > Rafflesiaceae > Sapria > Sapria himalayana. The sequence goes on along the minus strand of JAREIK010002107.1, from coordinate 4,449,424 downwards.
GATAATTAGATAGACAAATAGATTTATATATAGATAGATACATAGATATATAGATACATAGATAAATAATTAGATAGATAGGTAGATAGATAGATAGAAAGAAAGAAAGACAGATAGATAGATAGAATGATTGATTGATTTATATATAGATAGATAAACAGAACACATATAGATAAATACACATAAAAAATTTGATAGATAGATAGATATTTAGATAGATACATAGATAGATAATTAAAAAGATAGATTCAAAGATAGATAGATATAAAGATATCTTTATATATATATTGATAGAAATATAGGTAGATAGATAGGTATGTAGATAGATAGAGTGATAGATATATAGTTAGTTAGATAAATAGATAGATAGACACGTAAATAGATAGATATATAGATAGATATATAGATAGATATATAGATAGATAGACAACTATATAGATAGACATATAGATAGTTAGAAAGATTTACAGAAAGAGAGATAGATAGATAGATAGATAGATATATAAATAGATAGATAGATATATATATATAAATAGATAGATAAATAGTTTGTTTAACTGGTTGATTGATGGATAGATAGATAGATAGTTAGATAGATATTTAGATATATAGATAGATAGATAGATAAATAAAATGAGAGATAAATAGAAAGATTGATACATGGAAAGATTGATAGATAGATAAAAAGGTAGAAAGATATATAAGTAGAATTATAGATAGATAAATAAATAGCTAGATAGATAAATCAATAGATAAATAGATAGATAAACAGATAGAGAGATATATAGATAGATATTTATATAGATATATAAATAGATAGATAAATAGATAGAATAATAAATAGATAGATCGATTGATAAATAAAAAGATAAAAAGATAAAAAAAATAGATTGCTAGATAGAGGAAAGATAGATAGATAGATAGATAGATAGATAAATAATTAGTTTGATTTATATATAGATAGATAGATAGTTAGGTGTGTATATAGATAGATAGATAGACAAATAGATCGATATATATAGATAGATACACAAATACATGGATAGATAATTAGATAGATAGATAGATACATAGATAGATTAAAATAAAGATCATCAACATAAGTTAATCTATCTATTTATCTATCTATAGTTGTCAGGACTTCCTAAGTCCATAAAGGAGATCAAGTAGAATCTAGCATGACTTCCATAATCCATAGTTGTCAGGACTTTACTTGCTAAAATAATGATGAAATTTATGAAAAGAGATAAAACCATGACTAATATGATTCAAAGACTAATTCCACAAGCCATGACTACACAAAGAGTAGTGATATTTTATAAAGAATCAATAGATAATAATGTTGTAATTAACATTTAAAGCATATCATCCATGATATAATCTCCCATTGGAGATATGTTGATAAATTATATGATATTGAAAGAGAAATTAGGAAGAAGAGTGATATGACTTTATGAGAGTGCCAAAATGAGCAGTTATTTTTTGACCTTATATGTCATAATGATGTATTGATGAGTTATTAAATATATTTACACTTTTGACTTCATAAGTGTCATCCTCATGAAACTTCACATATACCTTCCCTCAAATCTCACTAGTAATAGTAATATGATTAAAGTATCTCATAAGGTAGTTACCACCTTATGAGTCATCTCAACTTATATATGTCTCGTAGCTTACATATCATCAACCATGATTATGATATGTGACTCTCACACTAAAGGTAAAACTCTTAGAAAAATATTTTATAAAATCCCCACATCAATTAAGTTAGTTCATCAAAGACATAATACATTGGGGGGGGGGGGAGATTTCATATAAGATAATTTAAAATATATCTCAGTAAATTTTAGGTTTTCAATTATAGTCTTAGAAGAATCTAGGATTTAAAACCCTAAACCTATAATTCTTGTATAGTGTACCTCAAATCTACCCCTAAGTGGGGGTTATAATTTGTGCTCTCCTTTAGGATTTATGCTTGTGTCCCGCATCCCTCCTTCCTCATGGATCCCTACTAAGATTTTTTAGCTTACTTGATTTCACATTTTCCACCCTCTCTCTCTCTCTGTCTCTCTCTCCCTGTTGTCTTTTTTTTTCATCCAGGTTCTACTTTTATATCCATGTGTGTGGGTGCATTTTTAAGTGGGAAGCCATGGTGCTAGGAAAATGACTTTGGATTTATCCTTGCCGTTCTATAACACAAAGTCACGGTGATGTAGATGATCATAATTTTGGTTTCATTCTTTTATTAGATTACTATGATGCTAGGAATAGTAGCGGCTAATGCATTTTATCTCTGTAACATAAAGTTGTGATGCTATGAATAATTATGGCTCATGTATATATATTTTATAATCCAAAGTAATTGTATAGGGAATGGCCGTGACTTTGTCTCTAGAGAAAAAAATTACGACACTTGAAATAATTGCACTCAAGTAAATATTTTCTATAACTCTCAGTGACAAAAAATTATGATGTCGGAGAGTCACTATGGTTTTTTTCTTAGTATTTGTAGCTTTTGAAAGATACGTCATGGAATTAGAGATTGTAATTGTTTTTAGTACTAATGGAGTATTTAGATACTAAGGGGGCATTTGTTTTTTCGGTTTAACACTGAAAACAAATCAGTTTCAGCATTATGCTAAAACATGGTATATTTTTTTAACACTTTTCACTTAAAATTATTAAAAAAATACTTACTATTATGCTTTTTTTTTGCTTTTTCTATTCAGAAAAAAGCCAAACCGGAAAATGATGGATCAAAAAATGTTTGATCCAGCATTTTTAGAGTTTTCCTTGTAAACAAAAAGTTTTCTCTCTCTTAATAGAAATAAAATATTAAAAAAATAAACAATTTAATATTTAATGCTATTAAGTACCATTAAACATTAAACTCAAAAAAAGTTCAATTAAGCATTAAGAAAAAAAAAATAAATGCCTCCTAAGACTTAAAATTAATGTTGCCGGCATTAAAGTATTATCAAGCTAGTATAATTCTCACTCCGAGAAACTTTTTTAGCTAAAAAAATATATTATATAGTGAAATAATTATGTTAATAAGGTGGCAGCATCATAACATACAAAGATTGATATGACAAATTATATAAAGTTTCATTCCAAAATAGATATCAAAACTAATATATATACTCTTAAAAAAATAACTAAGTCGTAATATGAAAAATATTATGTCTTTACATGACTTTTTGGTCTCCTCGTTTCATAAATTTCACCAAATATTATATTTCACAAAAAAATCACTCAATTTCATGATTATTCATCATAATCCATTAAAATTATAGTTTTTTAAAATTGTTATGTTTAAAGCCATTTTTCATATAGACACATCAAGAATTCATCCCAAAAATAACACGTAATTTTTAGTATTTTGCATACCAGATAGTTATCACCATGATTTTTGCTTAATAAAATATAGTTATGACTAAGTTTGAGTTTCATAACTCAATTTATCATGAAAAATAGTAATTGCTGAATTTGAGTGTCATGACATTATTTGTCTTGAAAGATAATCATAGCTAGGTTTGTGTATCATGACTTAATCTTGGTGTTTGTTCAAGTTTTCTTACTTCATGGAATGAATTTAAAAAAATAAAAGAAAATAGTAGCACACTAACACAAAAATAACACAACAAGAAAATTCCCAAATAGATAGGAAAATAATTTACTAGCTAAATGGGGATTTTTCGTTGCTAAACGGGATATAACAATTGATTAGCGACGGAAGCTTTCTTAAGTTAAAGTGCTCGATGCTAAAAATTAATGAGGGGATTTTTTCCCAGCTAAAAAATTTTAGCGACAAAAAATTCTCTATCTAAAATAATGATTTCTCTAGCTAAATTAGCAAGGGAAAATCCCTAGTTAAATTAGCAAAAGAAAATCCATAGCTAAATTAGCAAGGGAAAAATCCCTAATTAAATTAGCAAAAGAAAATCTCTAGCTAAATTAGCAAAGGAAAAATCTCTAGCTATTTTCTTTCCAAAACTATTTTCAAAATTTCATTTTTTTTTCAAAAAATTTAATTAAATAATTTAATATTTTAATATTAAATTGAATAAAAACAGAAAATATAAATAAAAATTTATAAATAACAAAAAATAAAATCATTTAAAAATTATTCTGATACAATATTTTACATAATTAAAATAAAATATAATAAAATTTTATATAATAACATCTTATTCATCAATATATCTACTGATAGTACATAAAGTATAATCTATTCGTGTATTGACATTATTTTCTCTCCCTCAGCTCATTTGATCACCATCTTTTTGCTATGACAAAGCTATCCGAGTCGTGGTGCATCATGTCTAGTAAAAAATCTCTTCACTTATACAAGCTTCGTATGAGAAACAATGTGGTACCATATATGTACGAAATTTAAACTAGTCAACAAAATCAAAATAAATAAATAAAGTTATGTTTTGATAAATATAGAATATTGTAGTATATATGTACATATATACTACGATATATATTTACATATATACTAGAATTTCATTAGTTAGATATATTACTATAGTATTTGTACATATAAACTATAGTATTATATGTACATATATACCTATAGTATATATAGTTAAAAATAGAATTATATATAGTTAAACATATAGTTATATATAGATATATTCATACAAGTAATTATATGTAGTTATACATAAATGTATACAAAGTTATAAACAATTATATAGATTTACATATATGTATGCATATATGTATACATAGTGACAAATATAGTTATATTTATTTATATAGAGTGTTGCATAGTTATACAAATATATATATATATATATATATATATATATATAATTATACACATGTAGTTGAACATACTATTGTATGTTGTTATACATATAATTATAAATAAAATTACATGTAGTTATACATATAGTTACGCATATAGTTAAACTTATATTTATACATGTATGTATATATATATTTTCATATAATTTTATATATTTATACATATAATTATGTGTAGGTATAGATATAGTAAAATACTAGTTTATATACTAATATATACAAATATATATTAAATATATATTATACATATAGTAAGATATAATTATTTATAGTTATATATTATTATACATATAATATATATAGTTATAAATAGTTATATATAATTTAATATATAGATATATATATATATATATATATATATATATATATATATAATATTCATACAAGTAGTTATATATAAATGTATACAACATTATAAATAAATATTTAGATTTAATTATATGAATACGTATATGTATATATAGTTACAAATATAGTTATATTTAATTATATAGTGTTACATAGTAATACAAATATTTATATATAGTTATACTCATATAGTTATAAATATGTACGTAGTTAAAGATATAATTGTATATAACATTTATATAGTTATACATTTAGTAAAATACAATTATATATAGTTATATATTATTATACATATAGTATATTTTGTTAGAAATATAGTTATATAAAATTATACATATAGTTATACATTGTTATATAGTTAAAAAATTAGTTATGTATAGTTATAAATATAATTATAAAAATAGTTTACATAATTATAAATATAATTATAAATACTTTTATATATAATGACATATGATTATATAATTAAACAAGTGTTTAGATATAATATTTGTGTTTAAAATATTTTTATAAATGTTACTTATATATAATTATATATATGTAACACTTTTATAAATATTATATAGTATATGTATCACGTTTATATGAACATTATAAATTTTCTATATTTATATAAAAATTAATATGTTATATAAATGTTTGCAAAAATGCACAAACATTTTATATTATATAATTGTTATATAAAAAATTATATAAATGGATCGTTTTATGTAAATATTGTATAGATATTTATAAACATCAATACATAAGAATAAATATTTATATATAACATTATATGTTAATATAATCATATAAGTGTTTATATATAATGTAATATATTTATATATATTATATTATAGACATTTATATATAATATCATATGATTATATACATGTATACAAGTTTATATGTACTGTTATCTATTTATAACATATTCGAAGACAATAAAAAAAGAACTCATTAACATTGAGTTTATTTTTTCTTAAGTCACAGAAGGAGAAAACAAAATGCAAACATTTAGTATTCGAAATCAATAAAACCCTAAAAATTTAAACAGTAAAAGAACAAAGATTACACTGATAATTTATTGTTTCATTAATGGTGTAGAGTCAAAATCATATAGGTGATATGAAAATAGAAGCAAACAGAAGGAAAATTTGGGGAAAATAAAAAAAAATTAATATCCAAATATTCTATAAAAACAAAAATCTGCTAGTGGTAATCATATTGAGAGATACGGAGATATGTATATAGCATTCCAAAGGAGAAGAATAATGATAATATTACCTAGTAACAAGAAGATATAGATTTCCTAGGTTGCTCTCGTAGTCGCGTTTCGCCTTTACTTCGTCATCTGAAAGATAGAAAAATTGAAGTGTTAATGACTTATCATTTTTTTTACAATGAAATCTTATATAAATACTAAAATGGATGTAAATAAATATAAAATAAAATACAATAAAATAAGACAAATAAAATTATACAAAATAAATAATTTAAATAAAATAATTGAAATATATTTTTATTTAACCATAAATGATATTATTTAATAAATAAATAAAATAGTATTATATAATAATAAAGTATTCATGTGTGTGTGTGTGTGTGTGGTTCAAAATTTATAAGAATTCAATTTATTTTTTATTAATATAATATGAAATAATTATAAAAGCATAAAATTTGAATCTTTTAGTCATTATAAATTTTAATGTTTAAAGTGTTCATTTAATAACCACTCTAAAATATTAATTTTTTAAATCATCAAAATTTTTTGATGTAATTAAAACATCAATATATTAATCTTAAAATTTTTTTTATAATTCAAAAATTTCAAACCTTTTAGTCATTATATTTTTAAAAATTTTCTATAATCATAAAATATTATTTTATGCTTTTATTTTTATAAATATGTACTTGTTTATTCGTTTATTCATATATTTTTATAAATTTTGTTAAATGAAACAATTGTTTATTTTAGTTATTTATTAGTAGTAATTTTTATTTATTAATAAAAATATTTTAAAAATATTATAATTATATAATAAATTATATAATAATTTTTAATACAAATATTTAAATATTAAAAATAAATATTTCAGAAAAAAATTTGTATAATTTTTTAATTAAATAATAATCAACAAATAGTTATTTCAGTCTTATTTAACATAAATTTTTATTTGTATTTATATATTTATTAATTTTTTTTTAATATCATATTTTTATTATTATACGAGGATATTATCTTTCAAGAATCGCTCATCTATAGACCATTACATACCTTTAATATAAAAAAGTAATTAAAATATTAAAATAAATAATGCTTAAAAAATATCTTTAAAGGTTAACTAAGGAAATTATCCCTAACCCAAATAAATAGGGAAAAATTATTAGCTAAATCCATATATTTTGAGAAAATAAATATTTAAGGAATCATAGCTTCTAAATATATGTGTAATCATAAAAAAAATAAATTATGATTATTATTTAGTGATGGATTTAAATTAGCTATGAAAATTTCATCACTAAATTCATTGCTAAAAACCTTACTTTTCTTTGTGTAGAATTTGTGAAAATTTTTGTGATGGATAATGCTTGGATCTAATTAGCTTGAGAAAATCTATCGTTAAATCCGTCACTAATAATTAGCTAGGAAAATCCGTTGCTAAATCCCTCGCTAATAATTAGCTAGGAAAATCCGTTGCTAAATCCATCGCTAATAATTAGCTAGGGAAATCCGTTGCTAAATTCGTCGCTAATAATTAGCAAGGAAAATCTATTGCTAAATCCGTCGCTAATAATTAGCTAGGGAAAATCCGCAGCTAAATTACTCACTTTTCATTGCATGAAAATTTATGAAAAAAATAGCGATAGAAAATTTTCATTCGACCAATTCCATCGCTAATCTGTTGCTAATTCATCACAAATTTTTATTTTAATGTAAACTCAGAAATCTCTTGCTATTCCTTGGTTAATCTCTCACAATTTAGCTAGGGATTGATCCCTATCTAAATTAACATTTTATTGTAGTGTAAACTTTGATTCCCTCTCAAGCACCACTATGTTTAATATTTTTAGCTAGACCAATTATTTAGTCTTTATTCTCTATTGGTAACTTTAGTTTTTTATGTTATCTTTTCCATATAAATTTTATCCTTAGCATGTCTTCTGAATATCTTTTTTAACATTTGGCTATCTAACTAGTTCCTTACTTCTAGATATTATTTGTTTGATGTCATGATTTTATCAATTATCATGATATCGTGGAGTGGGATACTCTTCACTAATATCATGACTAAAGGAAAAGTCATGACATAAACTATTTCTCTATCGAGTAGTTGTGTTGATGCTAGGAAAAATGTTATGGCCTCTTATAGTTTCTATTTTAATAATGTCACAGCTTCTTCTCCTATCATGACTTCTTCCTTTTTTGATTTTATTTCTATCGTCATAACTTTTTCTAAAGTTACGACTTCTTTCTACACAGCAACCTCAATCTCTTTTTTCTTATGATCTTCATTAACAATGGTCTCAACTTTGTGTTTTTCTCTTACTACATTATTGATCAACATTGGAACTTCCTCCAATATTTTCTATATGTTCTTCATGTGGCAATTTCACAATATCAGCAATATTTTTGCAACTTCATAACATATTATCTTTAAATTTATTTCTGTAGTGACTTTGAGAACTAATATGATATCAAATTCATTTTTATCATCAAGGCCCACTATAACTTTTCTTGTTACATATTTGCTACTACTTCTAGAATTTGTAGACTTTTATATAAGTTGAATTTTACTTGTTCTTCACACATACAAAGTATAATTTTTTTCATTTCACATCAATAGAGCATGTAGTCACCAAGAATGGTCATCTGAAGATCTATAGAGCATGAGTATTCTTTCATATCTAACGCTACAAATTCAATAGGAAAAATAAGTTTTTAAATATATTGACTAACACATCCTCGATAATATCTCACACAAACTTGATTGATTAATCTACCATTTGTAGTGAAAGATAAGTTGAAGTTATCTCACCAAGATTCAACCTCCATACTATGGATAATAGCATTAAGTTGATACTTACTCCTAAGTCACATAATACTTTCTAGAATGTGTGCTCACCAATAACTCATGTAATTGTAAAACTCATGTGATCTTTATACTTTCTTGAAAGTTTATAATATATAATTATACTACACTTCATTATCATGCTCAACATTTCATATATCTCTAATTTCTTCTTCATAGTCATATTATCTTTCATAAATTTAACATAGTGGGGCCTCAGTGATAAAGTTTTAGTGAATGGTATATGACTTCAAACTTTCTAAAGATATTAAGGAATCGATCCAATTTCTAATCTTGCTTTCTTTTCTAAATCTCCGTGAAAATGGAAGACCCCATTAAAAAATTTGGTGACCATCTGCAGAATCATTATTAAACATGTCTTTTTTTATTCATTGTTTTAGTTCATCCACATCTCATTCTCCAATTTCACTCTTTCAAGTGTACTTGCTATTGGAATTAGTTGGGTAGTGTGTTCTAGTAGTTCCAAGACTTTGGAAAATACCATGGCATTGAATGTTGCGGTACTGGGTGACATGACTTTGGATGTCATAACATTGTCAATGACAACTTCATCTTATGGATCAACTTTCCATTTGGATTTCTCTTCTATTTCTTACCCTTTTATTTATTTATCACGTCTAAGTGTTATGAATAATGTTTCTCTTTGTATTTTTCTTCGTATTACTTTGAAATCCATTAATACTCTTTTCCTTCATAATTAGTGCTAGTTTTTTGATCTGACCCTCAATACTCGTTATCATCATTCTAGCCTAGTTTCTATCCATTTTAGTTAAATCTCTTGCACATCATTTATTCTTTTTATCTATGTTATCAATACTAAGATATTCTCATCATATAATGACTTTCCTATTCACTTCAATTAGTTATAATTAGAACTGAAAGCTCATTGCATTAGGTATTCTATCAAATTGCTCCTAAAGTTTTTCTGATATTGTTTTATTTTTGCTACACATTTCCTTAGCTCTCATATACTAAATTTTTCTAATTTCTCATGTTAGGATGATAATGTATATGAGCATTATTATTGGGTCTAAAAAATATAATCTTTATTCTACACAATATTAGCTTCCTCTATTTGATAAATTGGATCAAGATTGATTTCTTCTTGTAGTTACAAAATTACTATTTCTTCCACACGAAGCCTTTTTCTTGTTGGGTTCCAAACTTCTTAAAAAATGCATCAAACTTGAACTCCATCATCATTAGTACATATATATCTCCAATGGCATAGCTTTCTAATTTTCACTTACTCTTTTATTCAAAGTTTGATAATTATTATTGGTTAATTCTTCAAATAGAAAATGGGCCTTCTCATGTTACTTGTTCATGATAGAATCACTTGAGGCTGCATCAACTACACATCATCATGCAGTTCATACCATTATAGAATAGCAAGGCTTCAAATCATAACATAAATCCATATTGTGCATACATTATCAATATATCTTTAAATTAGTCCCAGGCATCATACAATGTATTTTGTGCTCCTCTTGTCTAAACTAGATAATCTTCCCTCATGTGTGTGTGTGTGTCTATATATGTAGTCGTATATTTGACAAAACTATAAGTACATACATATACATATATATATTTATATATATCCATATTTGGTATGGGCTTATATATATATATGTACATCATTGTGTATGTGCATATATATATATATATATATATGTGTGTGTGTGTGCAAATACATCAACTTTAGTATCCATATACTCATATGGACATATATATGGTATTTGTATATTTGATAGCAATATAAGTATATGAATATATATATATATATATATATATATATATATATATATATAGACATTTATATGTACAGCAATGTGTATGCACACCAATGATAAAAATTTATGATATATCCACTGATATATATTCGAAATATCCTTAAATTCTAAGTATCGACATATTAATCTTAACTGATATATCTATCTTTGATCGATGCTAATATATAAATATACACCAATATATATTTGATATATCCAATATATCCGTAAAATCCAAATACCGATATATCCATAGAAATTAATATTTTAATCCTTGATGCTTACACACACACACTCGTGTATATATATAGCAATTTCAATATGTATATACATAAATGGACATATATTTTGAGAAGATATATATATAAACAAACAATCATACTATGATATCATGTTCAATTTGTTTGGAGGTGGGGAAACAATAAGAAATAATAGATCGATAGAGAACACCTAAAAAATATGTCTTTCGAGGGTTTTGGTTGGATCATGACATGATGCGATTGTTCATTTGAAATAACCTTGGCTCACATGATATTTTATTATTGATGTGAAAGACAAAAGGGTAATATCATGTTAATGTATTTTAGCGTATCAAAATTTCATAAATTTTGATTTTGGTGTTTTTTTTATATCCTATTGAAATCAATTTTGTGCATAATACATCAAGATATATATCTTTCATTTATTTGTATCCTGCAATTCCAAGTAATCATCTATACTCAATTATCATTTTTGATAAATTTCTTGGAAATTTATGTTTTAAAGTGTAAACCAAAAATATTTATGTTTTAGTGCACATCTCAAAGCATTTAACTAAATAGTTCCTAAAATATATAATTTTTATATTTTGGTACATCTAAAATTAGAAACATAATTTTTCCTTTGCATACACCATCCATTAAAACAAATTCAAAATCCAAAAAATTTTTCTTTAAAGCTGAAACACGTATATATATATATAATTGCTTACTTGTATATTTATATATTAACATATATATATATATAAACAAATAAATATAAATATTTATATTTATAATATGTATATATAAGTCTATAAATAACACACACACACACACACACACATATATATGTATCAATTATATATTAAAAAACAAAATCAATTTTCAAATTTGAACATCAATTTCAACTTAAAAAATAAAAAATAACATGTCAACTTAATTCAAAATCTAGTTTTTGAATTTAGGTTTATTAAAATATAAATATTTTATATTTTCAGACTTAAAATTGTTTAAAATCATGTATAAAAATATAAATATTCCCTTTTTGTGGTCCCAGCTTAATAATGTTATCACTTATCATTGAAATTTAGAAATTGGACATAAACATTTTGGAATTTTATATAGAAATAGGGTGTTTGAAAATAAAAATGATAAAATTAAGTCACTAGAGAAAGTATCGACCAAAGTAGCGCGCAATGCTGACAACAAGAATAGTGGCATTAGAATTAAATCAAATGTCATTGTCTTAAAATGCAATGAGAAGAGTGGCAACGAGAATAATGCCAGCGACATTTTAATTAATTCAAATATCATCGTCCACAACGATGACATTTGGCTGAATAGAATTTGTGTGATATAAGTTTTCTTTCCTTATTTTTCTCTTAGCATTGTCTTAAAGGTAACAAAAGTGATACAAAGAGAGTTAGGGGCCTCTTTTTTTTTTTATTCTATTGGTGATCATCCAAAATGGCACCATGTTAGCTTGGCATGTGAAGAAATTCATGAAAAAAGTTACACTTTTCAAGTACATTTCCATTTAATTCACTGCACTTCATTACATTAGGTTAGATTGGTATGCCTTTTTTGTAGACGTAGCCCTAATAATAATATAGTATTTGTACTTAACTTTATTTACAATAATATAATACTATTTCCATGTCTTTTTTTACTAAGAGATCAAATGACATGTTTTAACTAAGTAATATATTATTATAAGAGTTTTATATACAAAAAGACTTAATAATCCACCATACCATAATGAAGTGCATAATAAGTTAAGTATAAAACTACCTGAAAAGTGAACATATTTTTTCAAGAATATCTTCACATGCCTAGCTAACATGGTGCCATTTTGGGTAATTACTAATAGAATAAAAAAAAGAGATATGTAACTCTACGTATCCCTTTTGTTGCCTTTAGGACAATGCTAAGATGAAAATGGGCAAATAAAAGTACTAGGACACAAATTTAATTTAGACAAATAATATCGTTGTGAATAGAGGTGCCAAACGGGCCGTGCCGGGCCGGCCCGACCTGTTTTTTCCAGGCTCGACCGGGCTTTCGTGCCGAGCTAAGCATGGTTTTTTGGGGGTTCAGCCCGGCACGAGCCAGCGGCATGATTCGCCGGGTTCGGCCCGATCAGGCTGAATCCTAAATTAAAAAAAAAATAGGATTTCGGCGCGCCCGAAACCCTGATTTAAAAAAAAAATTAGGAATTGGGCACTTCCAAAACCTTAATTCTATAAAAAATTAGGAATTGAGCGCGCTGAAACCCTAATTCTAAAAAAAATTAGGAATTGGGTGTGCCCGAAACCCTAATTCTAAAAAAAATCAGGGTTTCGACGCCCCACTAACCCTAATTTTTTTTTAAAAAAAAATTCAGCACGGTACCGTGCCGGGCCAAGCACGGCATGAGGCCCGGTTGGCCTCGGCACGGCACGGCACGAGCCCGGGCACGGAAAATTTCCATGCCGTGCCTCGTGCCGTGCTGGGCCGGCCCGGCCCGGTTGACATCGATATATTTGAATTAATTAAAATAATGAAATTGTGAATTAATTTGGTCAATATTATCTTAGCTAACTTATTTTGTTTTTTTTATTTTAAAATATCTTTACCGTCCAAAACTCAATATTTTGTAGAAAAACATTGGAATTTGCGCATCAAAAAGAAAAAAAATTTATGCTGAACGTTGAAGGTGCCAAGACGGAGACCACGTCAAAACACACCCCTCTAGTCTCCACACCTCCATTGAAGCAGCTCCCTTTTCTCCATGAGCATGCGCGAGATCTGGCAATGGTCTACCTACCAAGCATAACGAACTGTAATTGAATTCAGTTTTCTTCACCAGCCTGGCCAGTCCAACGATTTCCTCTAATAATCATGTTCTCTTTTCCAATACAGAATTATCTGATCAGCCAGAGGTCGACCTCACGATGATCGATGAAGACCATGGTGGCGTCTCGATGGATCAAGATCATTTTTCATCTCTTTGGGACTGGGGAAACCTACTTGACTTCACCGCAGACGAAGAACTATCAATCAATTTGGATTCCATCGATGCTCCGGTTTTCACTGAGAAGGTGACGGATCAGGCAGAGTCTGGAGTCCCAGACAGAACTAGGAAGCGCGATCTGAGGCTATCATGCTCTAATTTTCTGGCTGGGAGGATTCCATGCTCGTGTCCCGAGGTTGATGAGAAATTGGAGGAAGAAGAGCGTGCTCGATTGAAAAAGAGGGTCAGGATAACTGGCGTTGGAACTAGTTATGCTAGTTGTCAAGTGCCAGGGTGCAAGGCCGATATCAGTGAACTCAAGGGGTATCACAAACGACACAGGGTTTGTTTGTGCTGCGCAAATGCAAGTCATGTTATACTAGATGGAGAATCGAAGAGATACTGTCAGCAGTGTGGCAAGTGTGTTCAAAGTGCTACTTATTTTCCAATCGACAAGACGTGTGGTGCTAGTTATTCGTGCTCACCATTTGTTTTTTTTTTTACGTCTTGATAAATCTCGCAGGTTTCACATGCTGTCAGATTTTGACGAAGACAAGCGAAGTTGCAGAAGAAAACTAGAGCGCCATAACAATAGGCGGCGAAGAAAACCTCTGCAATCAGTGGGCGAGACGGACAAGGAGTCTAAAGGAGATCTGCAGATGGAGAACACTTCGTTCGATGCTTGTTTTGCCAAAGGTTTTATCATATTGGATTAAATTTGATCGATAACTTGTTTACTAGCAGGTGGATCCATGTTAGTTTTGAATGCTCTCAGATAGCTCACTCATCGGAAATCCAGTAGTTGTAGAAGATGTGCTGATAGAATCTGAAGATGGGCAGGTTTCCATCGTTTGCTCGGCTTCTGATTCTCAAAATCACAAAAATGATAATATTGTATCGATTGGGGTTTCTGACGAAGCCGGCATAGATGGTTTCAATGAAGACTCCAAAGTTTCACCTGCACCCTCATCATCTCTAGCAGGCAAGGATGGCTACTCATCGGTGGTGGGTCCTCCTCCTTTTTTATCGCGAGGTGTTATTAGATGTCAAATCGCAAACTGATAAGGACATTTTCTTCCAGTGCCCAACAGGTCGGATCTGCTTTAAGCTTTATGATTGGAATCCAGCAGAATTTCCAAGAAGGCTTCGACATCAAGTATTTTAAAAAGGGTTCTCTCCCAGTTTAGTATTTGAAGGAGAACAGAATTTCATAAAGTCGATGGTTTTTCTAACTTTATTTCTCACAGTCATCGCGACTTGCAGATATTCCAGTGGCTAGCCAGCATGCCCGTGGAGCTGGAAGAGTATATTCGACCTGGGTGTACCATCTTGACTGCTTTCGTGGCAATGCCATCTTCCATGTGGGCGAAGGTAAATTTATCATCCTATTTCATTTTTGGAACTTTTCCCTCAAAATGTGGAAACAGTGCCACAGTTATCAAATCCATGAATCTCTTTGAGCAATTATAGAAACTTTGTTTTCGCCTGTAAATTGCACATTAAATACTAGACCTGGGTGTTCCATCTCTGCTGCTTTTCTGGCAATGCCAACTCTAAGGCAGGTGAACACAACCAACCATCTTGTTTCACCATGGCTGTTCTTTCTTAAACATTGAAACAATTATGGAAATGACAATGATTAAGAGAATAAAATGCTATTTATATATTTGTATATCTATGTCTCATATAAGATTTTTTTATTGAAAGTCTAAATTATTTTACATTTAATCTGTTGAATAAGTATAAAATGTTATTTTTTTAATGTGGAAGATGAAATGTCAAGAGTCAACAGTTAATTTTATGGGTGATAATGATTTTTAATTTTCAGTTTTAGAAGGACAGATTATATCCTATAAATAAATCATTGTATTGCTTGTAATAACATAGAATAAAAGAAAAAGTCTCTCTTCAAAAATAATTCTTCTCAGTTATAGTTTGCAGCAAGCAATTTTTTTTTTTACAAAATTAACTAGTTTAGTTATAAATTGTAATCAACAATATGGATAAATGAAAGCTTAATTAGGATAATGTGGAAGCAACCCATCTCATAATTTGGTATATGAATAAACTTTCATGTTCTAATATTTTTAAAAACAATCAAAATACACAAAAATACCAACAACATGGTAGTCTGATTTGCAAAGAATATAAATATTCTTATCATGAGGTCATGAAATTTGCTACATATGCTCACCAAGATGTCAGTCAGTTGAATCTATCATGTTGTTGGGATGTGGATTTTACTTGCTTTGCTCCCTAGGCCTCTGGGTTCATACATGAGCTTATATTTATTCTCTTAAAACCAAAAGATTGTTTTTTAATATATGAATTTTACTTTTTTTGTGAGCTTATATGGATGAATTCTACTTTTTTTATGAGTGGTACATAATTAGTTCGTATTTTACAATACATGTGCAAATCACATGTTTGGTCTCTCCCTGCCCACTAGGCAAAATACATGAGCAAATCATATGTTCATTAATTGTCATTTTATTAATAAATATCACATTTTAAAATCATTAATATATTATCTGTGAGAATATTATAATAATTAGCATATATTTGCGACAAAATATACTTGGCATGATAAGACAATAAAGAGATGTATTTTTATAAAAAAATAATCTCGGATTTTTTGTTTTTATTTTTTATTTTTTATCGTATACTTCATTATTGATGGGAGCACCCAACATATGAGCTGTCTCAATCAATTATATTATGTGTGATTGAAAATCTTGAGCATTTCTCAGGATTATGTTGTTACTAGATCTATTGGAAATATATAATTGATTATGATAAACATGTTCATAGGAGATTAAATACGATGATTAGTCTTTTAATTCTTCTTTAACAAACCCATAATATTTTATTTTTTCATGATTCGATCTAAAATTTTCAGAAATTTTTAGTTTTTTTTTGTTTGTCGCCCTCAAATGTGATTAGTTTCAGTTGCTGGTTTGTTACATGGCACAGCTTCTTGAAGGTTCATTATCACACTTGCATGATCTTGTTGTTCCTGGGAAGATATTGTCTGGGAAAGGACCCATTCTTGTTTATCTGAACAATACGACGTTTCATGTTAAACACAGTAAGCTAAATCAGGCATCGCCTCTTCTTTTATTCATTAAACTTAATCATGAGTTGTTTAGTATCCATTTCATCTTTTTTTTTTTTTTTGATTTCTTTACCAGACAGAAGCGGAACATCTGTGGTGAAAATCAAGATGAAGGGTTTGGTTCCAAGACTCCACTATGTTCATCCCACATGCTTTGAGGCCGGAAAGCCCGTAGAGTTTATTGCCTGTGGAAGCAATCTCTGGCAATCCAAATTTCGGTGCGCATGCTTATCCATTAAGCTATAGAGCTTCTTGTGTCTTATTTTTTTTGTTTTTGGGTCAGCCCTTCTCTTTAAAGCCATATCAAAATCCTTGAAAATATGGTTAATGGCATGGACATTTTTGTAATTTCCTTGAATTGTAAGTGTGAAAGAGAAATCATTTCAAAATTTATCCAAATTTGTTTATTTTAGCTTTGTAGCTGTAATTGCAGGTTTTTATAAGGTATATGTTTAATTTGTTGGTATTTATATCAGACATTTGCCTTAACTTAATGTTTAGTTGGTTGACTTTCTTTAAATACAGTGGCCGACAAGCATGATAGAATGTCAACAGTGAGCTAAGATGATACATTCTCATGCTTCCAAGTTGATGATCTAACTGATTTTTTTTTTTTGTAATGATGTGCTCTCTAGTGTTGATATTAATGGTTATAGGTTTCTGGTGTCATTTGCTGGGAAGTATGTGCCATGTGAATACATTATCGAACCTAACACTTCTACCGGAGGAAGTTGCGGTCTTGACCATGAGTTATGCAAAATTTTTATCCCCCACCTAGAATCAAATATATGGGGCCCTGCTTTTGTTGAGGTTTGCATCACAATACACTTTGTCTATATATACACAACATGCACACGCCCACACACACATGCATACACGTGCGTGTGTATGCACATTTGACTCAATGAAACACTAAATGTGTGCTTCATTAAGGGCGTGGGGTCGATCCTCATGGGCTATCCCTCTGAGTGAGGGGACGGAGATAGTTTTGCTCCCACCCCAGTGCCCCTTGTGACTATTTTAGGTGCCAGTTTGACTTGAGTAAACACTAAGTTTCAAACACACACACACACACAATACATATTTATTGTAATTGTCACCATCATCATCGCTACGACTACCATTGCTGATGGTGGTTACTTAAAAGTTTGTGCAAACAATAAGTGTTTTTGATTTGTTTCACAAAAGAAAATGTTTTAAGGATGTTTAATAAGATTTTTGTATTGTTCAAATATTACGCCCAAATTTTTACACTAGTTTTAGTATCCTTGGTTCTCTGAGTCATTTCTAGAGTATATACAAATTACTTTATTCAATGTATTTTTTTACTTCTTTTGTATTAGTTTCTCAAATTGACCATGGTCAAATCAAGTTGATTCTATTAAATTGTAGTGGATTTTTTGTCCGATCATACGTTACAATCTTTGTTATCCTTTTGAAATTATGTCGATTCAATTTGAAGCATGTATTTTGTTTGAGGGATCACTAATTTATTGTGTACTTTTTATGTCTGATATAATTTTTTTTTGTTAATTGGAAGATCAAAATGAAATGAGTCAATTGATATTGTTGAGATTTAGTGTTTGTTATTTTTTTTTTCTATTTTAGTCTGTATGAGAGCACTATATATGTGAGTTGTCTTAACTTAAGTGTGTGTGTGTGTATTGTTAATTTTAGTTTTAAATTTAGTCTTAATAAGGTAAAAAATAAAAAATATTTCCTTCTTATATTTTCTCTTTCTTATCTTTTCTCTCTCTCAGTCAAAATCTTAAATTGCCCTAAGCTCTTATTTCAACATGGTATCATAGCATTTATGATGACCAAAGGGTGGTGCACCATGTGCCAGTGTAGGCGACAATGTGTGCCGGTGTTTGGCACCAATAATGGTGGTGTTAAACACCCTGAAAAAAAGGGTAATTTTCTCATGTTCTTGCTTCCATGGTGACTTGAACAATGATTGTGGACTTCTAGCTTAGATTTTGTGGTGGTTCAGTAAGTATGATGATTTTGATGATAGTTTTCATGGTGATTTGTGCTTGTGCGATGGCTCACAGGGTGTTGTGATCACGCATTAATAAGGGCTCATCAGTGGGTGGTGCTTATTTCAAACTTTCGGTGCGAGGCCATAGTGCTTTTTATTGGCTTTGGTGACATCATTTTTGATTTTTGTCCTCTTGTGTCTCTCTTGCTAAAGTAATGATTGAAAATAGTGTATCTCCATTGGGCCATTGGGTTGTGTTGGGTTTAGCACCTCTATGAATACTGTAAGTGCATCTCCATTTTGTGTCATAGGATCTTCAAAAAGTAGCTTGTGAATTTCACATCCTTATATAACATTATAGTTTTGGATAGCCCATACAATCATACAACTTAATTAAAATATATAACTTAGCTACTAGTGAAACTTCCATCATCTTTGAACACGATATGAGGCATACAGACTCATGTTCCAAGTCCTCTATTTGGCAAGGCGATGGGTATGACTTAATTTAAAAAGTAGCTTAGGCTCATTCAACTTTTCATTGAAATACGCCATTGAGTGTCCTTTATAAAGGACACCCCTAACACCAATACTCGAAGCATGGCATGTTACCTCTAAAATCTTGGTGATGTTGGGGAGGCGCATAATATGAGTCTCCATCATTTGATTCTTATTGTCATGAAATGTCTTATCGGCACTATTGTCCAATGAGACATTGCCTTTTAAGGTATTATGTCAAGGTTCAAGTTACTCTCTAATGGAACATACCTGCTTAGTATTTGTTGAGATATCTTGGGAAGAGAAATCGTAAGTCTAAGAAAGATCAATGGACTTACATATAACTCTTCCTCTCTCTAGGTAAGATATGCTTGTCAGATGATTAAAGTGTTAACTTCTTGACTTGTTGTAAATTATGATGTCATTCAACCTTAGATTATGTAAATGATACTTGATGATGTTCTTATTGATGGATCGACTCGCATTGTACATCTGCTAAGTTCCATTTTTTTAGGAGTTAACAATTTATGAATGGCACACGGACTCGAGCTCTCCCAAAACAAAGCCTTTTTAAGCAGTTCTTCCTCTTGGCATTTGAGTTCTACATGCTCAACAAGGTTCATGCGATACTGAGGAAGATTTGGGAGACGTATTCTCGAAACGAAATTGATGTCTTCATGAATATCCAAAGACTTTTAAAGTGGTTAAAAGGAAAACATGATGATCTTTCCTTATTCTATGGTCTATCATTCTTTAACTAATAAAACTCATTTTTGCAGGTGCTTTCAAATAGCATGAATGGTGATTTTCAACCTTGGTTTACACTGAGGTGATTTTGATTTTATGTTCATGATGTTTAGATTATAAGATGTTTAGATCATATAATTGGGGGCTCTCTAAGTTTAGGGTTTAGGATTTAGGGTTTAGATCATATAATTTGCCCAACATTCATATCTAAAACATTTCACTAAATCTCACTCATCCCAGTAAATTTAGAATTGAAAAGGCAAGCGACTGTGCTTTTGGACTTGAAGTGTTGTAGCTTTAATCAAGTGTTCCTGTGGGGGATTGAGTGAGGAACTATGTTAAGGCCTATATTGATCATGATAGATGAAGAGATGACTTTGATACAACTTTCACTATCTGTGGCCGCTTTGCATTTCTTATCCTTGATCTTGGTAAAAGTGTAAAAATATGGTAGCTCGTCTCTATTCCTAGGTGATTTGAGGTGGGAAAATGTACGATGCATTATTGCAAGTGATGGCGACCCTACGGCCTCATGGTTACAAATAATATTAAGTAACTCATAAGTATTGTCAACTTGATGAGTTATGGCATCATCATATAGATTTATAATAACTTCCTTGATAAAACTCATTTTTTAAGGATACAAGTAATTGTAATAACATGTCTATTTCTTTGACAACGAAAATATATAGAATGTGAATCAATATTAGAAAATTTATGCTCAACTCCTTTTCTTTGAGTTCCAATGAAGAAGGATATCTATACTAAAGCATAGATTTCTTCAAGGATATCTATACTATTGGCAAATAGTTTGGCTTTCTAGTCATGATAAAGGTCTACATAGGATCATGAAAGAATCTGCTTGGCTAGTACACTCTCCACTGTGCCACACCATTTTAGAAACCCATCAAATTTGGCAACACGCTTTTTTGTAGAAAAGTTTCTTTGTCACAACAAGTTCTAGTAATTTAATAAATGGAGACTATGACAGAGGGAAATAATTGTTTTTAAATTGATTCTTCATTTTTTATCAAAATGCAGTAAGATTTGAGATTTAGCTATATCAATGTACATGTCCGATATGTTTAATTTGTGTGATAGTATGATTAATCAAAATGAAATAACTCATTATATTGCTTGGGACACACTTATGTGAGATGATTGATGGTGTGATATTTGTGTCGACAGGTCAAATTATATAGTTTGAGTGATTATATCCCTAACGTATTTGTACTTAGATTTGTTGTGGAAGCGGGATGTTGTTTTGAAGGTCCAAATTTATAGTGAGAGTGTATTTAGTTTTCATTGAGAGTTATTAGACACACACACACACACACACACACACACACATATATATATAGATTTATTGATTGATGATAAATAGATTGATATATCAATAGATAGATAAATAGATAGATTTATTGATTGATGATAAATAGATTGATATATCAATAGATAGATAGATAAATAGATAAATAGTTAGACAAATAAATAGACATATTAATAGATAGATCAATAGATAGATATATATATATATATAGAAAGATAGACAGATAGATAAATAGGTAGATAGATAATTAAACACATAGATATATAAATATATAGAAAAATAAATAGATAGATAGATACACTTATAAATAGATACATAAACAAATAGAAACACAATTTATTAGACAAATTGATAGACACATTAACAGAAAGATATATAGAGAAATAGATAAATAGATAGTTATACGAATATATAGATTGATAGATAAAAAGATAAATAAATAGACAAAAAGATAATTAGATTAATAGTGTATTTAGTTTTTATTGAGAGTTATTAGGGTGATTCATAATTGCACAATTACACTCGAATTGAGTGGAGTTGGGATATCTCATTTGAAGTTTTTTGTAGATTATTGAAGATTCGACTCCCGAGTGTAAACTTGTCCATATATTTTATTCTTTAATTAAAGTCTTCATATATAAGAGAATTATAGGAAAAATAAATTATCTATCAATAATCACATTAAATAAATATTATATCATTAATATAATTAGTTATTTTTTAGATTCTCATAGACAAATTCATATGAACGTTGTTTTCAGAATAGATGTGAACTCAGATGCTAGCTGGGCTCTACCAATTATATAGCCAAGACTTATCACTAGGTTTTATATTTTTATTGAATGCAATCTTAAAAAAATAAAGTGATAAGCTTTTTTTTTTTTTTTTGATTTAGTATAAAGGCAGAGTATAAGGTCATCGTATCGATTTTATTTGAAGATGGTTCTATCTGTTCACAGTAGAGGTGTCAGCCGGGCCGGCCCGGCACGAGGCACGACACGGGAAAATTCTTTGCTCGGGCCCGTGCTGTGCCGTGCCTGACCCGGCACGGCATGGCACACCGGCACGGGCTTGTCCCGTGTCGGGTGTCCCTTGAGCCCGACCCCATGATGTCCCCTCCCGCAAAAAAGACCACGAGTCGGGTCTGATTCGACCAGACCTGTGGTCCCCCGAATTCCGAACCGTTCGGACATCCAGCCTGAGTGGGCCAGGCAAGGCACGGCACGGCACGGCCCGCCGTGCCTGCGGGCAGTGTCGGGCCCGGCTATTTTAAACCATGCCGGGCCAGGCACGGCACAGTACAGTAACTGTGTCTGGCCCGGCACAAAGGCATGCTCGTGCTCAAAAAAAAACGGACCAGACTGGCCCGGCCCGTTTGCCACCTCTAGTTCACAGGTTAATGATGTTTTATGGTAATAGCAGGTTGTTCGACACATTTCTTGCAATTTAATATTTCATGAGTGAATAAAATATATTAAAATTTATTATCATACCTACTAACAATCACTTCTTGCGCTCGTACCTTTACTCCATAGGATTCATAAGGAAGAAGATCCAAGGTGATTCTATATTTATAGCCTACATATCTACTGGTGATCATATTGTAAAAATTTTCATGAAGATATTCATATGACTGGAAATTTGTGTCATGTATCCACCAATACGAAGAGAGGTGTTAGGATGGAGGATAAAAAAGACAAAAAACTAACTCTATTTCATTAAACTCTTAGATGGAAATTACAATTATGTATATACATACATACATACATATATATATATATATATATATATATATATATATATATTGAAATAGCCTATGTGTTGGGTGCTTCAAGTAATATAATAATAAAAAGAAAATAAATAAACAAAAAGAAATAAATTTACCAAATAAATTAAATCTTTATACTCTTAAAGATGGTGCATATATTTCACCTACACATTAAAATATTTTTTTATTTAAAAATGGAAATTAAAATTAAAATAAGTTAAAAATATTATATGGCAATATAAATGATGAAATGAACATACATACTTTGATATTTTCAAAATAAAATTTGGCAACATAATCTTTTAAAATGGAAAAAAAAAGTATAGTAAATGATGAATTCGTAAAGCGATAAAAACTAAAGGAGCATTATCTTTCAATTTGATCAGTCCTAATTTTTATAACTTTTTTATCATGTACAATATCATTTATATCTAGTTAATTCTGTAAGCATGTAAGTATTTTTATAATATATGATTATAGTCTAATTTTTTTATTTAAAATATTCATAATTATAGGAAAAAGTAAACTTTGATATAATACTAAATATTAGACGAGTCATTAAATTAAATGTTATTTTTGATAGCATGAGAAATATGGATTTATATGATTTTTAATAGCTACTTGAAAGTTCTTCATATCACTTTATGAGAAGATTAAATAATAATTAGTATCTAAATATCTTAATGACTCATACTTATTTGACGTATTATCTCATTATCTATCTCTAGTTAATTGAATCAAAAATTATCATATTTGAATTAGAGGTGTCAAACGGGCCGTGCCGGGCCGGGTCGGCCCTTTTTTTTCAGGCCTGACCAGGCTTTCGTGCATGGCAAAGCATGACACGGTACAATAACCGTGCCGTGTCTGTCCCGGCATGATTTTTTGGGAGTTCAGGTGGCACGGGCCCGCGGCACGATTCGCCGGGTTCGGCCCAGTCGGGCCGAATCCTAAATTAAAAAAAAAAAATTAGGGTTTCAGCACGCACCATCACAACGAACCCTAATTTAAAAAAAAACTAGGAATTGGGTGTGCCTGAAACCCTAATTTTAAAAAAACTTAGGGTTTCGGCCCCCCAGTAATCCTAATTTTTTTAATAAAAAAAATTCGGCACGGTACTGTCCCAACGGGCCACGGTACCGTGCCGGGCCAAGCACGGCACAAGGCCCGGTTGGCCTCGGCACGGCATGGCACGGCATGAGCCCGGGCACTGGAAATTTCCGGTTGACATCTCTAATTTGAATACATAATATCAATCTCCCTAATCAGATGCTCATTATAGTTATTATACTTAATTTTATAATATTTAAATACATTTTATTTTCCTATTCGTGTAGTCTTCAGTTATTATAACTAATTGTGTATTTTATTGTATTTTTTATTTTTTAAATTATTAATTATATGATCCATATAGTCAGCTAAGCGATATTTTGGTTTTAGGGTATTTATAGTCATTAGAGATTATTTTTTGTCCGAGTTTACATTACGGTGTTCTTAGATGCTTTTTTGGTTGGTACAGATATAATCACAAATTATTTGTTTAATATCATATATTTATTTATTTTATTTATCATTTGTTATGATATTTTATACTGGGGAGGATATATTTAGATTTTAGCTCAATGTTTTATAGAAATAAAATCATTTATATTTTGCCTTCTTGCAGGTGGAGAACGAGTGCGGACTGTCAAACTTCATTCCCATACTCATCGGCGACAGGGAAACATGTTCCGAAATGAGATTGCTGCAGCGCGTGACCTATGGATCAGATTCGGCACCACCTCCTCCCCCTCCCCCGGGCGAGGCTTCTGCATCAAAACAAGAAACTTTTTCAGAATTCATGGTGGATGTTGCCTGGCTGCTGCAGGAGCCCTCTTCCAAAAAATTATCGCAGGCAATGTCTTCTTCTTCCACGCAGATCCAAAGGCTGCGTTCCATACTGAAAATCTTGCTGCTCCATGAATCTGTTGCCACCACAGAGAAAATTCTACGCAGATTGAAGATCATGAATCTGTCAGCATCTTGCCGCCATGGCGGTCGCCTCCTGCACCTCCACCAGTTGATGAATCACTACTGTAAGCATCTGCGCAGTGCAACAGAAGAGAAGGTGAGGAACCAGGGTCGAGCCCAAGACCATGACCACAGAGCAGGCCACCCTGGCTCGATCCCTGCAGCAGACGGTCCGTTGTGGAAGGCAGAAGTGGTCATGGACGTGAACAGGATGGACCAGAGGGAGTGCAGATCATCTGGCTCCAATCTCCTGGACAGAGTCGCAAGGACTCAGTCTGCTGCGCCAGTGGTTGTGCTCTGTGCCCTCTGCCTCGTGGCATGCGCGCTTCTCCTTCACACTCGCTGCTCCATTACCAACTTGGCATCTTCCATCCGCCAGTGCCTGGCAGGCAGGATAGAGCTGTTTTAATTTAGGATCCCTCCCCGTGTGTTTTTATTCACTGCTTTGGCATGTGCCCCTGTGGATGCTGAAATAACAAGCCTCTTCTTGTTCGTGGCTCGTCGAAAGAGCACGAAGCAGGGTTCATTAACTCAGTACACCATGCTCGCCATAAATATGAATCCCAGATTTTAATTCCCCCCCTACCCATTCAATGGATCAAGAAGAAGAAATTTAATACCATCAACAATGTATACATTTAATCCACCCTTGGCAACCAAAGTGAACTAAGCATAACAGCGTCAACTTAAGCCCCTTGTGTGTGTGTGTAGCTCTCTAAATGGCCAACGTGGAGAAGAAAGATGATCT
Source organism: Sapria himalayana (assembly GCA_029783825.1). NCBI lineage: Eukaryota > Viridiplantae > Streptophyta > Magnoliopsida > Malpighiales > Rafflesiaceae > Sapria > Sapria himalayana. The sequence goes on along the minus strand of JAREIK010002107.1, from coordinate 4,422,982 downwards.
CATAAAGGTAAGGGATTTGGGATTTGGGTTTGAAGCTCAATGAATGCCTAAAAACTTGCTCGAGATCCATGATATTGCTTTGTGATTGGCATTTTCGTGTTTAAGAGCAGGAGGTAATTGCAGAATTTCACATCTCCATGCCATGCTATGCGTGCGAGAGGAGCGTTGTCAAAATCATTTCTAACTTCAAAGGTGAATTGTTGATGTATATACTTATGCCCATGCTATAAGCATGAATTGAAGATATACTTACTTGTACCCATGCTCCTATAAGTATGAATTATAGATATACTTACTTATACCCAAGCTATAAGTACGAATTATAGATTTTCTTACTACTCATACCCATGCTATAAGTACGAATTATAGATTTTCTTACTACTCATACCCATGCTATAAGCATGAATTGTAGGTATACTTACTCATACCCATGCTATAAGCATGAATTGTAGGTATACTTACTCATACCCATACTATAAGCATGAATTGTAGATAAACTTACTTGTACCCATGCTCCTATAAGTAAGAATTATAGATATACTTACTTATACCCATGCTATGAGTATGAATTATAGATATACTTACTACTCACACACATGCTATAAGCATGAATTGTAGATATACCTACTCATACCCATACTATAAGCATGAATTGAAGAAATATTTGTACCCATTGCTCCTATAAGTATGAATTATATATATACTTACTTATACCCATGCTATAAGTATGAATTATAGATGTTCTTACTACTCACACCCATGCTATTAGCATGAATTGAAGAAATATTTGTACCCATTGCTCCTATAAGTATGAATTATATATATACTTACTTATATACATGCTTTAAGTACAAATTATAGATATACTACTACTTATACCCGTGCTATAAGTATGAATTATATATATACATACTACTCATACCCATGCTATAAGCATGAATTGTAGGTATACTTACTCATACTCATACTATAAGCATGAATTATAAGTATGAATTATAGATATACTTACTTGTACCCATGCTATAAGTATGAACCATAGATATACTTACTACTCACACCCATGCTATAAGCATGAATTGTAGATATACCTACTTATACCCATGCTTTAAGTACAAATTATAGATATACTACTACTTATGCCCGTGCTATAAGTATGAATTATATATATACTTACTACTCATACCCATGCTATAAGCATGAATTGTGGATATACTTACTACTCATTCCCATGCAATAAGTATGAATTGTGGATATACTTACCACTCATACCCATGCTATAAGTATGAATTGTGGATATGCTTAGCACTCATACCCATGCTATGGGTATGAGTTGTAGACATACTTATACCTGTGCTATAAGCATGAATTGTAGATATACTTAAGCCCATGATTGAACGGTGGCAGGAGTAGAAACTTTCACAACGGATATGGAGAAGCATGAAGCTGTTGTGACGGGGCGGATTGAACCATGGAAACTACTGAAGGAGCTTAAGAAGAAGACAGGAAAGCGGGTAGAAATGGTGGTGAAGAACATAGAGGAGGAGGAGGAAGATGATGCTGAAGATATGCTTTGCATGGGCGAGTTCAGCAGGACAAGACAAGCAGCCATATGCCGACCTTTCTTTGGCTGCTGTGAAGAAAATGAACTTTTAATGACATTTAGTGATGAAAATCCAAATTCGTGCTCCATTTTTTAGGTTGGAAATCCATCACTCCAATGGCCAAAGATCAAAGCCAAAGTTTTTTTTTTTTTTTTTTTGTGTGTTTTTAGATTACATTATTGCCTTTTCTAAATATTTTTGAAAATAGATAGCAGCCTCTTAAAATCACAAAAATATGAATTTCATTTTTTTTGGGTGAAAACTTTTTTAACTAAACTAAACTAAAGAAAAAAAAATACAAAAATACAAAAAATACAAAAAATTAAAAAGTAAAAAAATAAAAAAATATATAAAAATATAAATATTTAAAAATTTTAAAAAATATAAAAATTTTAAAAAATAAAATTATAAAAAATATATAAAAATATAAAAATAAATAAAAAATGTAAAAATAAATAAATAAATAAATAAAATATAAAAATATAAAAATATAAAAATATAAAAATATAAAAATATAAAAATATAAAAATATAAAAATATAAAAAATATAAAAAATATAAAAATAAAAAAATATAAAAATATAAAAAAAATAAAAAAATATAAAAATATAAAAATATAAAAAATATAAAAAAATATAAAAAAAACAAAAAAAAAAACTAGGCTAGAGAACAAAGGCTATCTATCTCTTGTCCCTCTCTCTAAGTTTGTGTCAGAAATTGAAATAGCATAGTCCCACACAACTAACTCATAGAATTCATCATGCTGATGTTTATAACAAGCCACACATGGTTATGTGTGTGTGTGTGTGTGCACGCGCGTGCACAATTGGACATATATCACTTCATTTTTGCTTCAGTGAACAAAACATGGCGATTGACACGAGGGTCGTACTTACGAAATTCAAGCTTTTCCGCAGCCTTATTTGGGCTCTTACGCTTCACATAAAAGAAGCCGGTTCCAGCCGTGGAGACGAGACGAACAAGCATGGACGTTTTCTTTTCCCCCATTGCCACCCAATTTGTCCTGCTACGCAAAACCAGCAGAGCAGAGTTCATACACTTAAAAAGAATGAACCCTAAAAAACCTTTGTGTTTCAATGATTGCAACTCTTTGTATTGCAAATCTAACGTAAAAAATTAATAAAATACCAAAAAAAAAAAAATCGTAAAAATAAAAACAAGAATACAAAAAAAAATTTACCTACTATAAAAAAATAAGAATTAATTAACATGAAAAAAAAAATCATAAAAAATCTCGATTTAACAACTATTTACTATAAAATCATAAATGACAAATTAAAAATATATAAAAAATAAGATAATTCAAATTGGTACATATGATTCCAACATAAATGACAAAGTAATAAAGTAACTAATTTTAAAATTAAAAAAAAAAAAAAACCTTCTCAAATAAATATCAGAGTCAGACCAAATAACTATCACACAACAAAATAAGGTATTATTTTACAGATCTACTTCATGCGTGCCTATAATTTTTCATCTTGTGCCAAAGTAATCTATGCAGAGAAAGTGGAGCAATTATAAAATCCAATCACGGAGAAAGTAGCAGAGCAGCCATGCGCCAGCTCCAACCCTAGGGAACGATTTCTTAAAATTGGGATCCATGGCGTGCCTGAGAGGACAAATCCATGGCCCACACAATGCTCAGACACCAAACACAGACAAACGAACCTTACTCCAGAGCAGTTATGTGTTTTTAGAGGACCAGAGACAGCAGCTGTCGCCGTCCGAGAGCCGGCGAGAAATCCAGAGCAGCTTCTCGTCCGAGACTGAGACCGGCACCGCCGCTTGTCCTGACGGATACTTTTTCATTATGCAATAAAATAATCTGGACGTGCGAACAAATTAAATTATTTCGGAAAAAAAAATGATTTAATTCAGTTTAATTTATTTTTTTGCTTTTAATTTAATATATATGTGGTGCGACGTTTTTTAAGCATGCTTTATTTAATTAATAATACCATATATTAATTATTATCTTTGAATTTTAATCATCGGGGTGCTCACCACAAAAAAGCGTGTTCAGAATATTTTTTAAATAAAATGTTATATTTTTTTACGGATAAAAAATTAATTTAACTTGTCCAATTATAGAAACTTAAATACAAAAAGTATTGCAAAAATATAATTATGCTTATTATTTAATTTTGCGTGATTATATTTTGTGTATCATCTTGTATCTTACATATTACAGGCAGAACATAATCAGATGTTAATTATCAAAATAATTTGCATAATTATTTTTAGAACTGAGATATATATTTTTCCGGTTGATAAAATATATTTTCTATACCTGCAAAATTAAAAATTTTATTTTTAAAATTAAATCAATTTGGACAGAATTACTTTTTAAATTTTTTTTTTATTTTCTAAAACATATTCCAGACTTTAATTTAGGCATAAATTAAAAACGTGACACATTTTAAATTAAAACTAAAACTGAATTTCAATTTGAAGGTCAGAATATTAAAATTTCTGTTACATTTTACATGGGTTCAAAACTAAATAATTTTATATTAGAAATAATTAATTAGCCTAATTATACCTCAATAAAATGACAATAAAACAAGATTAATTAATTTTAAATGTTGCGCACCACACACACACACTATATATATACATGTTAAACATACAGTTAACTATAAGTATACAATTATACATAGTCAAACCACCAATTTTAGCAAAAAAAATCATTTATTGAGAAACAAAATGTGACACTTTGTTCATTTTATTTTACCAATGTCAAATTAAATCCGCGCAAAAGATAAAAAAGAAATTCCACGTCATCAATATGACCCAAGTACGCACACGCACAAGGAGCACACAGTCGGCCAAATTATACAAGACCAAACATAAAAATTGAGTTTTCTAAGTAAATTATGTCTTACTACTTGACGACGGGGATGGAACGGAAGGAGTTTGGGGGCCGAGCGTAGGACTGGGGAGCAGCGTCGGGTTCGGGCTCGGGCAGAACAATACCGGGCAATTCAGACATGCCGAGAGCAGCAAGCATGGCGAGCGTCTCCCTGTCGACTTGAATGGCGCTCGTGTCGATGGCGGAGCGATCGGGGACGAAGTCCATGCGACGCTCGCGCTCTTCCTCCTGCAGTTTCAGGGAGATGCCGCGAACAGGGCCTCTCTGGATGCGCTTCATCAGGTGAGTGGTGTAGCCTGCAATCTTGTTGCGGAGCCTCTTGGAGGGGATGATGGCGACCTCCTCCAGGACCTTCTTGTTGGTGTGGAAGTCCAACGTCATGCGGGAATAGTACCTCTCGATGACCTGGCGGGACGACTTTTTCACCGTCTTGGTTCGAACCCGACCCATCCTCCTTCACTAGACGAAAGATCAGGCGATTTCTAACATAAAAAAAAAATTAAAAATTAAATGTGCAATTACTTCCCAAATATTTACCAGCTAAATATAAATCAAATAATAATATAAAAATTAAATATATCATTAATTAGAACTTTTTTTATTATTTTAATAATTATCTGTAATTACATAAATACTAATATACCAGATCTCATAATAACGCAAAGATTAAATATATTTGAACAAAAAATAATATCATATTTATTGACCAGATAAAAAATTATGGTATTTAACTTTCAAGGGTAAAATTGTCAAAATATTATTAGATACGTTTAAACCATCACTAATACCATGAATCTCATACGAATTTTAAAATTAAACATGATTGATCGCAATCACTACTGTGGCGATTAGCCAGTGTGAAAGTTTATCATATATATCTGCCCTACGATTGATAAAGAGAAATTGCGGAAGGACAAAAAAAAAAATTAATTGTCACGTGGACATTACTACCCTTGCTACCTAAATTACAGTCATAGTATTTAATTAATTTATATGAGATAAAAAAATAAAAAAAATTTGTTATTTCTTTAAATAAAAAAAAATCAAAATATAACAATAACAAAATTATTTAAAAAAAAAAATAACATCAAAGTTAAATACAACAAATTAGTTCTACAAAAAAAATATCATAATTAAATATAATATTTAATTTTAGTTTAAATATAATATTTAATCTCGTATACTCAAAATGATCACCATCAAATTATTATTTTATATTAAAACTTCCTATAAATAAATTATTTATCAATTAAACATGAGAAATATATTTCACTAAGATAATCATTAGAATATTATATATATATATATATATATATATATATATATATATATTCTTTGTTGACATTATTTTTTTTATTTCCTTCAATAATTATAATTATTGAAATATAATAAGTTAAAAATTACTGAAATAAATAATATTATTAAAAATTTAATAGTATGATTGAATACAACTATCAAAAAATAATTATATCTAATCGGCATGTACATATTTTTTGTGAATCTATTAATTATAAAAGAATAATTAATAATTTAATTAATTCTATGTTCATGTTCAATTAAATATCATATTTTATTAATATAATAAGTCATTTATATTTTTATTTAGACACTAATTAAAATAAATATGAGATCCAACATAAATAATTTTTGGTAAAAAACAATCTTATTTCTTAAAAAAATAAAAAATTATTTTTATTCCTTCGTAGAGGTAACTTATTGATCTCTATCTATTACTATTTATGAGCTTATTTTCATTTCATTAAATAATAATTCTCCACCAAATTTGTTGTTTATATTTATACATAAATAGATCTTTAAAAGATGAGACTCTTAGGCATCCTCTGCGTTCTTTAATTTATGAGTTGTTGCAGGAACAATCAAAATTTAGGTTATATTTTCTTCTCTGTTCTTGGGAGGGTAATCCTTCCCTCTTCCACTACATGAAATACCTCAAGAACCATTGCCAAAAGGGTCGAACCTAATCAAAATTTAGGTTATATTTCAATTACACGTGCAACTCAGACATTAGCCTTGCACATACCACTCGATCCGCCCCCCCCCCCCCCCCCATCACGCTGCTTGCTAATCCTCTTAATGGGGATTCAGTATGGTGTATGGCATCTACCCATTAAATCAGGTCTGGGTGTGACATATCCTGCTGCACCTGATTAGGAATTTTGCAGGCGAGCGGTGATTGCCACACGCCGAGTTCCATTAAAATGGTCACAAAAAGCTCAAACAAGTGCCACGATCACAATTTTCATGCGAGCAGAGAATAGACGAATCAACTAGAATCTGATTACTACAATCTGATCGCATTTTTATGCAAGTGCGATTAGAAAGCATGGCTTATTCGATGTGAATCTAACTAAACACGCAACAGTCTGAAAGAGAATAATTTCCTTAGCGAAAGACTGAAGAATTACCTCGCGAACACGATGAATTGCAGGTGCCGGCGTTCGATTAGGGTTGGGAAGCCGTAGGAGATGCGAAACTCGGAAGCTGGCGTCGGGGGACGGGGAGACAGCAGGGTGACCTAGGGGAAATCGATTTAACAAACCTCGAGTTTTGAAATATTTTCTAATGGACAAAATATAAAAAATTCACATTTAAATTAATTACTATTTAAAATTAAATTGAGTTCCCAAAAAAAAAAAAGAAATAGAGAATTTGGCAAAGAAAACGTTTATTTGAATTTAAAGTGTTTTATTTTTTGTGAAAAAGTATATTTTCTTCTAATATAATAGAAATTGATGATGAACTTAAATTTAACTCTTTCATTACAAAAACTATTAATATAATATTAAACTAATTGATTGGTTCATTCTCTATTAGTGGAAATTACAAATATGTTTTCATAATGAAATAATATTTTATCTTATTTTAACTCTTTTATGATAATTAAATAATTTTACATGATAATAATATGCTTAAAAAAATTGTATGCATAACATGAGAAATAAAAAAAACATGATCTTTAATAGAATATTATCTTATTTTATTATCAAAAAAAGTTTCAAAATTTATTAATTACTCATATATATATGTGTGTGTGTGTGTGTGTGTGTGTGCGCGCGCGCGCGTGTGTATGTATCATGGAGTGCTAGATTAAAAATAATAACTATGCATAATTTGAAAAAATATTAGAATTTTACGTGTAATCTATGAGTAAACATAATTTTGAAAAAAAAAAGACATGTCGAATCCAAAATAGCATAATAATTTCTAGGAAACATGTTACATCTTTCTAAAAACAAACTTCATGATCAGAGATTGTAATCTTAGATACAAAATAGTTTATAAGATTTTTTTTCTCTCTCTCTCTCTCTCTCTCTCTTTCTCTCTCTCTTTCTCTCTCTCTCTCTGTCTCAAATCATTGTTTCCTAGTATTATCTTTCACAACCAAGGTAGATTTGTAGCAGTATATATATATATATATATTGATGAAGAAGTTATATGATCAGGTAAACTAGGAAGGCATCATTGAAACAACAAATCTAAGATATGATATGAGAAAGAATATTTTGATGAGTCGCATAGTATCTGGAGATGACATTTTTGTATTTGGAAATGATAGTTTATGTTCAATGAAAAAGGTAAAAAACATTCATAGCCATGCTTAATGTTACAAGATAATACATTAATGTATATGCGATGATATGCCTAAGCCAAAGATAACTTTGATTCTTTAACCTCTAGTAGATATGTTTCATCACATAAATTAGCATAACTTTGATGTGTCCACGGTAATTTTTCTAGTTATAGTCTTGTCGCCTTTATCCAACTACATTCCTCCTGAAATAGTTCGCTCAAAAACTATCACAGAAAAAAGGAGTCTTAAAGATACCTAAGTTGAATATCATGAAACAAATGGACATGATAAATAAAAAAAGTCTAGATCTTAAAAAAGTATTTTGGAGCCTAAATTATAAAATTGACCTAGGCAAGACCAAAATGTCTCTAATGTATTACATTCTCTAGATAAATATACTATGAGGGAAAAACTTCCAATGATGTAATGACTGTAGTAGATTTTAGAGCTTGTAATTTGAGTTATCCATGAGAAAACAATTAAAGGAGTATTAATAGTTTCACCAAAAAAAAAAAAAACAAAATAACTAATACATATATTTTGATACTCAATGTGTTGAGCAATCGCGCTTCCATGGGTAGTGAGATTAAGAACAGAAAACAACAGAAAACACAAAAAACAAGCAATATATATGTATCCCAATCCACAAGTATCCACGATAGAATCAAAACGAGAAATCAACACAGAAATAACGTGGTTCGCTAGTCGCTCAGTACGACTAGCTACCTCCACCAGAAAACGCTTATGCATTACAGATTAAAATCAAGAATATAATGTCTTACAGAATGCAGCATGGAGCAGTCGCGAAATCGCGCAGAGAGAGGAGAAGAGAAGATGAACAGTTCAACCGGGTTAAAAAAACAGTCGCCTGAAAAATAAATACAAATCATTTTATACAAAAATAAACATCCGGTTCATTTAATCGAAGCGAGTCGGATCATGGAACGGGCCAGACTCTGCTCCAAAAATTTCAGGACCTCCGTTATTGTGCTACTACTGCATCCCCATGCTTTTAATATTTCCTTTCCTGCACTTACATAAAAATATTAAAACAGATTATTAAGTAAAAAACAAATTACATATACAACACAAGGTTTTAAACATAAATTTGACATCACCGAGGATATTATTTTTTGTCAAAAAAATAACTTTTTGATTTATTTGTTATGAGTAAGCAGAGTCATATGAGTCTTTTTTTTTCTATAAAATGAATTAATAGTAAGTGCAATTGGTATGGATGTTTTTGTGAGAACGGAAGTAATGAGTAAGTAATTAAAACTTTGGATTGATGCAATTGTAATTACAAAATATTTGATCAAGCATGTGACTTCTTTTGATCACTTTAATTAGGTTTCACTGAAGATTTTATATCCACCAAAAAAAATTGTTTGCCAGTTGGTGGATATAAAATTATATATCCACCAAAAAAATGTCATGACTTCTTGTATCATCGTGGTGTTTGGATGTCATGATGTTGAAATAAGATCATGGTCAAAATCATGTTTTAGATTTGTGATCGTGGATCCAAGATAATGTGGCTGTCAAGAAAAATATATTGCGTAATGAAATAATTATAACAACTTAGTGATGTAATTGTGATGTACAAAGATTGTCATTATTTTTTTTTTGTAGAATTGTAGCCAAAAAAGGTTGTCTCACCTTCTTAATATGCATGTGCTAGTATAAGCAGGTAATGACATTTGAAATATCATGATTTTCTTTTGTTGTTTTACCCTCCATCTCATCTTTCCATCAAGTCAATCAATTATACTCTATTTACATCAGATTTCACAATAATTCTTTTAATTCTATAAAAATCTCAATTCAATGAAATCTTTTCATTTATAGACTATATTCAATATAAACATATGAAAATAATATGAACGAGCCCAGAGGGGTTAGTAGTTTGAATGCCAATCAAACTCTTACGCTAAAAATATTATTTATCCTCTAGCAAATAGTATATATATATCTCTCTAAAAATTTTATAGTCTAACAAAAAATGAAGAATATAGTGTATATATATATATATATCATCTCTTTATGTCTCCCTCTCCCTCCCTCCCTCTCCCTCTCTCTATTTCTTTCTCCTACTCCTCTCTCTCTCTCTCTCTTTATGTCTCCCTCTTCCTCTCTCTCTCTCTATTTATGCCTCCCTCTTCCTCTCTCTCTCTCTATTTATGCCTCCCTCTCCGTCTCTCTCTTTCTTTTTCTGTCTCTCTCTCTCTCTTTCTCTCTATTTATGTCTCCCCTTTCTCTCTCTTATTGTCCCCCTTTCTCTCTTATTGTCTTCCTCTTTCTCTCTCATATTGTCTTCCTCTCTTCATGCTTCCTTCTTTCTCTCTTTCATGTCTCCCTTTCTTTCTCTCTTCGTGCCTTTCTGTTTCGCTCTATGCTTGCCTCCCTCTATCTCTCATTTCATGCCTCCCTCCCTCTCTCTCTTCATGATCCCTTTTTCTATCTATCTCTCTCTTCGTGTCTCCCCCCCCCTCTTCATATCTCCCCCCCCTTTCTCCCTTCTGTCTCCTCCCTCTCTCTCTTCATGTCTCCCTCATTCGCTTTCTTAATGTCTCCCTCTTTCTTTCTCTTCATGAATCATGTCTCCCTCTTTCTCTCTCTGTCTCCCTCCCTCTTCCTCCCTCTTCATGTCTTCCCCCCTTATCTCTCTCTCTCTCTCCCCCTCCTTATCTCTTTCCCCCTCTCTCCATATATATATATATATATATATATATATATATATATATATATATATATATATATATATATATATATATATATATATATTTCTCGCTCTCTCCTTATCTCTCTCTTCCCCCTCGCATCTTTCTCTCCCTCTTCCCCCCCCTCTCCTCTCTATCCCCCTCTCTCTCCTCTCTCTCCCCCTCTCTCTCCTCTCTCGCCCCCTCCTTATTTCGCTGTCTCTCCCCCCTCTCTCCTCCTCTCCTCCCCTCCTTATTTCGCTGTCTCTCCCCCCTCCCCCTCCTTATCTTGCTCGCTCGCTCGCTCTCTCTCTCTCTCTCTACCCCCTTCTTTATCTCTATCTCCCCTCTCCCCCTCCTTATCTTGCTCGCTCTCTCTACCCCCCCCCCCCTCTATCTCGTTTTATGTCTCTATTTCTCTGTCTTACTTCTTATCTCACTTTCTGTATTTCTTTGTCTTTCCATTATTATCTCTCTATTTCTCTCTCTCAACAATTAAGTGAGTGTCATAGGGTGTGTTTGATAAAATCAATTGGTTTCCACATCCAACAAAAAAAAAACATTCATCCATTTGATTTTTTATTTTTTACTAACTCATTACTAAATTTTTTGAAAAAAAAATAGTTGAAATAAAAAAGTCAAAAATTTTGATTTTTTCCATTTAGAAAAATCTCACTCTCACACAATCAAAACACTCACTTTGATATCAGTTTATTTATTCAACATTAAGTAAAAAAATAAATGACTTAATACTTAATGCTATTACGCATTATTTAGTATTTGGCCATATTTATTTCTTGAGCTGAACACTGAAAATAATTTGTTTTCAGTATATACCTGTTTGTTTTTCAAAAAATTTATGACTTAATACTAACTTTTTATAAACATTTCCGAATAGAAAAAACTAAAATATTTTGTTTTTTCTATTCATAAAAAATTATTTTCTACCAAAATAATAAAAAAAATCATTATTTAATAAAGAGGAGATCTAATAACACACGAGTTTTTTTTTATTTCGCCTCGTCATCATCCATAATAATTAATCAAAGTTAAAAAACAAACAATTTCATAAGCTTAAAAAAAGCCACCATATGAATTTTCTCTTTTCTCTTCGTGTCGTTTAATCGTTTAGCTGTTTCGTTGACAGTAGTTTGGAGATTCTGTGAGGCTGCTCGCTAGCTTCTCCCTGTCTGATTCACATCTGCAAAGCAAATCACCGTCTGCAGTTCCCGAATAAAGAGCAGAATCCCTACTCCAACTGAAGTGCATCTTCAAAGAAAAGTAGCGCTCTCTCACCGTTAGTTTCTTCAGGTTCTACTCCAAGCAGATCGAACATAAACTTTCACGTTTTATGTGCTCAAGTTTTTAATTTCGAAAATTTGTTTGGACCATAGGTCGCGTTTGAATTGGCTTGTTGCTTGTCGTTTATCGCCTGGAAAGTGAAGCTAACATATGAGCACAGGGATTCCGCACAGTAAAATAATGCACCATACATGCATCAAACTTAGTACAAATCCATGAACATTGTTATCTTTTTCAAGGGAAGGACTTGCCATTGCCATGTGCTTGTGACCAACATGCATCAACAGATAGGCATTTTCACCTATTATAATGGTGGCTGTCATTTCACCTTACATCGGAGGCTTGCGCATAGGGAACAGAGATAGACAAGTTCTTTTTGCTCATTCAAACGGAATAAACAAATCAATTCGTTCGATCATCTGTGCATCTCAGTCATCCAGATGAAACCTAGGCTTTATAAATTAGGGCATATTTCAAATCTTTGTTTTCCTGTTTTATTGGGTTTTTCAAATTTGTAAGAATCAAAGAGGTAGCACTGTGAAAATTTTAAATCAGCTCGCATCTGCTGGGATCTTTTTCTGACATCACATGAGCTTGAAACACCATGCCAATCAATTAAGATCATTCGCCTGTGTTGCAGGTGAGTCGAAGCAGAATGATTTTCAATTTTTTATCTTTTAAAAATGGTGAATCTGCTGATAAAGTGTGCTAAAATGAGTAGGATATCAGTTGTGGTTGTGATTTGCTTGTGGGTGATTCCCACGTCATTGCTCGTCAATCACATTTTGCCTGAGCCGTACATGGTAAGATTTATCAAGCAAAATCACCCACAAAAATATGTAAAGTAAAATCTTGTGGATGATTGAACAGGAGATTATCACGTGCAGGATGAGATTTTCCATATCCCCCAAGCTCAGAGATATTGCAATGGCAATTTTTGGAGCTGGGATCCCATGATCACAACTCCACCTGGATTGTATGATTCCCATCCTCTCTCTTTTACGTTCGCTGTGAATGATTGTGGATTTGGTGGAGCATTGTTTATCTATTTATTCCCATTTAATGTTTAAATTTTAAATTGATTTGAAATGAATGAATCAAGCATTACAAATTTTGAATGCATCTAACTTACTTACACGGCAATATATCTTTTACCTTTGTGGAGGGTCATTTCTTAGATTTTGCATTTTGTTTAGTTTTGGTTAATAATGCAAACTTATTTCCTACAAGGTTGGTTTTAATTGTTTGTGTGGAATTTTAGAATCGTTACTTTGAATATACCAATCAATTATAGTTCTAAAGTTTGAATCACATTTTTTTTCTTCACTTTTATTCTAAATGTGGCGTGTTTATATTTCAATTTTAAATTAAGGATGAAAATATTAGCAAACACAAAAATATTGGTTCTTAAATTTTATGATTATATCAGAAAATTTGGAGTAAGATTATATGATAATTTGACAAAAATAAAAATGAGACAAAATATTAAAAATTTATAAAAATTTTTAAAAAAAATTTAAAAATGATAACATAATTATGTGTCTCTGTTAATTGTCAGAGGTCGGCCATTGCAAAGCCAATTGTCTTTTTTTTTTAAAAAATTGGGCACATGTAATACACATGCCTATTTTTATTAACTCTAGCATGGATAGACATGTATTCACACATTGTGCTTGTCATCCAGGGCATGCCGAAAGGCATGTGCCTGTCGTGTAGGGCATGCTAAAAGGCCTGTGCCATGCCTTGGGATAGACTTGGGTTGTCTTGCCCATTGGACACCTTTAAATATATGCAATTAGTATATTTAGTTTTTTTTTCAGATTTTTTCTCGGCATATTTATTTTGATGCAGGTCATTTGCATGCTAAGGTATGTAAATAAGTCTTCAAAGTTTAGGATCTTTTAGGGATCATGGATACATGTAGTTAACAATAAACTCAGATTCAAGTTGAGCATGCACCGAAAGGAGATTTATGATATTATTTTATACTCTTCTTGGAGGCAATATTATATTCAAAATAAATAAGAGCTAAATATTTATTTTGAGATATAGTGTAAAAGTAAAATTCAAAGTGATAATGATTGTTATTTTTGAGATATTTTGAATTTAATACTTGTTTGAGAAGATCATGTATGTACTCTCTTTTTTTCACCATTTTTTAATATGATAATTTGACAATGAGATATATAATTTTTTATTTGATATTTCTTGATGAACAAACCACACAAGAGTTAACAACATCCTTTTTAATGAAAAGCTTCATGATGAGATCATTGTAATATTCATTAGTAGAACAGCCAATAATTATTTTCACAAGAGTCTTGAATTTGTCTCAATTTATTTATTTTTTCTCTAAACTAAGTGTTGTTAATTTGTATGTATCAGTTTGATGTCATAATTTGTATTTATATTATATTTAATTTTGATAATTTTGATGGGAACATCTTATCTATTGTTTATCACAATTATTTGTATATATTATTAAAGAATATTAGTTGTATGTCATTTTTTATATTGCATCTTTATTTCATTTCTATATTTCAATTGTAATTATTATCATATGATTTTATTATTTTTTCACAAATAAATTTTGGGTAGTAGGGAGTTTCTCATAGGATGAGATGAGAGTTGTATTACTGAATAGTTCAATTTATACGATGCAAATTAAAAGATATCGGAGAAACATCTTATTCTCCATATATCGACAATCAAGAGGATACTAGTCGTAATTGAGATAGATGCAATATGGCTTTGGTTTAGTGCTCATGCTGTAGGAGGATGGATTGTACTAGGAATAATTGTTGAGAGTTATCTCTATAGAGTAGGTCGAAAGAACTATAAATAATTTAGTGGGACATACCAACTACTAAAATCAATTTATTCATCCAATCCAATTTTTTCCATATTTTAACTTGTAATATATATATATATATTATATAAAATTTGAGGCAGCCTATATAATGACTAATGGGTATTTCCAAACAATGAAAAAAATAAACAAAATAAGCAATAAAAAGAAAATAAACCAAATCTCAAAAATATGTAGCTACATTTTTCAAATATTATGAATCTTAACTCACTCAACTTGGAATACGCTGGTAAACATCAAATTACAAAAAAAAATATTACTTCATCATTTTGATTTAGGGTATTTACATAGTTAATCGTAACCTAGAGGTGTCAATTGGGCCGGGCTGGCCCTGCCCGGCACGAGGCACGGCACGGAAAAATTTCGTGCCCGGGTTTGGCACGAGGCACAGCACGCGGGTCGGGTCTGATTCGACCCGACCCTGCGGTCCCCCGTATCCCGAACTGCTCGGACAGGCAAGCCCGAGCGGGACCAGGCACGGCATGGAAGCACTGATCGTGCCCTAAAAAATGGGCCGGCCCGTCTCCGGCCCGTTTGACACCTCTAGTTGACACGTGCCCCAAACTCTTGCAGGTACTTTCTCTCTCTTGCCCATGTCGTGTGTTTGCTTCCAATTATGTTCTCTCCTACAATTGGCATCATCATTTTCAGAGATCTGCTGTGTTGTGGTCCTTCGCTCTATCAATGGATTGCTGGTGGTGATGTGTAGCCTTATTGTATTTGAGATAGTCATCCACTTGCAGCCGACCCTTGATGCAAGAAAAGCAGTTGTTATTGCTTTCATCTCGGCGCTCTATCCTCTGCACTTTTTCTTCTCATTTCTTTACTACACAGACGTGGCATCGGTCACTGCAGTGCTTGCTATGTATCTTTTGAGTTTAAAGAAGAAATATCACTGCAGCGCATTGGTAAATGAATGAGTCAATTTGAGTTTCATTGACTTTATTGCCCTCATTATATTTTTAGCTGTCAGTTTGTCTTTTATTACACTGATTTTTTAAATGAACACATTATAATGTCATTTTTTTTTCTTCAATATGTTTTTGAGGTAAATGTAAAGCAAAATATCGGTTGAATCATGTAGCCATAAAAATTTGAGGATTTCAGGCAGGTTGGCCATTGGCCACCACCTTTAACTATATTACATGAAAATAACACAAATGGGATATATGAAATGTGCGTATATATCAGCACATTGCATCGGGATAATGAATTAGTATCTAATGCACCTAACTTTAGAACATAAAATTAAGATGAGATCTTCATAGTGTGATAGCTTGTTGGGTCATCAAGACAAAATTTAGAATAATTTGTATTATTATTTATTTTTTATGATACAAAATAATTGAATGTGATATTTTTTATCAGCACTAAATTTTTAAAATAATTTATTTTTTAGTTTTGTAGGAAATAATTATTTTTTGACAAATACAATGTTCTATGGTGGGTGGGTGACAACCTACTATATCACCATCACCACCCATCCATGTGCTTTGATTTTGTGGAGATTAATGCCTTGCATTTTATTTCATTTATTTTTTGAGTTTCACGTCTATAATACGAAGGTTTTTAGTTTTTTTATTTAAATAATTGTGTCATTATCTATTTATTATGAAAATATTATAGATGTGAAATGCACCTTCGTCACAAGCACGCCTTACTCCTTGCATGTTCTAGATGGATAGAAGAATACATCTAGAACATTTATATTATTTATTAATATTATTAGTAGATAACTTAATTATCTTAAAATTATTGATGTGTAACTTTTTTTAAATTTTAAGTTTTTTTAAAGAAGAAGAAACTTTTCTTGTGAAGAAAAAAATATGTATATATTTTTTATTTGTTTCATTGCAAGTATAAAATTTAAAATGTTAATTTAATTATTATTTTTTTAAAATATAGGTTGTAATAGGTTGAATCAATTGAAAAATGAGATGATGAGTTATGAATCAACAAACTCAATAAATATTTTTTAATTATAATTAAGACGAATGATTTTTGAAGGCTCAAATACTTTCTTGATTTGAAAGTGATTTATTTTATTAGGAGTATTATATTGTCATATTGGAGATATTTCACTTGATAATTCTGTAGAAGATGGTCTTTTTGGTTGTGCTCCAGCAAATAGTCATGTCGATTCATATACAAATTTTATTTATATGAGAATCATAGAAAATACTAACTAATTGATTATGGCAATATTATATATGATATATATAGTCAGTATAGTTAATTGTTCCAAATATTATTCTAACTAGGTTCACATTGATGTAGTTTTTCATATTCTAAGATATGCATAGAAATTTCTAAGATATTTTTTTTAAGGATCATGGATACTTAAACTTTACAAGATATTCAGATTCAAGTTGGTTACTAGTATATACAAAGATGAGATAAATCAACTATGATGGGGATTTGTATTTTTCTTATTTGTATTATCTTATATAAAAATAAAAAGTAGAGAATTATTTTGAGATTCAGTGCATAAGTAGAGTCTAGAGTGATAATAATTATTTATGATATATTTTAAATATGATATATGCCCGATATAAGTATTAGAATTCCATCTGTTAATTACTTATGATAATTACTTATAATATATTTTGGATGAACAAATATAATTAAGGAAAATAAAAAATAAAAACTCATTAATTAGATGTTTCCATTAAGAAAATAAAAAATAAAATAAGGTAATGTAATCTTTCAATAATAATAAAATAAAATCATAATTATGTCAAGCTGGTTCATACAAGTTCATTATATTAAATCATTGGATGTTCTCTCATCTTAATATATGTTATAATGATTATCTCATTCTAAGTTTTTTATGAAGTATAAATAATTTATTTATAGATATTTTCTCACTTATGAATTATCAAATTAAATATTATATATTTTATTATCTAATTATTATAAAAAAATATAGCTAGAGAAGAGATTGATTGAATTATTTATTATTTATTATTGAATATTGTTTTTTTTTTTTTGCATCTTAATTTTTATATGATTGTTTTGACTTGATGGCTTTGTCTCTATGAGTAATTATCTTGTATCACTTTTTTATTTGAGCAATTATATTTCACCACAATTACTCTCGTTGTCTCATTGTCTTGATGACACATTCTCATTGTCTATGATTTTGTCTCAATGATCTTGTCAGATTTTTGAAAGTATACATTCATTTGATGAGATTAAATTTTTTATTTTTTTTCTAATTAATCCCTTCAAATTAGAATGCAGAATAAAGTCATAAACTGGAATAATTATTAAATCTCAATTTTATTTTATTTTTTAATAAATAAAAAATAAAAAATATTTTATTTTTTAAAGCTTCATTCTAATGTTATTAGTTTTAATCTTTCTAAATTTGTTTTTATAAAATAGAATGATGCAAAAATAGTTTTTCGAGCCTGAATGATATGGTTGCCTAATTCCACATAAATTTGTTTTTTTGGTGAATTAGAATTGCGATAAAATTATAAATCAAAAATAATAAATTATTAAAAAATATAGTCTAGTAATTTAAAATTAATGTTTGTATACATTCATATTATAAAATTAATCCCTCACTAATAGCAAAATACAAGGTAAAATATAGTCTAATTGCATAATAAGTAATAAATATTAAAGAACAAGTACAATAATATATACCAAATAATTAATTTGTGTAATCTTAAATAATTATTATAAATTAAAATACTTTTAAATTTTTAATCACCATATAAATTAAATTCTTCTGTTATTTAGAATTATAAAAGGCTTTATTTATTTTATAAGATAAAATTTTTTGTAGTATCACATATGTTAGATTTACCCAACTTATATGCCTAATATAAATTTTTATTTAGGTTTAAAATTTTAATTTTTAAACATTTTTAGAATTTTACTTTACTTGAATCTTGACACTAGGTTCATTAATTTATTCAAGATATTTTATTTCTAATTTTTGGTGAGTTATTAAATTAATTACATGGCACAAATTAAAAAAAAATTATTGATATGTGTTTTCAAAATTTAAAAGATAATCATATTGTAGTAATTATTCACCAACACAAACATCTTACGATCTCGAATTTGTTGTGTCTTGAATTGGTGGATTCAAGATTCGTTCAATTTGAGATTTTTTGTTTTTTGCATTTCATTAGACTAATAACTTTGTGAAAGCCTGAAAGGTAGTTTTGCGGATGCACTATTTATCATTGATCAACATATTGTTGTCGTGGTAATTAAGTTTGTCCATCCCAACTAAACTTGGTCGCCTAATAAAACAGGATCAGCTAGTGAATGATGTATCACAAAATATGAAAGGTTGCATCAAGTGCATAAAATTCTTATTTACCATAATAGTATCTATCTCTACGAGGGTTGAACCCCAAGTGGTAGAGTTTTTTTTTCTGATGAGTCTCAAATCTGAAACCTATCACTCTTATATGAAAATATTTACTATCGCATCAAGGTATGATCTTTATTTATCTCAAAATCATAGTTATTTGAGATGCAAAATACATAGAAGTGCAAATGTTTTTTGGGATCTTGAGGTAGAATGTGCAATTAAGACATGAATTTTTTTTATGAGGTTTATTCTACCTAATATATATATATATATATATATATATATATATATATTATTTTTATTAAATATTATTTTTAATTTTTATTTATTAATAAAATATAAGCAGGTAAAAAATATCAAATACCATTAGTATTTTTCATTATCACAAGTCTTCAGAATTTTTAAAATAAAATAATAAAATTTTATAAATTTAATTTGTAAATTTCCAAGATATCAAACATATCGTCTAAAGTCTGAGAGTAGGGGAATATGAAATTTAGGAATAATATAATTTGTGAGGAGGAAAGGAGCTTTGAGTATAATTGATTTGTGGGTCGTAGGGGTGATTTGGGAATAATTGATTTGTGGAGGGGGGGATTCGTAAATATTATGTTTTGTGGGAGGCGCTTGAGATGAGACGCCTTTGCCTGGGCCTGTTGTAGCTTGAGCTTTAGGTGCGCCATTAACAACTAAGCACAAAACACACTCACACAAAAAACTTATGAGCATGCTTTTGTGCATTTCCAAGTCATACTCAACACAAACATATAAATTACACAAATCTTTGTTGGGCAATTGTGCTTCCACGGTAGTGAGATTAAGATACAGAAACACAGAAAACAAACAATATATATATCATAATTCAGCAAGCATTCACGACAGAATCAAAAAACGAGAAACAAATATCAAAAATAACGTGGTTCTCTAGTCGCTCAGTATGATTAGTTACATTCAGCAGAAAATGCTTATGTATTACAGATTAAATCAACAGAAATATTTTACAGTATGCAGCACATAGAACAGTCGTGATAAATCGCGCAGAGAGAAGAGAGAGAGACAATGAACTGTTCCACACGGGTGTAAAAATAATTACCCAAAAATAAAATTACAGAATATTTTATATTAAAAATTCTTTCAGTTTATTTAACCGGAGCGGGTCGGATCATGGAACGGGTCCGGCTCAGCTTCGAAAATAAAATTATTAAAATTTTGGTCCGGTCAGCAAGATCTCCGTTATTGTGCTACTGCTGCATCCCCGGCCTCTTAATATTTTATAATATGCACTAACATGAAAATATTAAAACAGAAAAAATATTTTGTTAAACAAACAAATTATTAAATAAAAACAAATTACATATACATCAATCTCTCTCTCTCTCTCTCTCTCTTTCTCTTCTCTCATATCAAACATATTGCAAAAAATTGAAATAAATCACCACATTATTTACTTACGAGGCCTGCAATTATTGTTCTCATCATATAAATGTATCTTAAGACAGCACTCTACCATGTGATTTAATTAGCTTTCTTTGTTCTCACCGAGCATCACTTTTTGCCGTGTGAAAATGCAGGCTGGTGCCTTCTCTGTTTTCATCCGTCAAACTAATATCGTATGGGTGTTATTTGTTGCATCTGTTGGTATTATGGATGCTCTGGTCGATCAGTCACAGCATCTTCAAGCTGATGCCCCAGCAAATTGTGGCAAGAACAATGCAGGGTCTTCGCACAAACATCACACTACCGTCCACTCCGCCATGAGGCAACGGCACAGCCATGGCGTTTTGGGTTCCATTAAACATTCTGATGATGTTATGATCGAGTCTCCCCCTGCTTATTCATCAGGCAAGCTCTCAGTTTTTAGATTTCAAACTGAGCCAGAGATGACATAATTTCATGTCTGATGGTTCTGCAGCTTGTTTTTTCAGGGTTTCTCTGTGAGATAAGGGCAATGCTTTTGACATCTCGCCGCATAAAATGGCAACTTTTTCTCTGTTTCAGCCCTTTCTTCGTTGTGTTGATGTCTTTTCTCGCTTTTGTCTCTTGGAATGGAAGTGTTGTTCTTGGTATGTTGTTCTTGGAATGCAAAATTTGGCTGCCAGTTTCCTCTCAGCTGGGCTCTTTTGTTGCTGGTATGGCTGAACCACAGAAGCATTTGTTAATGTGGTGCAGGTGCGAAAGAAGCTCATGCGATTTCTCTCCATTTCGCACAAGTAATGTATTTTGGTCTGTTTTCAGCCTTGGCCATGGCTCCTGTTCATTTTTCTTCTGGCCAATGTGCCGCTCTGGTTAATTGGTTCCGCAGGAACACGTGGCTTGGCTTTTGTCGATGTCTAGTAGCTCTCATCCTCTGCTTCATCTCTATACATTTTTTCAGGTTAGCCTATTCATTTCAAGGCATAAATCTGTGAGATTCTAAATCAGATCATATTGTAATTTCATATCAAATCAACCAAGCTTTATCAAGGCCCGCCTAGGGTTCATGCTCCACCACAAATCCCTTCCCACAAATCATGTTATTCCCAAAACCCTGCTCCTCTATACTTTCCAAAACTATAAATAATATGTTTGATGTCTTAGAATTTTACATATTGAATTGTTACAATTCTATTATTTTCTTTTAGAACTCTAAATTCTCGTGATAAAAAATATTAATAATATATAGTTTTTATGCTTTATATTATTTAATTAAAATTATTTTTATTAATATATATAAATTATAGATAATATATAATAAAAATATATATATATGTGTCTGTGTGTGTGTTAGGTCGAATGTATTGCTTAAAAAAAGTCCGTGCCTCACCTGCATCTTGCACCTCAGGCCCCAAAAAATCATATTACTTCCTAAAATTATAGATAACATGTTTGATGTCTTAAAAAATTACATATTGAATTGTTGTAATTTTATTATTTTATTTTTTTAACTCTGAAATCTTGTGATGAAAAATACTAATGCTATTTAATTTTTATGTTTGTTATTATTTAATTGAATATATTTCATTAATATATAAAAATTATAGATAATATTTAATATATATATATATATATATATATATAGGATTGATTGTATCTTATAAAAAATGGTCCCAAAAGATTTTTGTACTCTAGTACATCTTATCTCTCAAATAACTATGAATCTAATCCACTCTATCATGACCAATAGTATGTTGGTCACTATTTCACCCCCTAAGAATGTTGGATACTTTCTTTAGGTGTCAATTTTTTCTATCATACTGTTGGGACATGAGTCTTACATGCTCAGACTCCATGAACCTGAGGCTCATACACGGGCCAATACTTAATATGAGTTAGGGGAGGAGGATAAAAATATATATTATCATAATTTTATAAGAGAGAGAGAAATAAGAAGAGAGAGAAAGAGACAAAAAGAGAGAGAAAGAGAGATTAGAAGAGAGATAAGAAGAGAGAGATATATATAAGAAGAGAGAAAGATAAGAAGAGAGAAAGATAAGAAGAGAGAGAAAGATAAGAAGAGAGAAAGATAAGAAGAGAGAAAGATAAGAAGGAAGAAAGATAAGAAGGAAGAAAGATAAGAAGAGAGAGAAAGATAAGAAGAGAGAGAAAGATAAGAGAGAAATATAAGAGAGAAAGATAAGAGAGAAAGATAAGAAAGAGAGAAAGATAACAAGAGAGAGATAAGAAGAGAGAAAGATTACAAGAGAGAGAGAGATAAGAAGAGAGAGATAAGGAGGGAGAGAGAGAGAGAGAGAGAGGTTTTTTCCATCACGACAGCAATGCAAGCATAATTCAAACAAACATAATTAGAAATTTGGAAGATTTTATGAACCAAATTGACTTGAATCAAGAATTTCTGAGGAAAAATTTCCCTGGGGGGGTTTTTTTTTTGACAGTTCTTGCGTTTTGTTGCAGCGTAACACATCCCTATCTGCTAGCAGATAACAGGCACTATCCATTTTATATATGGCGTAGAGTCATCAATGCTCATTGGGTTGCAAAATACGCCCTACTCCCATTTTATGCTTATTCGTGGGTTTCCATCTTCAGCATATTGGGTCAGTCCTCTTCTCTACAATTTCTAAAATCTTGAGATTATGGTCAGCGTGATGATAAGCATCTTCTTCTGGGGCTAGCAAGTCTTGAGTTTTAAACATGCACAAGAATTGTCACGCCCAGTGGCGTACAAGGATCCCCCCCCTCCAGTATAAGATCTGAGAGAAATTAATGTGTTGACAATTTTACCCCTGAAATCCATAGGGACTGTGCTCGATGAGTCTCAAGCTTGAGGACCTACAGCCCTAGGGCGAAGACACTTTTCATCACGTCAAGGCATGACCCCTTCGACAGATGCAGTTATCTCAGCGTCGTCGTTTCACAAGCGCATTTAGCTCTGGATCGACCGGAATTTGGGCCCGCCAAGCTTCGTTTCTGACCTAAAATAAGAACGCGCCTTTGATTTTGCAGGGAAGGCCCAGGACAGGAGCTGGGTATTGCTGTTTTTCATGGCCACAGTTGCAGCTCTTGTTCCAGCCCCGCTGCTCGAGTTCCGATACTTTACTGTGCCTTTCCTCTTCTTGATGCTTCATTCTCCTATAGACGAACGGAATTTGCATCTCGTGGGGCTTGCTTATGTGTTGATCAACTCTTTCACCCTGTTCTTGTTCTTGTTCTGGCCTTTTCGTTGGAGCCATGAATCTGGGAACCAAAGGTTCATGTGGTAGGGTACTGTCAGAGTCGGACCCACTTTTTTTTTTTTTTTGAATTTTAAGCTTCTTTTTGTTGGTATTTCTTGTGAAGAACACCACCGTACAAGGCATTGTTTTGATTGCGAGAACGGCCAGCTAGTAAAAACTGTTTTTGGGTTTGATGTGGCCTGGCCTGAGAATTTGAATAATAGTTCTGCATCTGCTCTGCTATTAAATTATATGGTAAAACAAATGTGTTTACTTATTTGACATTCCTTTTTAAAAATCTAAAAGAATTACAAAAATAAATGCATATTTGGTTTAATAAATTTGTTAAGTTTTGCTTGTCTCTTTACAAATCTAATAGAGCAATTACCATTACCTTCAATACATGCAATCCAAAATAAAAAAGTCATTTTCAAAACAGTCCAAAGGGTGAGAAGATAAACTGTTAACAACTAATAAAGAATCTACTTCAAACTCCACATCAACCAACTTAAAAGATTAAGCCCAAAGATGCCTCACGGCGTGATAGTGCTTTAGCTTTTTTGACACTACAGGATAATGGCATCAGCAACATCTTGCATGCATAAAACTGACCATCATTTCTTCACATCACCATACCCAAACTTATAGCTGATAGATCACGAAACAAAGCTGCATCCAAATTGTACTTCCAACGGCCTCCCAAAGGACGAGACCAGGTTAGAGGTCCATGAGCAGGTTGAACAACAGAGAAGGATGCACCAGCACGGACTCGACGTTAATCCTAGTAAAAAATATACCTCAGCTCCACCACCATCACTGATGGTTGCAGAGTACCCCCCCTAAAGCTTTTGATTTCGTTGCCTCCATACGCACCCACAAGATTATTGCTATCGAGCACATTACATCGGGAACAAAATCATTAATCAACATCAGTCACCAAACAAGAAATTTATCAGTGATTAATATCGATTTATCAACATCAGCAGTAGTCCAACACGAGGATGAATAAGGGCAATCATAAAATAGATGTCAGTAATGCTCTGTTCTCTTCCCAAACAATACACAACAAGTTGGCAAATTCATACCTTTATCCAAAAGTCTAACTGATACACGAATGCAACAATTACAAAGCCGCAATAAAAAAAATTATTTTAGTGGGAAAAATAATTTCCACAACTTCTTCCAGCTAGAGACGTATAACCTAGATTCAGTTTCATTAAGGCTACTCTCATCAACATTCTATAGCATGATTTTATCGTATATAAACTATTATTTGAATAATGCAACATCAACGAATCAGAGGTATGAGATTTTGATAATAGAATTGAACAAATAGCCAAAGAATCATTATTCTCAAAGATAGAGTGAATCGGTTCCGAATGCCAATTTCTTCTTGCTTCTAGCAACAAATCTGAGAACCTTTAAGTTATCAAGACCAGAAGCTAGAGTGGTTCTGAAACCAGGCAAATCACAAACCCAGGCATCCATCCATATATAAATTGATTTATCATCTTTCACTCTCTATCGAATACCCTTATTGACAACTTCTTTTACACTCCAAACACTTCACCAAACAAAAAGCTGATTACTCTCCAATGATGATGAGAGATAGCTTCTGTGAAGAAAATATTTGGCATTGAACAAACAAGTTACCAAAGTGTTGAGGTTATGAATGAAGTTCCACCATTGCTTACCCAATAAAGAAAAATTAAACATCTATAAATCATAGAAATCCATGCCTCCCAATTCCTTAGTATGAGCTAGTCTAGCCCAGCTTTGCCATTTCCTTCCTTTCCCATTCCCTGAACTCAAACCTCACCAAAAGGAATTTATCATTTTCTGAATCTCATCACAAATCGAGACAGGCATAAAAAAACACACTCATACTATATGTTGGGATAGCATGAGCAGTCGATTTAATTAGCATACCTTTACCCTCCTGAGAAAGCAACCTGTTTCTCCACCCTTGGATCCTCTTCCAAATTGTGTCTTTGATGTAACTAAAATTAGTACGTTCGGATCTACCAATCAACGAAGGTAAACCTAGGTACTTTAGAGGTGTCAAACGGGCCGGGCCGGACCGGCACGAGGCATGGCACGGTTTGGCCCTGCCTGGGCCGGCCCGGCACGTTTTTAAACCGTGCCCGGGCCCGTGCCGTGCCCGGGTTAGGAACTGCTCGTGCCGTGGCCCGGCACGCCGGCACGGGTTTGTCCAGTGCCGGTTCACGCGGGCACCCATGGGCTGTGGGCGTGACCCGGCCCCCGGCCCCCCCGGTAAAAAGACCGCGGGTCGGGCCTGATTGGACCCGACCCGCGGTCCCGCCTGCCAAGCCCCGACAGGCTTAGACCCGACCAATCCCAACGGCCAAAAAAAAAAATTTCAAACTTTAAAGATTTTCAGCAATTGGATTCCCCTCCAACGGCTAGGGGGCAGAATCCAACGGTCCTCGTGATTCTGCCCCTTAAAATTATATTAAAAATTCAAAAAAATAATAAAAAAAATATTTTTTTTATAAAAAATTAATTTCTTTAGTCTATAAATTCTACCCCCCTCCCTATAATATTTATGTTTTTCAAAAACATATATCCTCTCAAAACTTTCTCTCTCTCACATAAACCGTGCATCTCTCTCTCGGGTCTCGAGATTTTGATTTTGGCTTGGATTTTCATGAAACTTTACTTGAGTTTTGAACATCAAAGCTTCATGCGGTGCACCTTGCACGTGACTGACCTCATTGCTTTTACCAGGTAATTTATTTTATGTTTTTATTTACTTTATCTCTATAAAGCTTCTCTCTCTAGAAAAACATAAGAAAAAAAAACATAAAAAATGACAAATACACCTGACACGTATTTAAATTTGGAAAATGAAAATGTTAGTGTTACACAGATGTCTGCGGCTGCTGAAACTTTGGTTTCTCTAGTCGTCTCAACCCAAAGTTCTAAAAAACAAAAAACTAGGATGACTTCTGTAGTTTGGACTCATTTTAAAATCATAACACAAATAAATGTTAGGGGTGAGGAACTTGAAATGGCACAGTGCAAATATTGTATGAGACTTTTAACATGCAAGAGTTCATGTGGGACTGGGCACCTTAAGAGGCATGCCGAATTATGCACCAAAAAACATGGACCCTTAGATCCTAGGCAAACCCAACTTGGCACTACATTTTTTGAGACTGGATCGAGTTCAGTCTCAAAGTTTACTCCCTTCGTATACTTCAGCGAGTTGGGTAGGGATGGCATGGCCAGGCTCATCACATTGATGGGTCTTCCGATCAGATTTTCGGAAGATGCGAGGGTAGTGCGCATCATGCAGACTTATTTTCAGCCTTCCTATCGTAGGATTCCTAGGTCCACATCTAGGAGTGACATACTAAAGATATATAAGTTAGAAAAACAAAAAATAATTAAGGAATTTATGGCATATAGTGGAGAAGTGTCCGTGACGTCCGATATATGAACATGTCACGATGATTCTTCTTATGCATGTCTCACGAGTCACTATGTAGATTCTAACTGGACAATCAATAAAAAAATTTTAGGATTCACTGAGATTCTTCATCCTCATGATGGCCTGGCCATTTTTGAGTGTATGATGAAAATATTTAGGGAATATAAAATTCAAAATAAAATTTTTTGTGTCACTTTCGATAATGCTTCTAATAATGGAGTAGCGGTCAATATGTTTGTTAGGAATATTAGAGACGCACCATTAGGAGAGATCATTCATGTCAGATGCATGTGTCTTGTGATTAACCTGATAGTTCAAGCGGGTATGAAGGTGTGTTCCCCCGCGTTGGAAAATATACGCAATGCACTCAAGTATATTCGCACTCCTCGCAGACAACAAGAGTTTGGTACTCTCTGTTTGTCTGCGAATCTTAAGAAAAAGAAATTCCAATCGGATGTGAGACATCGTTGGAATTACACGTACATGATGTTAGAATCATGTGTTGGATACAAATACGTGATATCCGACTACGTCAATAGTAAGAGTGACGAACTTATTATTGACGACACTGACTGGGCTTCAGGAATTTCATTTATGAAATTCCTGAAGATATTTTATGACACGACGAACATGTGTTTGTCAGTTTATACGCCCACCACTTGCATTGCACTCCGGTGCATATGCAATATTAGTAACATGTTTAGGAAGTATCGATCTGACCCGACGCTTAGCCATATGGTTGCAGAGATGGAGACCAAGTACTTGAAGTGCTGGTCTACCGTTCCATCTCTTTATTGTCTCGCTGCATGCATGAACCCTAGGCTAAGGTGGAAGCAGTAGAAAACACCCTGACTTTCATTTCCTCGTGCATGAACCTGGAAGAGCCACCTGAAGGGTTCATTTACGAGAAGTTGACAGACCTGTTCACATACTACGATACTAGGTATGATGGTGGTGGTGGTGAGACTGTTATTACGGACATTGATACCTTGTTCGGAGATGACGATTATTCCATTAACCTAGCGAGGGGGAAACGTAGGGGTGGACCATCACATATGAGTGAGCTATCTCGGTACTTAGATACCGATTACTGCTCAATCCTATCACATTCTGATACTAAGAATCTTGATTTATTACAGTGGTGAAAATCATATGAATCCACCTATCCCGTGCTATCTAGGATGGCATGGGATCTACTGACTCCTCCGGTGTCGAGCGTAGCATCGGAGTATGCTTTTTCTGTTGCAGTGAATGTGATTTCGGATAGGAGATCAAGATTACGTCCAGATATGGTTGAGGCCTTGGCATGTTTGAAGGATTGGGATGAATCGAGGTTTAACATCCATGATCGTGCTGGAGCTGGGACTGAGACAGACACTGCCGTCGCATCCACATCCACTACGATGGCGGATGAGGTGATTGCCGATGATGATGATCCATATGATACTGATCTTGATGTTGCGGCTGATGATTCTCATGATATTCCGCTTGACGATTATGTTGATATGCTGTTTTTTTTCGATGTTTTTTTATTCATTGTATTTATACGCTTTGTTTGTACCGTACGTTGTGTTGAAACTTATACTTATTTTGTTCGGACCATCAGTTTCAAAAGCATAATTGGTAATTTTTCATTTGTGTAGTTTAATTTTTTTTTAATTTTAATTTTTACTAACATAATGTATTGATTTAATTTTTTTACGATTTAAATTTTATTTTAAAAATTAATAACTTTAATATATAATTAATAAATTATAAATATAAAAAAAGCTAAACTAATTTGAATTTCATAAAAAAAAATAATTTTCTAAGATTTGTTTTTTTTTTAATTTTAATTTTTAACATTTTTAAAAAAAATTATATTTAATAATTAATACTCTACACTTAACCTTAAGCAATAAAATTTACAATATAAAATTAAAAAAAAATAATATTTTGATTAAAAAACAATAATTAATACAGGCCAGGGGCCA
The DNA here is from genome assembly GCA_029783825.1 of Sapria himalayana. Lineage (NCBI taxonomy): Eukaryota > Viridiplantae > Streptophyta > Magnoliopsida > Malpighiales > Rafflesiaceae > Sapria > Sapria himalayana. The sequence continues at coordinate 4,393,609 of JAREIK010002107.1, read as the reverse complement.
GGGCCCGGCCTGTATGGCCAGGGGCCAGGGCCCGGCCTGTATGGCCAGGGGCCAGGGCCCGGCCTGTATGGCCAGGCCGGGCCCACCGTGCCTACGGGACGTGCCGGGCCCGCCTATATTTAAACCGTGCCATGCCGGGCATGGCACGGTAGCACGGTCGTGCTTGTTAAAAACAGGCCGGGCCGTGCCGGGCCGGCCCGTTTGACACCTCTAAGGTACTTACCTGTGTTAATACCATTAGTAATTCCCAGTACAGCTGATAACACTTAGTGCTTATTAGATCGGACATCAGAAGAAACCATGACACCCAATTTTTGAAGATTGATTACTTGGACTGAATAGTATTCGTACTGCTAAAGAATCCGATGAATCACTCTAGTTTCCTCCTATGTACTCTTAAAAAATTAGAAGGAATCATCAGCAAAGAATAAGTGTGATATGCTCGGGGCACCACAATATACTTTACTGCCATTGATTAAACCAAAAGACTTTGCCTGATGCGGCAAAGCAGAAAACCCATATGCACAAATAATATATAGATATGACGAAAGAGTACAACTTTGATGCAAACCTCATTTAGGAATGATAGGACCCACCTCTGAACCATTCATAGGTATAGAATAATGAACAGACATTACACACATCATAATCCACTTAATACACTTGTCATCATACCCCAAAATCAATAGTATATGATACAAAAACTTCTAATCTAATCTATTATAGGCCTTAGTAATATAAAGTTTCAAAGTTACTTCAACCTACATTACCTCTCTACTTACGATTCATATAATACAGTAACTCACAATCTAATCAATCATTATATTTTAGAGCCGGGAATATGGGTGGAGCCCGATAGGTTAGAGTGGGTTGGTTTAAAATCATAGAGGGCCGGGCTAAAAAAATGAAGGCCCAAATAAAATTTGGGCTGTTTGGCCCGGTGCAAATAGGCTAGAGGGCCAAATGAGTTTGGTTCATGCTAGCCCACCTAGCCAAATTTTTTATATTATTATTTTTTCAACCATATAATTTATTATTTTTTAAATATATTATTTAGATGTTTTACTATTTATTAGTTTGTTTGTTGAATATGACTGCATGCAATTTAGTTGTTATATATATATATATTAAAATATGTAGTATAATTGAAGAGTATGCAATTATTTAGTTTATTTTAGCTTTGTCATGTTGATGAAAATAAATCTTTACGTAAAAATATAATTTTATTTAGTTTTCTTTTATTTTAGGCTTTTAATCCATTTGGCCCATTTTGGCCCACACCCATGTAGGGCCGGGTTGGGCTTGTTAATTACTAACTCAAATAAAACCGGGCTGAAGTGGCACAATATATTTTAGCTCACGACCTGAATGGGCTCAGCCCAAATGGGATGGGATAGCCCATTTCTTAGTTCTATCAGTAATAGAGCATCAAGGAGCAAATACCGACTGAGTGCTCGAGATAATACAAGATATAAAATGTTTCATACGATTGGCTAAGACTCTGGTAATAATTTTGTAAATCACATTGCAAAGAAAAATATGTCCAAGGTATTTCAAGGATTAGGGATCAGTACATTTAGGAATTAAACATATCAAAGTATCATTCAGATTAGAATAAAAAGATAAGTTTTCTAACCATCCTATAGTAGTCTGGAAATCCTCTATGCCTAATAAGTTCCAAAAATGCTGATAAAATCTGGGATTCAGGCCATCAGGACTTGGAGCTTTATCGGGAAACATCTGTGTAACAGCTCCAGCAAATTATTCTAACAAAAACTAATCACCATACCCTTATTCTCCTCCACCGAAATTTCATATTCTATTGGAAGTTCACCATACAAAATTTCTTCTGTACTAGCGGCAAAAAAGGCCTTCAAAGTATGTCTTCGCAAGATTACTTAGACCTTCTTTATCTGAAACTTTATTACTATCTACATATTCAATTTACAAATCTAATTATGCTTTTGTTTCAAAGAAGCGTGTGAATGGAAATTGTGAGTATTGCTATTTCCTTCCTTTAATTATAAATCTTTTGCCTGTTATTTCTAAAATACTTCTTATTGATCCAAAAGATTATCCAATTTTGCTCTAACATGAAAGAACTCATCCAATTGCAATATCACATGTCTTTCCATGCAAACTCATTAGTTTTTCTCAACAACACTTTATTAGCTTTCTAAACTACTTCCATATTTCTGTACCTCATTTATTCATAGAGAATGAACACAAAGATAGACTCTATCAGATATATATCACTAGATGACTACCACCACCTTTTTTAACTATTATTGAAGTCTTGTTCACGAAAATATAAATTCTCAAAATGAAACCTATGAGTATACCCTGGCCTATGTGTGAAGTCCATCTCTAAAAGAATGGGAGAGTGATCAGATGAGAACAAAAGTAAATTAGTAAGTCTACACAGTGAAAATTTCTCAAAATGTGAAACCTATGTAAAGACCAGATCCAACCATTCATGAACCAAAGCAATAGTTCCTCCTACCACACTCCCACGTGAACTAATGTCCCATAAACTCTAATTCAGAAAGTGCACAATTAGTTATAGCCTTTGAAAAATCCTGAAAAAGGTAGCTAGGATGCTCAATTGAACCCATTTTATCACAAGGAGGAGCAATAGATCATTAAAATCATTGTAAATTCACCAAGATAAAGAAGAGTGACCATACAAAATATGAAGATTCCAAGAATCCTTCCTTCTATTACGTCCGGGAAGACCATATATAATACATTGAAAATAATTTAGTTTTTGAACAAATAAAATTTTTAAACACCAAATCATGAATTAACTTTGCTATAATACTATTTGTTGGGATGATCTAGATGGAGTCCAACAAGCTAAAATTACCCTCAATTTGTGTTTGAATTTATCACAACAAATAGGTTATTTAGTTTATCCCAAAAATTCAAATCTTAATTTTAGTACTTTTAAAACTTTACCAAAAATGCCGTGGATTCAAAACTATTTTTGGGTTTTGCAAATTTATTATTTCCACACACACACACACACACATATTCTCAATCTGTAATATACCCAAGCTTGAAAAATTATTGATTTAATATATATATATATATATTATACCCAAAATAGGTAGAATATAAATACACAAACATAAATAATCAACACCCAAATTAACAATCTCACTTATTATATTTGCAATTCCAAAACTTAATAAATAATTAGAATTAATACATTTTAGTGTTATGTTCATGTTTTCGGTAAAATATTAAGCATCCAAGAAATGCATGATCACAACATGTATTGATGGACACAACACGAACTTAGCATGAACATCACATGAATACTTGCACATGCTATGCACGAACACTATATGAATACCCAAATGAACTCATGCACAAGCTCCGCATGAATATTGTACAAATACTCACACAAATTCTCAATGAACAATCACACACATCTTCTCCAAGCCCCTCACGTACAAAAAAGAATTAAAAAATTAATCTCCCCCCTCACAATTAGTTTTTGAAGAAAAATCAAAAACATGAATTGTTTTGATTTTTCTTTCATCAATGTAGCGTGCTGCCAAAGACTCATTCTCTAGACTTCACTGTAATAATGAAATTATCCCTCTATGGGCATAAGAGAACCCCTTTGACTCATATATGAAGAGGAAAAATATTCTATAGACTTGTTGAGATTTCTTTGACCAAAATTATGTAAAATTTTTCAGAAGATCTAAGAGAAGACTACATAATAGTAGATGATATTAGAAGTATCTACACATATGTGGAATATGGTAAGAAGATTCTAGAAATTTGGAACATTCTTTTTTCCAAAAGAATAAGGAAAATACTAATAGATTCATCTAAAACCTTTCATATAACTTTAGTCAAAGAAGTCTCAAAATGATGATGAGGTCTAGAGAATGAGCTTGTGACACTGCACATCTAACAAAGCCTCAACTTAGTTACATAATTTCAAAAATCACACAATAACTCCATAGACATTTTTTATTCCTGTTTGACAGTGACACACACATGAACCATGCACGTGTTGTCCTTGTTTTTGAGATCACCCCTAAATAGTTCATTAACAAATAAATAAATAAAACACACCCAGAAAATAATACTAGCCCATATCAAATTTAAACCAACCCAAAATAAAATAAATAAGAAAAATTGGTTTACCCCAAACCCGAGCAGTAGCAGATAGATAGACTTAGTGGTGTCAAGTAGGTCAGGTGACCTTGGCACAATACGAGGTATGACTTGACTGAGTCATGTTTGGCTTGATGCATGGTTCGTAACATGTTGGGCTAGAGGCTGATGCACCTTGTCCAGGCATGACCTGCATTTCTGGCCCATTGGCATGGTTCACCAGCACGATGACCCTGACCTAGGACTAGGTAACGGATCACCAGTCACCATGATCCATGAACATGCTCAAATCCTAATCCCATTTTAAAAAAATGGGTGTTGTTTTTAAATGGGCCCAACCCAATCCACCATGTTAACGTGGTAGATTGACCCATTAAGACAAAAGTCCTAATGACTGTCGAGTTCATTGGGTGCGTTAGAATCATCCAATAGATGTGCAAATGCACCCGATAGTGATAGCAATCACTGACATTGCTGCACATTTTTTAACTTAAACAAAAATTTTAACAATGAGAACCTGGTCATAGGAATTCTTTCCAACTGCAAGGACAAAAATTTGATGGCTGTTAGATTTATGTAGCTATAAATATTAAAAAAATATGATTTTTTCAAAAATATATTATTTGAATAAAAAAAATCTATAAATATAGATTAAGTATTTAAAGTTTTTTATTCTTAGTTTTAAAGTAGTTGCTTCTTATATGCTCTGCTATTCTATTCCTTTCTCAGTCTTAGTTTTAATTTTTTAAAGTTGGAAACTAGAATGAAATGATACCTGACCTCTAATTATGATTACACTAGCGCTTAACAGTTGTAGAATCCATGTATTTTTTTTATAGTTTATAAAAATTAGACTTAATTATTTTAAACATAAACAAAAATAATAATAAATGGCTAATAATTTAATGATAATGACATTTATATTGTATTGGATAAAAATAATAATTATAACCTTAAGGAAATGTCCGAGGTCGAAACTATATTCTCTCATGACCTTGACCTAAACTCAAATACCTAAAAAACAAAAAATTACAATAATCTCAGTTATTTAGACTCACTATAATATAATTAAAAAAATAATAGTTCTAAAGGTATTGATGAAGAATCAACATAGTTTTTATATTATCAAAAAATATATATATGTAAAAATACATGTAGCCCGGGCCACATAAAGAGGCATGTTGATCATTACACTAAAAAATATAATACATTAAATCCAAGGTAAATCTAACTAAACATGAGCGGCGGAGTAGTCTAAAACTAGATTTAGTTCAACTTATTTAACCTCGTTCGTATACTACTATGATTCAGAAAGGGAATGGATGACTAAATTAATAATGATTATGAGTCTCTTAATGGATAGCAAATGGATAACTTTATTGTCCATCTCCTTGGAATAATGGATAGCTTTGTTGTCCAATATTCCTTAGTATAATGGATAATCATCTTGGCTGTATTCAATATTTCTTGGTATAATAGATATCTTTCGTATCCAATATTCAATGATATAATGGATAGTTATGTTATACATATTCCTTTTTATAATGGACACCTTTGATGTTCATATTCTCGTGTTCATATTCCTTTGTATATATTCTTTTGTGTAGTCTATATAAAAAAGAAAAATGATAAGATTATTCAAACAAAAAAAAATAACATTTAATAACTTATTTCTAATATGGTATAAGGGCCTTTCTGAGTAATTTCTAAGCATTAGTTTTTTAGTTTTCTATGTATTTTTTTATGTTGGAATAGTCTCCTTCGGCAATCTCTAATTAAGGTTCTTCTTTTGGTTCCTTATTTTGGATTATTTTTGCATTGTCTTGAGTTCTATTTATTTACAATGGATGTTGCACCAGTGTGTGTCAAGTTTACATGCAATAATTTTCTTCGTGAAATTTTTAGTTTAAACTTTTTCTCAAATGAAAAAAATTTTGGGGTCATATTGATGGTACATATGTTGTACCAACATCAGACATTGGCAAGTCCAAGGTTGTCATGTCTTCTTCTTCTTGGACCATACTTGATGCTCAAATTATGTCTCTATTTATTGGTTCAATGGAGCTACATATCATCACCAACTTGTGGGGTAATCGCTTCACTCAATCCATGTGGAATTATTTAAAGAATGTTTATCATCAAGATAATGATGTTCATCACTTTCAGTTGGAACATGCGATTGTCATGATTCAACATGGTGGTCTTTCCATCCAAGACTACTCTACTACTTAAAATTTTTTACTCTTTGGCATGAATATACTGATTTGGTTACATCAAATATTCTGGATGTTGCACTTTCAACTATCCAGCCTCTTCAAAAGACCAGCCAACATGATCAGTTTCTTTTGAAACTTCAACTAGAGTATGAGTCGGTTTACTCTTCTCTACTAAACAGATCTCATGTTCCTACTATTGATATTTGTTTTGGTGAGTTACTCTGCGAAGAATAATGTCTTAGCACTCAAGCTATTATGGAGAGCTCTCATGGCAGTTTCGAGACAATAATTATGGATTATGCTGGCAAAGAACGTGGATCACCTGTGACTTTTAAAAATCTACAATTCTTTTGCTACAAAAAATATGGACATATTCCTGCCAATTATCCAAAGAAATATTATTCTTATTCCAAGAAAAATGTCATATTATCAAAGAATGTTATATCCACTCCCAGAATCATTAGGCCCAAACATTTTATACTCTAGCAGTAACTTCTGTAACACATGGCTCTTCCACCTATGCTACCTTTGATCTTGCACTGCATGCAGTTGGTTATTGCACTCCTGAAATGGTGCAATATATGCTAATTTCAGCATTGTCTACGATGAGAATTTCAGGTAAAAATTTTACTATCCTGTGATAAGTAGACTCGAGAACTTCTAATCACATAAAAAAAAATACTCCCACAACTCTATCTCATGTTGGGCCCTATGCTGGCCAATCTATCATTTAGATTACCAATAGAAGTCATATACTAATCACTACTATGAGAAATGTCTCTTCTATATTTACTGATGTGTTTCTTGCTCCTCAACTTTCTATGAATCTTATTTCTATTTGTCAATTAGTTGATAAAAATTGTGCTGTTAATTTTTTTGGTAATCGTTCTATTGTGCAGGATCAGGTAACAGATGAGATGATCATGAAGGGACCTAAGGTGGGGCTTTTGTTTCCACTACTTTTACATGTTCCAGCACTTTCTTCAATCCATTCCATTAACTCTTTTGCTTGTAGTAATGTTCCTAATCTAAGTATGGTGTGGCATCATCATTTAAGTCATCTCAATGTTCTTATCTTTTCTTATGTTATGAACTTTAGCTTTCTTGGTCATAAAGAACTTTATTCTTTATCTCTTGAGTGTGATTCTTGTAGACATGGTAAAAGCAAAACTCTTCGGTTTCCTTTGCATGCTAGTAGAGCTTATCATTGTTTTGATCTTATCCATGGTAATGTTTAGGGACATTCACTAGTTAGCTCACATGAAAATTTCAAATACTATGTGACTTTCATTGATGATCATAGCAGATTCACTTGGGTTTATTTTCTTCTCTCTAAATATGAGGTCTTTCATAGTGTTACTAAGTTTCTAGTATATGCTAAAAATCAATTTCTATAAATATTAAGATATTATATACAAATTCTGGTGGTGAATATTTGTCTACTAAGTTTCAAGCTTTCTTGGCTTTCAAGGGTATTATATATCAATGCTCATGTCCTGCTACTCCCCAACAAAATAGAGTACTCGAATGCAAAAATTGTCATCTTCTTGATATGGTACGCTCTTTCTTGTTAGAATCTTATATTCCTTCTATGTTCTAGGTTGAGGCTCTAAAGACTACTACTTACTTGACTAATTATTTACCTTCCCAAGTTTTACATATAGAGTCTCCCTATTTACTATTGCTTGCTAAGCAAGCTAGTTACAATAATCTATATGTCTTTGGTTGTGTGTATTTTGTTCATTTATCTCCTCATGAGCAACATAAATTATCTTCTCAATCTGTTCAATGTTCTTTCTTATGATATAATGTGCATCAAAACATTTTTTTTTGCTATGATTCTACATTAAATCATATGTGCATTTCTAGGAATGTTATTTTCTTTGAAAATTATTATTTCTTTCCTATATCATTTGCGCCTTTTTTTCTATTGTTGTTCTCTCCTCCTTCAAGCAAAAATCCTTAGGTCTTTCTCAAATTAGTTCTCACTTTAAATCAGGTATGGTATACACGAGATGATCCCTCTCACCGTGTCTTTCGATTGCTTAACTGGTATTCGATCCTAACATACACCAAAACTAGTCAATTATAACACTTCCATGGCCTTTGGTACATTGTTCTTCTTGTATATTTATACCCTCGGATAGATATGAGTTTTCTTTTAGAAATTATGTTTCACCTCTTACTATTGCATTGTCCAAGTTTGATAATCTCTCATGTTACTCACAGCGGTCAAGCATGACCATTGGTAGCAAGCTATACAGAAAGAAATTGCATCTATAGAGGCCAATCACACTTGGAACATTGAGCCTTGACCTTCTATTATAGTTCCTTTGGATTGAAAATGGGTTTGCTTAGTCAAGGTTCACTCTGATAAAAGTTTGGATCGCTATAAAGCTCGACTTGTTGTCCTTGGGAACAATCAAGAATATAGTGTCAATTATGAGGAGACTCTAGCTCCTGTGGCTAAAATAAGCACAGTTCATATAATCTCAGCTATTGTTGCTTCTCATAATGCCCACTACATCATTTGAATGTTAAGAATGCATTCCTTCATGGGGACCTTAAAAAATATATTTATATAAAGCTACCCCATTAATTGTTTTGCCCACAAACTTTTAATGTGTGTAAACTTCATTATTCTCTTTATGGTATTAAGCAAACTCTATGAGCCTGGTTTGATAAGTTTTGAATGACTTTATTACAAATTTTCATCAAGCAAAGCAAGTATGACACCTCATTGTTTCTTCAAAAATATAACATGGGTATTGTTGTCCTTTTGGTTTATGTCGATGATATTGTGATCACCAGTTCTCATTCTACTCTACTTGCTCTACTCAAGACCCATCTTTTAAAATTATTTATTATGAAATACCTTGAGCCCCTCACATATTTTCTTGGTCTTGAAGTGTATCATAGTCCTTTTTATATTTCACTAAATCAACATAAGTATGCTAGCAATTTGGTGGCTACAGCTAGATTACAAGATGCTAAGTCAGTCGATACTCTTATGGAATTAAACGTCAAGCTTCGCAAAGAAGAGGGTGACTTACTGGTTGATCCTAATTTATATTGAAAATTGGTGGGTAGCCGTGTCAATCTTAGCATCTCTAGGCTAGATATTTCTTTTGTTGTACAACAATCAAGCCAATTTCTTTGAACTCCTCTCAATCTTCATTTGGCTTCTTCCTGTAGGATCATCTACTATGTTGAATGCATTATTGCTTGTGGCTTATTCTATCCTTTAGAAAATTCTTCTCATCTTGTTTCTTATAGCAATGTTGATTGGGCTGGATGTGTTGATACACATAACTCCATTACTGGTTAGTGTGTGTTCTTAGGTGATGCATTGATCTCTTAGAAGAGTAAAAAGCAAGACAGAGTTTCTAAGTCTTTGAAGAATCTGAGTATCGAGCGATGTCTCTTGCTTGTTACAAAATTATTTGGCTTTGAGGTTTTCTTGCTAAGTTAGGCATCTCACATATTGATCCTAAACCTTTATAAATTGATAATACAAGTGTTATTCATATAACAACCTATCCTGTCTACCATGAGCACATAAAGCATATTGAAGTCGATTATCATTTTATTCATGAAGTTTTTGAATCTAATATTTTCACTCTTTCACACATTTTTATTGAACTACAAATTACTAATATCTTCATCAAGGCTCTCAGTCTTTATCAACATTACTTCCAAAGTAGCAAATTGATGCTTGTCGATCATCCCATATCAATTTGAGGAGGGCTAACAATGGATAGCAAATGGATAACATTGCTATCCATCTCATTGGAATTATGGACAATTTTGATGTTCATATTCCTTTTTATAATGGACAGCTTTGGTGTCTAATATTACTTGGTATAATGGATAGCTGTGCTGTCCATATTTCTTTTTATAATAAACAACTTTGTTGTTCATTTTTATTTGTCAATATTCCTTTGTATATATTCCTTTGTGTAGTCTATATAAAGGAGAAATATGATAAGACTATTGAAAATAAAAAAAAAATATTTCTTAGCATATTTCTAATAGGGTCTTTTGATTAAATTTTCAAAAGATCGCAGGATAGTTAGAATCATACAAAACTACTTCTAGTCTACTTATTATAAAATTTTTAGGTCCACTTGTAGAAATAACATAATTAAATATTATAAGTTAGAAAAAAAATTAATAATTAATAAATTTAAGAAATATAGTATACTGATATCTGTGAAGTATGATATCTAAACTAATCACGATGATACATTATTTAGATCACTCATAGCCCACCATGTCGATTCTACATAGAAACTTAATAAAAAAAAATTAGGATTTCTTGAGATTGTCTATTCTCATAATAGCCCTATTATATATGAATGCATAACGAGGATCTTTAGAGAATATAATATTTACAATAAGATATTTAGATCATATTTGATAATATATCTAATATAAAATTAATTATTAGTATATTTGTTAGGCCCATTAGAGATGAGTCATTGGGTAAGATTTTTCACATTAGGTATATGTATCATATTATAAACTTAATAGTACAAGCATGAATGAATGTTATTTCTCTCATATAAGAAAATATAAAAAACTCACTTAAATATTTTAGGATGCATAACATACAACAAGAGTTTGCTAGCCTGTAATTGTCTATGAATCGAAAAAAGAAGAAATTCTAAATAGATGTGAGACATCATTGAAATTACACTTAACATGATATTGAAATCATGTGTTGGATATGAATATAAGATATCCCACTTCATCAATAGTAAAAGTGATGAACTTATTATTTATGACTGACTGAGAAATATAATTTTTTAATGAAATTCCTTAAAATTATTTATATTATGATGAGTATTTATTTGTCTGTGTATACTCTCACCACTTGTATTGCACTCAGGTACATATGTAACATTAGTAGCATGTTTAGCAAATTTAAAAGTCACCCTATATTTAATATCAAGGTTGTTGAAATGGAAAGTAAGTATTTAAAGTACTAATTCATCATTTCATCTATTTATTATCTGTCTGATTGTATGGATCTTAGGATTAAGGTAGAAGAGGTAGAGAATATTTTGACATTCATATCCACGTGCATGAACTAGGGTCACCAACCTAAAGGGTTAATTCAAGAAAAATTGAATGACTTATTGATATTCTATAATTCTATGTATGATAGTAGTTGTAGTCAGACTCCAATTATGAATATAAACATCATATTCAAAGATAATGTCTGACTCTTGAACCGTGGTTTGAAATAAATTTTGTAATGTATTTTTTATTGTCCTTATAGTATAATAGTTGTAGTTTATTTATATATTTTAAGTTTTTAAATTATACTTATGATTCATTAATATTATATCTAATATTTGTTAACATTATAAATACATTTCTATTGATTATTACATATTTAATAATCAAATTCAATTAATAATAATCAATAAATTAAATATACATTTCTATTTTTTTCTTTGTTTTATTTTATAATGATAATTACATATACTATAAATTACTATCATTACTATTTTTTTTTTTATTCTACAAAATTGATGAAAAATAGAAAACATTTGAGTTTCGTTTTGAAAAAGAAAATATTGAGTAAAACATATGTAATTATAAATTAAAATAAAAAAAATATTTCAAATTTAACTCGAGTTTCAACTAAATCCTCAAACAATCAAATAAATTAGATCTAATAGTTCATTACTTACATAAAATTTATAGGCAAGATATGAAGTTCTAATATGCTTTTACATTTGCGAAACTATTACAATCTAGTATATAGCCAAATCTAATATAGATGAATGATTAAGTCAAGAATAATCAAGTAAAATATAAATTACACCCATATATTATATATGACACCTAATGATAAGAGAACTTAATTATTAAATGAGTCTCAAAAAAAGCTATTATTGAAATTTTTTTCTCGTATAAAATAATATTAGAATGACAAAAAATAACATCAAGATTTAAATACACTTGATATCATAAGAAATTTATAATTAAATGTGATTGATTGTGATCACTACTGAGATGATTTATCAGTGTAAAAATTTATCGTATATATTTACCCTAGAGATTGATTGGAGGGGACTGGGGTAGGGTAAAAATTTTTTTTTTTAAAAAAATAATATCGTAATATATTTGTTCATCATAGGAATTATACTATTTGGACACTTAGGAATAATATATATAAAATAATATAAAAATGTAAATAAAAATAATATTTTGATTTTAAGAAATCATTGTGGGTCAGTGGGATCTCTCTCGGATCAGACTAGTCACCAGTGGTCCTTTTTATATTATTTTTAAAGACATTGGTTCAAATCAAATATTGGTCCTATTTGTTAATATGATGTCATTTTTTTTAAACTGATGTGATAGAAATAATATTAAAAATAAGGTTGATATATTTTAGGGAACAAATGTATTTTAAAAAAAAAATTTAAAAACATAATTTCAAAATTTATATTTTCATTTTAAAATTAGGGAAATTTATGATTTCGGTTTGGCTAACTATTCTTAAATTATTTACAAAAATCTAGCTAAGTTTTCAAAATAAAAAAAAAATACATCAAAACATAAATTTTGATGTGCCCACCAAAGAACTGTCCCATACTAGTAGATGTGTCTACCGGGCCGGGCCGGCCCGGCCCAGCACGACACGATTTGGCTATGCCTGGGCCGTCCCTACATTAAAATTTTTCGTGCCTGGGCTCGTGCCGTGCTGTGCCGAGGCCAACCGGGCCTCATGCTGTGTCTGGCTCAGCATGGTACCGTGCCAAAATCAATTTTTTTTTAATTAGGATTTAGGCGGACCTAAATCCTATTTTTTTTTTTAAATTAGGGTTTCGGGCGCACAGAAATCCTATTATTTTTTTAATTAGATTTTTCGGGCGTGCCGAAATTCTAATTTTTAAAAATTAAGGATTCGGAACAACTGTGTGAGCCAAAACCCTAATTTTTTATTAATTAAAGGTTCGGCCCGAACGGGCCTAACCCGGCGGATCGTGCCGTGGGCCCATGATGGGCTGAACCCCACAAAACCATGCCTGGCCTGCACAAAAGTATGGCCAGGTCTGTTTGACACTTCTCTGTGTGTGTGTGTGTGTGTGTGTGTAAATGCGAGGGTATAAATATGTGCGTGTATGTGTAAATGCGAGGGTATAAATATGTGCGTGTATGTGTAAATGCGAGTGTATAAATGTGTGTGTGTGTGTGTGTGTATGAGAGAGAGAGAGAGAGAGAGAGTGTGTGTGTGTGTAAACAGTAATTTTTTAATTGTTTTAAAAAAAGAAAAATTATTTATCAAAAAATGTAATGCGTAGGAATGTAGGTGAAATAGAGAGCAATAATGAACGAGGCCATCACTTTCTAGAAATCGGGAAAGCGGAAAGGCAGCGCCAAATGAGACGTCACCGATAGTCTGGTCTTGCCCGGAGTCGGTTGGACACTACCTCGTCTCTCCGTCTATATATGATCGTCATTTTCCCTCACAACCTCATATAATTAAGGAGGGTCGGCAAGTGCAGCCGGGCGGGTCGTTCAACCCGATACCATGCGATTGCGAAGACATCACTCCAGATTCCGATCCGTCTAAATTATCAAACCAACTGTTGTTTCTGAGGTCAATTTTGCATTCGTCATCCTAACAGGAACGAGGATGGGCACCGAGATCCTGCGCCCTCGAGATTGTCTGAAAGACAACACTAGATTTAGTCTTCGTGTCGATGGAACTCACATCCCACACGGCGATCCATACCCTAGGTTTTCAATGAAAGAATCGTCTCGGTCCTGTAGATCTGGCCGGAGGATGGCGAAATCGTCGCCTTCGAGCAGGACGGCCAGATGCCGCAAGTCTATCCAGCACGAACTCGTGATGGAGAACGTTAGAATTTTGCGCAGGGGAGAGCCTCTTAATTTGCAGGCGGCTAAATCTGAGAAAAACGAGCATCAGATCTCGATCGAGGGGCCAACGACTCCCCTGGCTGGAAAACACCACCAGTATGCTGGATCTGCTTTTCACATCTCTCCCGAGCCGAAATCGCTTCCTCTACCTTCCTTCTCGACGCCGAGACAGACGCAGCCGGAGGATCACCACGCATCTAGAGATCTGATGCACTTGCTTCAACTAAAGTGCTAGTGTTCTCGAGGCTCGTCAACTCATCTCTGCCCTGTTCTCATCCTCCAGCCGGATCTCAAGGTAACTTTTTAAGCCTATGGAAGATCCGATTGATGGAAGAGCTCGACGCTGGGCGACCTCTCAGCCTCGACCATGGTGTTTCCCCCGTCTCGCCCACGTCTGCTGCTTTCTGTTCCAAAATAGTTCCTGCAAAATTCACTTGGCGGGTGAAATCCGCCATGTTTGTAGAAATTAACCGTTCCATGCCATCTGTGTGTTTCAAATTCGAGCATGCTCCAAGGTTTCCTCTTGTTCATCATAAGTTTCTTCTCTTCTTTTAGAACCCTAACTTTGTTTCCAGTGAGTTGAAATGTTTGTCAATTGTGTTGTTTGATTCTGTCGTTTCTCGGTTATTTGTTTTCAGTTTTCCCTATGGGTGATGATAGCGTTTTGTTGAAGAACGTTAGGTGTTTGGTTTGGTTCCAAGTGATTCTATTTCTCGTAGTTACCTGTGATTAATTAAAAAATGGAAAAAAGTAAAATCTTTCTTTATTTTCGAATATTGAAATTAAAAAAGGAGTGTCAAATTTCCAAAAGCCATTCAGCCTAGAAAGGTTTTCTCAAGCACATAATAATATCTTATTATATTTTATAAAATTAATTATAAAGGAAAACATATAATAAAATAGTAGCCCAATATATTGTTTAAAGTATTTTTTTTGTAAAATAGTTGTTCTAGAAACGATGCTTTATTGTTTTATTTAAAAATATATAATATATGCGTTTTAATATAATCTAAATTGTTTAATCAGGAATCTTTTATTCTAAAATAAACAATTGTTTAAATATCTTAAAAGATGTTTTATCACACACCTCCAGCCCACTCTATTTTTCATTTTTATTTTTTAAATATATTCAAATTGCTTGTGAAGAGACATTTGATATCTCTAAATTTAATATATTTTGAAAAATTATTAGATAAAATAATTTAATATTTAAATATATTTTGAATAGTTATTTTGTTAAGAGTATTTTGTTTGGAGATGCTACTATAAATCATTTAATTATCGAAACCAGCGCCATCTTAAAATAGTAAAAAGAATTAATTTTTAAATAAAACTTATATTTGATAGAGGATGATTTGAGTTTTCGATTTCTTATTTTAAACAAGGGATAATTATGTTTTAGAGCCCAATTATAAGAATAAATATGATTTGATCCCCAAACCCTAATGTTTGCTTTTTTTAAAAAAAAAACGCTAGTTTGGAAAACCAACACTAATCATGTAAAAACATGGTTTTTTGAAAACGAAAAAGCATGTTTTAGAATACATTTTTTATTTTCAAAAAATTGTTTTTTTCTTCACCTCACACACACACACACACACACACACACATATTATATGTATATACATATTGATGTGCATATACACACACAGACAAACATTATATATATATATATATATATAAACATTTTTTATTTATTTATAAGTTGAAATTAACAAAAAAAATGAGACCAATTTTTGAAAAGCCATGGTTTTCGAAAAAAGCCAGTTTTGTTTTTTTTTTTTTAAACAAACCAAAATGGGCAAAGCAGTGGTTTTCCCATTTTGGGAAGGCAAAACATTAGAATTACATGTCTTAAATATTTTTGTTAATAAATAGTAAATGATTTGGGGACCAAATCATAAATAATTTTAAATTTGTGCCCCAAGACATAATTACCCCCATATATATAAACACAAACATTTATAAACGAATAGAAATGTATATAAACATTAATAAACATAAACATTCATGAGACATGCATGTATGAATGTAAGCAGTAGCAATTAGGATGGCCCATGTCAGTCTCCCAGAAGCCAGAACCCACCAAGTAGACCGAGATGAGGCAGGCTAGGCTAGGCCTAAGAACCTGTGTTGTAGCTCATCCAGGCTCATCAAGCAGATAAAAAAACTGTCACATTTTACTACACCCACGTTCATAATTAGGCTTGTCTAAACATAAGTAGATAAATAGAGAGCACAAGATGGGCAAGACAGAGAGAGAGTGTGTGTGTGTGAGTGGGGAGAGAGAGAGAGAGAGAGAGAGAGAGAGAGAGAGAGTGAGTGGGGTGAGAGGGTGGGAGTGGGCCATAGAGTGGGGGAGAGAGGGGGGGCAGAGAGAGAGAGAGAGGCTAACCTTAGCTCGTTGTCCTGATCAGGTCCAAATTGGCACATCTAATGAATGTACACCAGTACCTATCCTATTCAGAAACAAATAGAAGGAGATGGGAAATGTACAATGACAGCAACCCAAGCTAGAAGACTGGACCACAAAGCAGGCAAGCAATTGAATGAAGGAAAAGTCTTGCCTGATTGATGATGGAGGAAGCAACAAGGAGAATCGATATCGATCCAATCCAGCGCATGCCCTATATATATGTGTGTGTGTGTGTGCTTGCATCAGAATCCACTGCAATTCTCACAGACAGGAAAAAAAAAGCCTCCCCCCCGAGCAGAAAAAGAAGCCCAGGGATGAACGAATCTAACAGTCTGCTCAGCTCCAAAGAGCGATCAAGCAAATCAATGAGAGACAGGACGCTCACAGGAGCGGGCAGCCTCATCAAGCTCCTCCCAACTGGAACTGTCTTCGTCTTCCAATTCCTCAGCCCAGTGGTGACCAACAATGGCCACTGCCATGCCATTCACAAGTACCTCACCACCATGCTGATTGGCTTCTGCGCCTTCTCCTGCTGCTTTTCAACCTTCACCGACAGCTACAAGGACAGCAATGGCAGCACCCATTATGGGGTCGTCACTGCAAAGGGCGGACTCTGGCCAGCCAGCGATTCAGGACCACCAGCCGACCCAGCACGTTATAAGCTACAGGTTGGCGACTTCGTCCATGCTTTCCTTTCGCTGATTGTTTTCCTGGCCTTGGTGCTTCTCGATTCAGATACGGCCAAGTGTCTCTACCCTGCCTTTGGTGCGACGGAGAAGCTCTTGCTCATGGCACTGCCCCCCATCATTGGGACTGTTTCCGGAACCATCTTCATGATATTCCCTAACAATCGGCATGGCATAGGGTACCCTTCGAGCGACACTTGACTATTGGACTCTAAATAACATAAATAAAGTGCATAGGGTACCCTTAGCATGAAATTTGTGAGGCTAATATCTTGAGACTTACCACCATCCTACAAAGACACTTGTCATTACTTCTATAACTAAGTGTCTCACTGGGTGGTTGAATATTATTAATTCATTATTTGTTCATTCTCGCCTATCTCTTATCTATGGATAAAAGAGAAATTGGGCTTTTAGTGCCATAAATGTCTCTCCTAGATTATTAGATCTCACACTCAAGAAAGTAGATTAAAATTTGAGGGATTTATATTTACGTGCACTCGACACAATGTAATTAAAAAAAAAGGCCATAATTTTTAAAATTAAAAAATATATGCTAAAATCAAAATTTATTAATTTTTTGTGGACTATATAATGCACAGCAATGACTTATATGTGTGTGTGTTGTGTGTTGTGTATGTGTATCAAACTATCAGACATCAGTGTAAATGTATTAAATATTTAAATATGAATTAATAAAATAATAAAAGTTAAATATGAATAAAAATTTAAAACCAATACAAAATAAAAATAAAAAAAAAATAAATATTTAAGTTTTAACTTTCGAAGCATCATTACCAAAAATTAAGCAAACACAAATGAAAAAGATAAATATAATATAAATAAAAATAAGTAAATCAAAATTAAAAATCAAAATCAAATATAAATGTCACAATCTGGTAATTATCAATCATCAGGCGTCAACGTTATCAATCATTAATCACCATATCATTATCATATTCAATATCAATATCACTATCATATGAATCATTATCAGCAATCAAATCCATCACATTTGCTGCAGTCCCAGCACGATCCTGAATACCCAAGCTCGAATCCTCCAAATCTTTCATGCATGCTAAAGCTTCAATAATATTTGGACATAATATCAATATTCTATCCAAAATCACATTCACTGCAACGAAAAAAATAAACTCCAATGCTACGCTCGACACCGGAAGCATTATTAGATCACATGTCATCTATAGATAGCACGAAAAATGTGAACTTGTATGATTTCAATCACTGTAATATATCATGATTTTTAATATCAGAATATGATATGATTGAATAGTAATCAATATCAAAGTACTAAGACAGCTCGCTCCTATTTGACAGTCCACCCCATTGTTTATCTCTCACTAACTGAATAAAAAATCATCTTTGAATATGATACTCATGTCCGTACTCGGAGCATCATTACTACTACCACAATATCTAATATCGTAATATATAAAAAGTTCAGTCAAATTCTTGTGAATGAACCATTCACATGAGTCTTCCAAGTTCATGCACGAAAAAATATAAGTCAAAATATTTTCTACCCATTCCACCTTAATCCTAAGATCCATGCAGGCAGCCAGACAATAAAGAGACGAAATAGTGCATTAATACTTTAAGTACTTGATTTCCACCTCTACAATCATATGGCTAAGTGTCAGGTTATCTTGATACTTGCTAAAAATGATACTAATATTGCATATGCATCTTAGTGCAATGTAAGTCATGAAAATATAAACTAACGAACACATGTTCGTCGTATCATAAAAAATCTTAAGGAATTTCATAAATAAAATTCTTGTAGTTCGGTCGGTGTCGTTAATAATAGGTGAGTCACTATTACTATTGACGTAGTGAAATATCACGTGTTCACATCCAACACATGACTCCAATATCAGGTAAGTATATTTCTAATGATGTCTCACATTCGATTAAAATTTCATCTTATTAAAATTCACAGACAAACAAAAATTACCGAACTACTATTGTCTGCGAGACATGCGAATGTATTTTAGTGAGTTACATATATTATCTAAAATAGGAGAACACACTTTTATTTCTGCTTGTACAATCAGGTTAATCACATAATACATGCATCTAATGTGAAAAATCTCTCCAAATGGTTCATATCTAATATTTATAGCAAACATGTTAATTACTACTTCATTATTATATACATTATTGAATATGATACAAAAAATTTTATTTTGAATTTTCTATTCTCTAAATATTTTCATCATGTACTCAAAAATGATGGGGTAATCATAAGGATATATAATCTTAAAGAATCCTAAATTTTTTTTTATTTAAAGTTCATTTTGAATCTACATAATAGGTGTTGAGACATGCATAAGATACATCATCATAATTAGTCCAGGTATCAGACATTATAGATATTACTCTGCTATAATCCTTAAATTTATTAATTATTATTTTTAACTTATAATATTTTAGTATGTCGTTCTTAGATGTGGACCTAAAAATCTTATTATATGCAGGCTAAAAAAATACATGCATGATACTGACTACCATTGGATCCTTCGAAAATCTAATCATAAAACTCATCATGATAATCAATTTGATCATGATACTGAACTAGATACTGAACTATAATATTTGATCGTGATTATCAGAAAACTCATTAGCGAGTGAGTTACCTAACTCGCTGCAATATATGAAAGGGGTAAACCTTGATACTGAACTAGATTCAGCCTCAAAAAATTAACCTCTAAGTTGGGTTTGCCTAGGATCTAATGCACGGTGTTTTTTGATGTATAGTTCGGCATGCCTCTTAAAGTACTCAGTCCCACACGAATTCATACAACTAAGAATTTTCTTACAATATTTACACTGCTAAATCTTCAAGGCACCCCTAATATTTTTTTATTTTATAATATTAAAGTAAGTACTAAAGTCCTAGTTTTTTATTTTTTAGATATTTGGGTTGAGACGACCGGAGAAACCAAAGTTTCGGGAGCCTCGTACCTTTGCATAGATTTTTTATTTTTTAAATTTAAATTAAATTCATTTTCATTATTTAAATTACTATTTATCATTTTTTAATTGTTTTTAGACTAAAGAGTAGAGTAGACAGAGAGAGGCTAATTAAGTTAACATTTAACTAATTAAAAAAATATTAAATACCCATAAAGTAGCATAAACTTTAGCTTTTTTATATTATCACGGCACGCACACTACAAATCTAAACACCAAAGCCGAGTTGTAAGTCCCGAAAAGTTGAGCCAAAATTCCAAGAGAGATAAAATTAAGAGAGAGAGAGGAGCAAAAACAAAAGCAAAAGCAAAGCAAGAGAAAGAATGTGATGATTTATATTTTAAAAAAATATAAATCTTAGAGAAAGGGGGGAGTTTTATAGATTAATAAAAAGAATTTTTTTTAAAAAAATTTCTTTTATTTTTTACTTTTTTATTAATTAAAAAAGGGTCAAAATGAGCTGTCGTATTCTACCCCATATTCGTTGGAGACAATATCCAACAACTTAGATTGAATTTAATTTTTTTTTTACCATTTGAGATGATTCAAGTATCAAACCGATCCAAATGGACTATTCAAGAAGCTTCAGCTTCCAAGAATAGAAATTGGGTGGACTCGGACTTAGGTCAAAAAAGGCCACGAGTCTAGTTTTGGGCCCGACAAAAATTTCAGATCCTTCGAACCTCTGGATATCAATTCATGTTGGGGCATCGTGCTGGCTGAGTCAAGGTAATTCTCGGCTCGTGCTAATAATCAGTGCCCAAGGGCCTCGAAACTGGGCAATGCCTAGCCCGGCATGAGGCCCAGTTGACCTTGGCATGGCACGGCACAAGGCGTGCCATGAATAGGCCTGACACAGGCACGAATCATTCCCGTGTCAGGCCGAGCCGGCCCTGCCAATTTGACATCTCTAGCCCAAGGCATGCCTCGTGTCGTGATGGGCCGGATGCCGAGCCTCGTTCCATACAAGGCACGACCAGGGTGCCTAGCCCATTGGGACGATCTAACAGCACAGGAACCATAACCCAAGACCTAAGACCAGGTATCAGGGACGGTCTAATCGGACCATGCCTGCCCCACCCAATCATTTAAAAAAATATATTAAAATATTACAAAGCCTGCCCCACCTGATACAAGTGGCAAATTTTTTTAATTAGCTCATCACATGGTTGGCTAAGCACATCCACGTGGAATGACCTGGGTCCTGAGCTAGGCATGATTAAGTCGAGCTAGGTCTCGGGCCGTGCAAGGGTAGAGATGTTAAGGCAAGGCCCATTTATTCTCGGCCCAATTGGACCACCGTGCCGTGCCAAGTATGTCACGATGCGCTTGACACCGGCCAAGCATGGCAAGGTGGGCACAAGCGTACCGACGGTGTAATGCATAAAAAATGGCACGCGGTCAACCAATTAAAATCGGCATCATGACAGCATTATTTTAAAAAAATGGGCAACCCCCCATTAAGGGGTGGTCGAATTAAAAAAAAAACATAAATTGACCAATATGACCTCCCAATGGGGATCCCATTGGGCGATCACCCGGGTCAGTTCACCGCGCCTGGCTAGCACGAGGCACAATTCATGCTGGCCCAACATGAAAGGAACTATGCCAAGGGGGAACCCAGCCCAACCCAAGATACGGTTCCAAACTGTGCCATGCGCATGCCGAGCCAGAGATTACTGAATAGGGCTAGGTCAAGGGCTATTCCTCGGAAGCCGAGCCCATTTGACACTTCTATGTATGCCTATTTTCAGCTTGCATATCATAGAATTCTTAGATTTACATATGGGAACGACATACTAAAATATCATAAATTAAAATAATAAATAATAACTAATGAATTAAGGCAATATAGTGACGTAGTATCCATGACATTCGATATCTGAATTAATTACGATAATATATCTTTTGCATGTCTCACTGCTCATTATATATATTCTAAATTAACACTTAAAAAAATATTTTAAGATTTTCAAATATGTCATATATGAATGCATAATAAAAATTTTTAAAAATTATAATATTTAAAATAAAATATTTAATATCATATTTGATAATGTATCTAATAATAAAGTAGCTATTAATATGTTATTAAGACCATTAGAGACAAACTTTAAAAAAAAATTATGTTATATGCATGCGTCACATTATTAACCTGATAGTACCAGCAAAGATAAAAATTATTTCTCATTTTAGAAAAAATACAAGACTCACTAAAATATTTTCAAATATCTAACTGACAATAAAAATTGAATAATATCTATTTATCTATGATAAAAAAGAAGAAATTCCAAATAATGTGAGACACCATTAATTATTACACTTACCTGATATTTGAATTATATATTAAAAATAAATACATTATATTCAACTACATCAATAGTAAATGTAACGAATTTATTATTGATGATAATAACTGAGATACAAGAATTTAATTTATAAAATTTCTAAAAACTTTTTATGATATGACGAACATATATTCGTCTATTTACATTCTCACCACTTGTATTACACTCGAGTATATATGCAATATTAGTGGCATATTTAAAATATTTAAAAATAATTCAATATTTAATGATATGATTATTGAGATAAAAAATAAATACTCAATATACTAATATATTATTTCATCTTTTTATTATCTGTATGTCTACATGAATCTTAAGATTAAGATAAAATTGATAAAAATTATTTTGACATACATATCTATGTGCATAAACTAGTAACACCAATGACCAACCTAAGAATACATTCATGAAAAATTTACTAAGTTATTTATATATTACGATACTAGGTATAATAATAGTTATAGTCAGGTTCTGAGTACAAATATTTTATTATACACTCATCTTCTTTTTTCTTTTATTTTTTCTATTACTTCTCTTGATAGTATTAGGATACCAAAATTTTTATCTAAAAAATTATTTCATCCAAGATAACATCAGATAATAAAAAAAAAGTTATATTTTTTCTTTACTCTAATAAAACTTAAAATTAGTATCAACTATCAATATATTCAAAAATATCTATTAAAAGTTACAAATGAATATTCCTATGTAAACAAGTCTAAATACAAAGATAAATTATAATAACATAATAGATATTGACAGAGAATTCACATAATTATTTAATATGAATTATAAAAATAAATTCTCTCAAGTGATCAAAATAATTTTAATATAAATTCTTATTTTACTAAAAATATCTTACATATTGGGGATACATTAGCTAAATATAAAAAATATATTTTTTCATCATGATCTTAAGAAAAATATTCATTAGAACAACCACCTAAGTTTGAAATAGTACAGTTAAATATAATTTATAGAATATGGACATTATTGTTTGCACTAAAATAGTCACTGAGAATCTGATTTATGAGATTTTCACAAATATTTATCTTATTTAATTTACACATATGTTGTATGAATTTTTCTTTGTTATTTTAAAGAAATCCTTAGGATATTATGATTTTCCTAATTATGTACATTGATGATATTTTGTAATAATGAATTGAGGATTATCCAGCTAAAGGAATACCTTCAATCATAATTTCAAGTAAAAAATTTTGAAAAACTCATACTTTCTTGATATATAAATATCTTATTCTCAAAGAGATATTATTTTATCACATAAGAAATATGCATTTTATATTTTTACAGATAAATTTTTGAGCTTTGCACCGGTAGATACTCGTATTAATACAAATACTAATTTTATTTCTAATGCAACTTATCCAGATAACTCTACTTCTTATAAGAAAAACATATGAATAATTAACTTTCTAACTATAACCAAATCAAATATAAGAAACATAGTTTGTGTGATTATTTATTTCTTAGATTCTTTTCAGTAAGTTCATTTTGACACAATTATTTGTATACTAAGATATGTGAATAAATCTCTAGGATTTTAAATATCTTTCAAAGATTATAAACACTTATAATTAGCTGAATATTTAGATTTAATTTGGAAACAAGAAAGTATCGAGATGAGGTTTAAAATAACTTTTATAATTTACTTTATTAACACTTTAAAATAAAAAAAAAATTAAAAAATATATAGTCATTTAGATATCCAATACATAGATAAAGTTAGATAAACACTTTAAGATAATTTTATAAACACTTTAAAGTAATTTTTTCTTCTAAAAAAATAAAAAATATATAGTTATTTAGATATCTAATACATAAACAGAGTTTACAAAGATATCAACAATTAGCTATGAAATATTTTGGATATGAAATCTACTCAAGAAGATCAAATATCCATGCATATATTCAAACAATTAGCTATGAACACAACATAGAATAATAAAGGCAGATTACTTTTTATAAAAAAAGTAGAATGTGATCATTATTATCGCATATATTCAAACAATAAAATTATCAATTAATACCTTCCCAAATATCTTCAAGACACATTAACTTACCTTTCTCTCCTCCAAGCTTGTTGCTCTCGACCTTTATGCACTAGTTTGAGAATGAGTATTACGGTTTACTACTTAGCATTTTAATGATTTGTTTTGTCTTCTTTTGTTGCTTAGTTTATTCTTTTGATGCCAACATGTTGGCTTTTGAGTTAATGGATATGTTTCAAGAGTCACATAACATATTGTGGTTATATCATTTTTTATTATTATTTATTGGAACACCCGACATGTTGGCTTCCCAACCCATAGTCAAATATATAAGAGAGTAAGATGTATTTTCCTTTTTATCTTTGGTTTTTTCTACATGATATCAGAGCAATACCTTGGAGATAATAGATGCTAGGGTACACCTGCAGATAAGGCTGAAAAAAAATGGTGCGCACTGTAGTAGCACAGTGCACATGTGTGCAGTGTGCACATGGAATGAATATGGTGCATGCAGGGTGCACATGCAATGAATATGGTGATGCAGTGTGCACATACAATAAATATGGTGCGTGCAGTGTACATGTGCGGTGAATATGGTGCGTGTGTAGTGTGCATGCAGTGATGATGCATCTTGTGCAAAGTGAACATGTGTGACATGTGCATGTGCAGTGAGTGCGTGCAATGCACATGTGTGCGGAGTATATTTTTTGTGGTGTGCTGATGAGTAATGCGGTCTTGTTCGTGTGTGTGTGTGTGTGTGTGTGTGTAGGCTCATAAAGGAAGTTAAAATTCTAGTTATATCACCACTCAATTTATAGGATTGAAACTAAATGAGCCAAAAGATTCTGAATAGATCACCACTCACATTATCCATATCACATAGCTAGCTATGTAGTTTTAAAATATATTCTTGGTAAAGTTTTATATGATTAAGAGAATGAAACAATAGAATGACTTCTTGGCATGATATTTCTATACTCGCCATTTGATAATTTTTTGGATTACTACAATCAAATTCTAGTGATGGTGTCTTCCTCACAAAATCATAGGTATAGTTTTGGAAAAATATGATTTTATTCAAAAATTACCCCATGAACTAGAAGCTTTTTTTATCATGTATTTTTTCATAATTTACAACTTGGAGAGAGATTATTCAGTTTAACTCTTAAAATTTTTGAGAATATTAATTTTTTTTTAAAAATCTCTCTATGATGTGACAAGTTAATATCTAATATAAAGAAATATAACTTTTTGAGATTACTCTAAAACCCACAAAAAATTTGAGTGTTATTCATCTAAGTTTAATAGAGTACTTATTAGTACTGATATTACTTTTTTGAGTATTGATTATTCTTTAATAATACATTTGGATCTATTATTATTTCTTATTCTTATGAAATCCCAAATGAGCCTCCAACTAAGAGATTGTGTCATTCATCATATGTTTCTAAAATTATTGATTCACACTATGATAACTTAACTATGAAGTCATCATATATACCAATAAGTATAAAACTAATTAATTCTAATAAATCTCCCCCACATTGAATTGAGATTATAGCTCCCAAGTCAGTTCCAACTCTACCTTGGAATGAGTTGGGAGCAAGAAAATTTGACCCCCCAAAACTTCGCGTTTATTCTAGTAGAATGAAATATGTGTTTCGTATTCAGAACGTATGAGAATCTCCTAAAAATTAAAGAATTTTGCAATCTCCTTTGATTCTAATCATCTAATTGCTCTCCGAAATAAACAGATAAGTTATACTTAACATTCTATTTCATATGTACTAATGCATAAGCATTTCTCTTTTTTTTTCATTTTTATTATTTCTCTTAATAATATTATAACGCTCTAATCTCATCCTAGTTGCATCAAGACAATTATAAGAGATAAATATTATTAACTCTGATTAGACTTAAAACTAAAATATCAATCTTCAAAAATATTTATAGTTAATTACAAATGGATATTCATCATAAAGGCTGACTCATAAAAAAATAGATCACCTAAATACAAGAGTTATTACAAAGAGATTTACTTAGACATTCAAAGTTGATCAAAATTTATTTTTAGTGGTTATGATAGTCTTAGTGTAGATACTTAAATCACTGATAATATCTCATTAGTAAAATATATACTACTTAAATATAAAGAATATATTTCTTTATTATAACTTTGATGAAGAACTGATACATCCAACTAGTTTGAAATAATCATCAAGAATGTGATTTACGAAATTCTCACTGAGAATCACTTTTTTTAGGTTACACAAGTAAGTCACAAATTATTCTTTATTTTTCCAGATAATATCAAATGATTTACCTTGTTGATCTTGTGCATAAATGAATTCTCATTATAAAAGATGAGTAACAAATCATTTGCCTCAATAAATAATTTCAATCACAATTTTAGATGAAATACATTGCAAAATTCAAATATTTTCCTAAATTAAAAGTAACTTACAATATAAGAGGTATTATATTGTTATAATTGAGATATACAATTAATAACCACATAGAATTTATCTTTTAAGTTATGCTCCAATAAATACTCTTATCGATTGAAATACTAATTTTTTATTTGATATGAAACATCCAAATGACTCGACAAGATATAATAAAATAAAAAAAAGTAATTATGTAACTATCATCATATCAGATATATCTTATAACATAGTCAATATAATTAATTATTTTCTATATTTTATATGACAGATTTAACAAGATATAGCTCTTCGGATATTTAAATATATGAAGAAAATTCTCAATCTTAATATTTATTTCAATGATGAAAAACACACTTAATTAACTAGTTTTTTATATTTCAGTTGGATCCCAACTTGCATAGAGAGAAATACACTACATGATATTATACTTTACTTAGAACAGATGATATTCTATATATAGAGAAGGTAACACCATTGAAGCATTTGTTACCAATAAGAGCACCCACGTACACCTTAAACAGTATAAATCAATCATCAAAATCAACTGGAAAGATATATATATATATATATAGTGGCTCTAAGGGCATACAGCTTTTTGAATCTCAGTACTCATTAAATAGAAAATCAAGAAGATTAAAAACTGATTCTCCATTTTCAATCTCATCAAAAAGACCACATGTATTTCCCTTCACCCATTTTAGCTCACCATCATCTGATTCTTGTGCTACGCAGCATCTCCCCTGTTTCAAAGGCCTATCTGCCACAACAAACTTGTTTCCATCACGTCTCCTCTCAGTGAAGCCTGCCCACACTAAAGAAAAAGACATACAAATTGAGCAGAGATATCAATACAGTAGCATATATTAGGTCTAAATATCATCCCAAAGAAAAGGCAAAAAGTTGCTTGAATCTAAATCATCAACACGTTAGTTCTGCTGATGTATCAGCTACCTCCAAAATGATGCAGAACAATAGAAGCTGCGACAGTAACATTCAGAGAAGCCGTGCCATTTCCATATTGTGGTATATAAATGAAGAAGTCACACAGCTCACACTCTTTTGGAGACAGGCCTGTTCCCTAAAAAATTTTAAATAGTGCATGAAAAGGTGACACACTGTATATAAATGATCAATCTTCAAAACCATTGGGATGTGACTCGAGAAGTATTTGTGCAGTCGGTACCTGCCTCGTGTGAAAATGTCAGTAAATATGAATTTATGGATACATCAAAAATATTAATAAAATATTTGAACATATTTTTGCACAAATAAAAATAATAAAAAATAATAAAAATTCTTCGAATAATATGAATGTGAATCATCATGTGCAATAAAACTTAAAAATTTAGAGATTTTATCACTTTTTGTTAAAAAATCACAATAATTAAGAATTATTCTTGCTGATGTTTAGTTTAATTTAGTTTGTAAATTTATTTTACTTATTTTATTTTAATTTTATTTTGTTTATGAGCACCCAACTTATAGGCTGCCCTAAACTACATATATACATATATATTTATATTTATATTTATATTTTGATTTTAATAATTAATAAAAACAGCAATTTGTATCTTTTTTCATTTTTTTCTCTTCTATAATCTTGTCTCCATCTCTTTCACTTTTTGTCAGAGCCCCAGCAACTTAAATGCCGATACTTAAATGCATTTATAATTAAAAGTAACTTACAAGAAAGTTTAAGACTTAATCATATTAATGTATTTATTAAGAACATTCCATTTGTATGAGAGTATTATTCAATTATTAGTATGCTAATCGCAAACTAACTAATCATAATAAAATAACGCATTATATAACTTCGACACAATTATGAAAGATGAATTTTAAGGTGATATTTCTGTTAACATACCAAACTACATTAAAGAATTTGAATGATCAAATTAGTGACATTTTATCTATGCATGTGCTGAGAGAGCAATAAATTATTTTTACGACTCAAATCTTTCATGAGAAAATGCTCACTGCCCTCTCAAAGATTTATGTTTACCAAAAGATAATTTAGGCATCTACGGATACACCCATATTGAATTGAAAATAAATTGTATGATCAGTTAAACCATTATAATGATTACATCATGCAATATTAATGAGAAAAATAACAAAGTGTTTCAAGAGAGAAGAAGCTAGTGATGACATTCATTTTGTGGGAGATTGGGACATACTTAAAAAATATATAGAACATTACATTTTGAGTTACAAAAAATAATTTGAGATTAATAAGTCATGTAATATGTTACTAGATCCACTCAGGCTAGATATTATAAAAATACATCTATGAGTCTTATTACACTTACTCAAAAATAGTACTATAGATTTCTATAATTAGGTATTACTGGCTCCAACCATGACACTTCTATTTTGAATATTTTTTCTTTTCATTATCTCACTTCAGACTCTAGAATCATAGATAAATATCTTATGATATTATTTTTTTTTACTTTTAGTATCACTATGCAAGACCGGAAAATCAAACAAAAAACTTTTATTTGGATTGAATGAGATGAACTGCTCATAATTTTTTTCTATCAAAATGAGTCTCTCTAGGTGCTTGATAACTAATGATTCATTAATTATATTTTCTCAGCTTGGATAGTTACCATCGAATAAGATAAGCTGAAAATTTTAAAATCATGTATAATAAGATAATTTCTATTAACAGTGAAAAATTTTAGTTTGAAAAACATATAAAGCTTTATATGCGACAAGTCAAAAGAGTGTTAAAAAAAGATTAATTTCATCTTATTTATTCATATATCTAAAAATTCTATGAAAAGACCATGATTTCATGCATGATATTCTGAGATATTTCATTATTTTTATGAATAATTATAACCAATATACATGATCATCAATTTTTTTGAAAAATAAACTCAAATTTAATGAAAATTATGACATTTTAGAAAAAAATAAAAACTCAATTTAGTTATACAATCAAAACATTGAGAGAATAATATTTTAAAATATATTTCTCTTTAATTTTCTTATTTTTTTTTGGATGGTACAAGATGATTCATCAAGTATCTTGTGTTAGCTCTAGAGGTGAAAAGTGGGCCGGCCGGCTCGAGCACGACAGAGTACAACATGATTCAGAATCGTGCCTAAACCCAGATCATGTTGGCCAGAGGCATGGCTAGTGCCATGATGGGCCAAGCGATGCCAAGCATCGTGCCTGGCCTACAAACACGGTCCAACAACACTAGTACCGTGGCCCATAACTCAGACAAGGTATCGAGAGCGGTCCAATCGGACCACACCCACCCTGATGAGTATTTAAAAAAATATTATTATATTCATAAAAACCAACTTGCTCCGCTTGATACACATGGCAGCTTTTTTTAATTAACCCACAATGTATTTGGCAGAGCACGTCCGCGTGGCATGACCCAAGTACACATGCAAGGGAATTAAGTCTCTACATTTGATTTCAATAGAAAACATACTCAGACCATTATCTAACATGGCACATGAATGTGCCTGTTCACGTGTATGATTTGTTATATAATTACTTTGGCACACTTAAGAAAGAAATAGATTTTCATTAGAATAGTACCAATGGGCAAAACAATGGAATCATCACTCTCGTGGAAGCAATCATCTTAAAAAGCCTTTGCAAGAAACCTTAAAGTCGGGCACAATAACACAACTAGCAGTCATTTTAGAAAATGAATAATCAAACAAATTGTAAGTAATATCTAGTATAAACAATGGCCAACTCAATAACCATACATACTCAATGCACTAGCATTGATCCTTTGAATAAATATTAGACCTGATATATGATTATCTTGCTCGAGCCCAAGCATGCAAACCTTAAATCCTACCATTCATTTCCTATGATACTTGAAATCAATAACATAAACATTCAAATCTATGAACTCAACACGCGTAGAAACACAATCATCTGGTCTGTACTAGCCATCATAAAAGCATTAGCATCATGGTATGTCTTATGACATCAAATTATCAACCTCATTTCCAAGAAGAAATGCCGTGTTCTTCTTAAAAGGATGTTCGTGTGCAGGAAAAGCGCCGTTCATAATTTCAACGCCGCATATGTCACAGTCCTTCGACTACAAGCATCAACAAAAACAAGCACGTTGATCCTAGATGGAGGTTGAAATAGTTACAAGGAGTTGATGAGAACCTTGAGAAAACCAATGGAGTCCATGAAAGAGTAAAAGTGGCGGAATGGAAGGTGAGAGGTGGACCCGTGGCTGCCGAAAGTGTTGAAGTCCCTCCGCCCCACCAGTATTAGCTCTGTCACGCCAAACGCCGTAGCAGTTCTTGCCAGCGTACCCACGTTGTGCCTCTTCGCTATATTGTGAACTACTACGTAGCATTCTCTCGCCATTTTGGGCATTAGTTTTCTCTTCCGTTTTACACCGTTCAGTGTTGCGAATTCGAGTATCAGGTGCTAAATGTACACCACTGATTAATTGGGCACTGTTATTTTTTGGAGTTTTGTACGTAACTAATTTATTTAAAATAAAAAAATTAAAATTTAATTTAGGTTTCAAAAATATACTCAAACTAGTGCACCTGTGAGGGTTGAATATACATATTTGAATATAATTATATATATATATATAATATTCAAGTATATAAAAAGATACATATTTAAAATAAAAAAAAATATATTATTTTTAAAATATCTATGTAATCGAGAAAATTAATTTAGAATGAATCTAATGGACTCCATTATTTGTTTTATATTTATGCAAGTTAGTTAGCTTGTTAGTCTTGACATTTTCTCTCTATTATACTAGTTGATCATTGGCATGGTCTACTAGCATGATAAATTTGACTTGGGACTAGGAACTGGGAAGTAGGCACAATCAACTTGGTCCAAGCATGACTAACTCGGTACTATTTAAAAAAATCATAATTAATC
Source organism: Sapria himalayana (assembly GCA_029783825.1). Classification (NCBI taxonomy): domain Eukaryota; kingdom Viridiplantae; phylum Streptophyta; class Magnoliopsida; order Malpighiales; family Rafflesiaceae; genus Sapria; species Sapria himalayana. The sequence continues at coordinate 4,361,542 of JAREIK010002107.1, read as the reverse complement.
TTATTTAAAAAGATACCATGTACACGTGGCATGTTTTTTTATTGAACCCCATCACAAGTACATTGTAATAGTCACAATGTGGCTGTCCTATAGGCTTCATCCGCTAGGTGTAGCCCATGATAACATGCATGCATAAAAGATTGAGAGGATTCAATGTATGACATTTATGATAGAGCTAGAATGAGAGAGTAAAAGTTACTGGCAGATGATGACTCGTGGGATTAAAGGTGTCAACCAGAGCGGCCCGGCACGAGGCACTGCACATTTCAACTGTGCCTGTCCATGGCACCGACCATGCCATGTCGTGTCAAGGCCAACCAAGTCTCGTGTCGTGCCCGGCTCGGCATGGTACCGTGGCCCGTTGGCACGATATCTTGGCATGAGCCGAGAAACCTCCCCAGCGGCAGAAGTTGAGCATGACGGGCGAAACTCGCTGACCCCCGATAGTAAAGAATAATCATGACCGGAGGGTAGGTGACGGCGCGCCGCCTAACCCTAATTTTTTTTAAATTAGGGTTCGAGCCGACCAGGCTGACCTCAACGGATTCGTGCCGCGGGCCCGTGCCGCAGGCCCGTGCCGGGCTAACCTTTACAGAATCATACCTGGCCAGACACGGAACCATGGTCGGGCCGGGCCCGCTCGGCACATCTTGTTTGACACCTCTATTTGGGACTTGGATGATATTGAGACCACCTCTAGTAATCCCACAAAATACTTATATGATATGATGCTAATGATTTGCATATTGACACCAATTGACATTAGGATTAATGATCATATTTTTCAATTTTGTGCTTATTTATAATTGTTATATTATCATTTCTTTTTATTTGATGTGATATGATTACATTGTGATTTATGATTGTATTTTTATTCATACGACTATCATTTTTTTATTTTGGATGATGATTTTTTTTTCATTTCATATAAATGTATGATAAGATTGTATTTTTTTCATATTATTGTATTGCAATTTGCATACAAAAAAGTCTAAAACTGGGACAACCCATCATGACCCAAAATGACTCGGCACAATTTTGCCCTGACATGTGCTGGTCGTGAATAAGAGTAGGCACGACACTTGATTGAAGATACATTGATGATAAATATCATCTAATAATAGATATTATAAAAAGAGAATGTATTGTGGTGATAAAAGTCTTATTGATAGAAAATTTGGCTAATCCTTTTAATAAGAGATCTCCAACTTAACTTTTTGATAGATATGTTGAATGAATAAGAGTCAAACATGTGGTAGCATGGCTTTGAGTCTAAGTGTGATATTGTTATAACTGATTTATTTCAATAGCTATTTTTAATTGTTTTTCCATTTTCTTAATTTATATTTTTTTCTTGTTTTGATGAAAGATTTTACGATGAGCTAAATTTATAAAAATGCTTGTTTTTATTATTCATAATCTATTAACAAGATTCTAGTGCTTGATTTCAAAAGGTATATTTTCTCCATGATGAATTGTAAAGTTCTAATTTCTAATACTAGTATGCTTAAGCATATTGAACAGACCACCATGGTGTGATTTTTTTGTACTAATTAATATAATAAAATACATCATTGTATTGTGAACACCATTACTCTTATTCTTGAAGTAATTAATATTTGTGTGCATTTGTTAATAGTTATTTTGATTTATAAAGTGTTAAGTCTAGAAATAAATTAATAAACTCTATGAATTGAATAACTTTATCAAGTGTGTAGTGAATATTGATTACTGATGAAATATATATCCTGTTAGAATGATTGATTATGCCCCATTGATAAAGCTCATATGTTTTGATAATGCTAAACCTTATAGTGGAGCTTGATTTGATTTTCAAATAAGTTAATTATAAAGTTTAAATAAATTAATTAGAGCTTGATTGAATTAGATTATCAGTGATTTATCAATCAATTGTATTTATAAATCTTAACATATAGAGTTTAGTAAGTATTAAGTAACAAAATACACAAACTATTTTAAATAAGTAAGAGGGTACAATTATAATTCTGTAATTGAATGGATTATAATTAATGCATATTATAGTGCAAAATAATCTATATTGAGAATCTAAGCTTTGATTTAGGCCAAGGTCCCTTTTGTAGCATTATCCATAGCTATAAAGATACTTTAAAGATTTTATTTATTTAAAGTATGTATTTGTATGTAATCAAAATAATTAATTTAATTAAAGTCAATTTATTTGTTTTTATTATGAAATCAAATTAACTAATTCATATTAAATTAATTTTGTTTTTATATACATATATATATATATATATACATACATACATATAATATATATATATATATATATATATATCAATTTTTAAAATATTAAAAAAATGAAATTATGAAAGTCACATTTAATGTGGAAGCATTTCAATTTTTTCTATTATTTTAAAAATGTGACTTGGATGACAATAGTGCCGTCATATTCCTCACAGATTCTTGAATGAAGGATATATATGGGAGAAGATTTTGCCAGTACTAGTGACCTTGAGATATGTCGTTCTTGTTACAAATACATAAAAAATATATTCAAAATGAAAATAACTAATCCTATGTGCAGTATCGAATTGAAGTTTTTTTTTAAATCTTGGTTCTCCAAGGAGAGCATAACACATTTTAGTTTCTTGTAGTTATTTGAAGAACCCTAATTAAAGCATAAATCTAAACATGATAATGATAATGTGATTTAGAAAATTGCATATTTCATACTTTATATTATCATTATGTTGAAGGAAAAATTGAGAAAATATATTCAAACTCAACTCAAAATATAATTTGCTATCAAATACTTAGCTATTACAAAATCATTCATTCTGATTCTATCAAAATTATTTTTAAATTTATTTCATAAAAGTATTTGATGGAAAGTAAACATTTTGATGATAGTGATAATTTTAAAAATTTCTAGTAATGGATATTGCACATACTAATATTATGAACAAAAGTTTCATGATATGTTTCAGGAAACATATCATCTAAAAATGGTGTTTGTTATACACAAAAATTACAAATATGTTATATTATTGAGGTTGCATGATCCTTAATGATGTTCATTTCTATCTTTGAATGCACATATTTTGTTAAAAATATGTGCTTAAAATGTTGTTAAAAAGTTATCAAATTGTGCTTAAAATCTTATTATATAATTAATTATGCCTATATTTTATAATAAAAATTTAGACTATAATCAACAAAAGATGGCAATAATTATCAAATTTCTATTCTACACATCACAAAATATAATCAAATTTTGTTAACATATATTGAGCAATGTAAATAATGTTCAACTCATTAGACACATTAATAAATTATTAAATTAATCAAAATCACAAAACACCATTAACTATCAAAACATTTTATCAAAAATATATCTAGTTATAACAATTCAAAGGAACTCATTGATGTTATATCATTGGATTAATGATGTCTTGAATGTTGAGTTGCTGCAACTTGAAAATGTTCACACTGATGATTACACTTCGGATATGTTGACCAATGAAAAACATGAGAAGTGTCAACTCATGGCGAGAATGGTCAAATCTTCCACATAAGTTGTGAGGAGAAGAATTGTTAGTTTTCCCTCCTTTGTTTATTAATCTATCTCAACATTAGTGACTTTCAGCATTGATGACTTTTAAAATTGATGGCTTACCTATCCATGCCTATTGGTTTTTAAAGTCTATAAATACCAAATATTTTTTAGCATTCAAAATCAATATATGTTCTACGAGTTTTTGTTATTTTTATTTGGTTCATCATATTTGTTGGCTTGGCATGATGACATATTTTTGGTGCCACAAAATCAGTAATTTGTTCTTAAAGTGAGTAATTTTTCTTCACTTGATATTTGGGGAAATTATTGTGGGATCCTTGCGGTTTGTTTTTGGAGATTTGGTTTACTTATTTTGTGATATATTTTCCTCTTGTGATTTACACCATGGCGTGTTTGCAAAGATTATACATTTTGACCACTCTGTAAACTATTTTGTGATAGTGGAAGAAACTGACCTATCAGTCATCGTGGACGTAACTCAAATTTGATAAAACCACATAAATCTTGTGTGCCTATTTATTTTATGTTATTTCATTTATATTGCTTCTATTGATTCACACTTATGAGAAAGCCTATTTTTCCAACAGATGATTGGGGCTCAAGACTCATCAACTGCATGAGAATGTTCAATAGAATGAGAACTCTTCAGGAAAAAGATTAGGGAGAGGATCGATGAAAGAGATCGAGGGAGCATAAACTTTGCGTAGTTTATAAAATATTTGGTGCTCCCAAAAGGCTACATGCCAAGAAGGAAACATGAAGATATTTGTTAATGATATCATAATATCTATAACATTTTGACCAATTCCATATCCAAGATAACAACACAAGCAATGATGTGGCTAAACTTTATTTCTATCATGATCTTGAAGAAGAAGAAAATAGACATGTCCAAAGGCTATGTAAGTCATAAGAGGGGGGAGAACCAAAAAATAAATCATATGAAGTTTGATTTTATATAGTGAGAGAACACCAATTTATGGTGTATATAGTAGTAAGAGTATCTTTCCACCAAATTGAGAAGGGGTAGAAGCCACTATAGTAGTTGCATGAATGACATCAAAAATATGACAAAGTTTGCACTCAGATCTATCATTTTTGCTGAGAAAAACTAACACGAGAAGAGTGAGAAATATTATCAAATTGATGAAGAATATTAGTAAATTCATTGGCCGTATATTATTAGGCATTATCAAATCTAAAAACTTTGAACAGTTTAGAAAATCATGTTTTAATCATTTTAATAAAATCATGATATATTTGACAAAGTTTAGAATGAATTTTGAAGAAATAGATCCAAGTATATCAAAAAAACGCATCAAGAAAAATAATAGAATAATATGACCACCCTAAGTTGGAATTGGAGAAGGTTCTCATACATTAGAATGAATAAAATTAAAAGGAGAAATAGCAAGAAAAATACTATTATTAAAAAAGTAAAATAATTTATTTACCAAATTAACATGACATACATTCAAAATATTGGTTTGAAAAGGAACCCAACAATCCTTGGAAAACTATTAATTTAACCCTATATGTAAAAGCATGATCCATGCAAAAAAAACCATAAAGCACATGAAGAGGTACTCATTATTGACATGGTTGAAGTAGAAAGACAAGAAGATGATAGATGAAGAGAGATTAGCTCAAACAACCTTCTAACCTTATGGGCAGTCCAAATTATCTGTCCCATCTAATAATCTTGCACAATAACACTAGTAGAAGAGAAGGTTAAAGTAAAACCAAGCTCATCAAATTTCCCAACATACAAAAAATTCTAAGCAAGTTGGGAAATCTGATAAACATTAGTAATAGAGAATTCATGTGTAGAGATATTACTAATATGAGATACTTGCATAAAAGAATCATTTTAGTATATATGGTAGGGAAAGAAGTGGTGGTGTGTGAAGGGACAACATCAGAAGAAGTCATTTAATTATAACAAGCAGCATCAAGAAACCAAGTATGAGAATTACCTGGTATTATAGAAAGAGTAGTGTTGGATGTATTGTAAAATAGAAAATAAACTTGATTGACCATATTCTTTAGATCTGTGATAATGAGAGATGAAACATGACAAAACTAGGAGTGAGGTTACATTGTAGATAATTTAGATTTAGTCAGTGTAGTAGTGTTTTGAATAATATGCTGATGAGTATAGCAGTATTCAATAGAATAATATTTGTTCTTATAGAAACTACAAATAAGAATATGTTTCTTATTTGTTGGGTAATTGCGCTTCCACGGGTAGTGAGATTAAGAAATAGAAAATAACAGAAAACACAGAAAACAAGCAATATATATCCCAATCCAAGAAGCATCCACGACAGAATCAAAAACGAGAAATCAACACATGAAATAACGTGGTTCGCTAGTCGCTCAGTACGACTAGCTACCTCCACCAGAAAACACTTATGCGTTACAGATTAAAATCAAAAATAGAACGTCTTACAGTATGCAGCACACAGTAGTCGTGAAAATTTTTGCAGAGAGAAGAGAATGACGATGAACAGTTCCACGGGTCAAAAACAGCCGCCCGAAATCAAAATTACAAATCATTTTATATTAAAAAATAAACATCAGGTTCATTTAACCGAAGCGGGACCTTCGTTATTGTGCTACTGCTGCATCCCCGGCCTCTTAATATTTCATTTCATGCACTTACATGAAAATATTTAAACAGAAAAGATATTTGGTTATACAGACAGATTATTAAATAAAAACAAATTATATATACATCATTATTATTATGTCATCAGAAAGTATTTCCATTGCCTTTGGAAACATAGGGTGCGCCAGACTAGGAAATAGCGGATGGTGTAGCAAGAGTCATAGACTGAGTGGAAATGTGATCGGTCTAAAATCGCATCTCATCATCAACTAACTTATTAATGACTTGGGATGCCATCAATAATTGATCTTGATAGAGAATATAATTTTTTGTTGATTCAAAGTCATCCCGGAGACCCATTAGGAACTGAAATAACTATTTTTGTTCATTGTTAACATAAATCAATTTGGCATGAGTAGAATTGGAAAAAACATGTTTAGATGCAGTTAATTGATCCCATCTAAATTTTAGTCAACTATGATACATAGTAATTCTCTCACTTGGTTCTTGATGCATCATATAAAGTTTGCGGGCAAGTTTAAAGTTATGAGCACCACTTGATCTAGCATATTGAGCAACAAGTAAGGTCCATACTTTTTTGGCACTATCCAGGTTTTCAAATACATCATAATGGATGGAATAGAGGTATTGTGAAACCAAGTGATAATTTTGATAATTTATATTTTCCCAATACTCAATCCAAATGGCATAAGTAGAAGCATTTTCCTACTCTCTTTTTTCTAAAAAAAAGATGGTCACCAGATACATAAAGCCACAACTTGTGGCATTTGAGATAACTATGCATGACATGTGACCATTAGGCATTAAGTAAAATTATCTTCATCAAAAATAATATGAATAGGATGAGAAACCTCATCACAAGCCATATCTCTGGGTGGCCTAAAACTTCCTATTTTAAAGCTTGTAAAGATAGGTAATAAGGGTGAATTGTAAATCATCAAAAAATAAAATGAGACTAACTGATATAAACCAAAAAGAGAACAAAAATATTGTTTACCAGGTATTGTGACACCCGAAGAGAGAAGCAACAAAAAATTCAAAGAAACCTACTTTCGATACCATAAAGAAATTAAGTTAAGAATAAAGAAATAAAAATTAATTTCTCTATTATCTATTATGTTTTGAATGTACAAGAGACGAGATTTAAATAGAGCTGTATAGCATACATTTTTAGTGTAAACGAAAGAAAATAGGGAGGGGAACACTGAGGAAATTAAGGAGGAAAAACAAAAAATATTCAAAAAAAAAAAACAAACATATATATTATTATATATGTTTATATATTCATAAATATTTGTGTCTATTTTCTTATATATATGTTTATGTCTATATATTTATATATGTTTATGTTTATATATGTGTACATGCTTATGTTTATATATTTACATGTTTTTATGTTTATATATCTATATATATTTATGTTTATTTATTTATATATGTTCATATTTATTTATTTATTTTAATATATTTATGTTTATATATTTATATAAGCTTATGTTTATATATTTAAATATATATATTCATGTTTATAAATTAATTATTATGTTTATTTAAATATCTATAAATAATATATATATATATATATATATATATAATTTTTTAAATTGTCATGTGTTATTTGTAAATTAAAATTGGATTTATGTTTCTAGTATATCAAAATGCAATTATTTTATGTTTTGCGTTTTGCAGCATATTTTTTAATTTTTTTTTAAATTGTTTTTTTTTATAATAATTTTGTGTCTATACACTAAAACACATATATCCCAATTTTAATTTTTTCATGAGATAAAATTTCAACTTTTTTTCCCTGTTTTTTATTTTTATTTAATATATACAAGACAAGGATCGGAACATCTCATTCATCTTTCGCCGCGGCAGTTTTCGCCTGCACCCCTGTTGTTCCTCAATTCAATTTCCCAAGTTTTCTAGGGTTGCGATATCTCCATCGTCTTCTGAAAACATGCCGAGGTATAGGAGCCGAAGCTTCAGTCCACGCCGTCGGAGCAGGTCTCCGATTAGGGGCCGAAGGAGATACGATGAAGATGACTATCGCGATCGTTACCGTGAAAGTCGAAATTATCGTGACCGTCGCTCTCCGGCACCATCTGGTCTTCTCGTCAGAAATCTTCCTCTGGATGCCAGGTTTTCTATCTTTTTACTTGTGCCTTTTTGGACAACAATGTACTGTTGTGGAAAACACGCACCTGCGCACGAGAACACACTATCACGCACTCTAGCGCGCGCGCGCAATCGCACACACACAGACACACAACTGCTAACATTAGGTAACTATTTTTGTATGAATCGATGACACAATCTTGAATCGAATTGTACTAGTTAAAACTTTGTCTAACACAAGTTCTTTACTTATGTATCACTGTAATTTTAATAACAATTAGATCCTGCGATTTTTAAGCTTGAAATTCAGTCAGTAACCTTTAAAACAACGTGATGGATATGGTGGTGTCCTTCGAACTGATTCAGACTGAAGAAAAATGGAGTCTCATTTTATTTATCTGCTGCGAATGTTTGATTTTACCTGGGCTTTCATGCATTAAAGATGCTCACGTGAAAAGATGCTGACCTTCATATTGCTTTTATGCAGGCCAGAAGATCTCAGGCTTCCTTTTGAGAAATTTGGCCCTGTGAAAGATGTTTATCTTCCTAGGAATTACTACACTGGGTACGTGTTCATGTTTTCATATCTTATCTCTTAGTCATAACAATGCTGTTTCTTTTGATTATTCTGCCGACATGGCTGCATGGGTTAGGCTTCTAGTTGGTAAAATAACTGATTTTATGTTGGCCATTATTATTTTTAAGCTTCCGCTTGAGTTTATCTTACAAGGAGGAATCCATTTCTTGGATTTTGATTATAACCCATTCTCCCTACTCACCATCTCTCTTGCCAGCATCTCTTGTTCATTGTGTTTTCTAATGGAGTTTATAAAGTTTACCTAATCCTGTTCTGATCTAACGATCTTGTGCTGGGCCTTGATCTTTTAGAGAGCCACGTGGGTTTGGATTTGTGAAGTTTCGTTATGCTGAAGATGCAGCAGAGGCAAAGCAACGCATGAATCATAAAATTATTGGTAGTCGTGAGATCAGGATTGTATTTGCAGAGGAGAACCGCAAAACTCCACAAGAAATGAGGGCCACCACTCGCATAAGGTATAGTGAATGCACATTATGTCTACAATGTGAGTAACACACACAATCACACACACACACACACACACACACACACACTTGTTGATGTTTGAAGGGAATTCTTATATTAAAATTTCGGTTGCTCTGTGTAATTGTTTTTTACAGTGGACGATTTGGAGGCAGCTACAGAGGAAGAACACCTTCCAGGTCACCAGGAAGGAGACATCACAGTTAGGCGAACTTCTACTTGGTTTCTTAGTCATCTGTTTGATATTGTCTTTAAATCTAACTGTTCACTAAACTTTCTCGCAGCCTACTCTGCTTCACCTTCTCCAACAAGGCGAGTTTCAAGGTCTGAATCCATTTTTGAAGCTTAGTTGTCTTTGATTTTTTATTAATGGTCGTGATAATCACTTTTGTTCCATGTTTCAAAATTCCATTTTTGTTAGCTCTGGTAATGTTTTTTTCAGCAACATCTTACACATGATCATACTCTGAGAAGGCTACTAATTGGCAATATCTATTATTGCCGCATTGTTTCTATAGGCTCTCTCTCATTCATTCACCCTTGTTCTTTTCCCTGATTCATACCTCCTCTTTTCAGTTTTCATTGAAAATTTGTTTGGACTGTGTAGCAGAACAATCCAAATAGAAGATGATGCACCTGCAAAATTGTTTGAAATCTTAGGGTTTCATGTATTTTCATGTCATGTGAACTCAAATGAGCATGTTAATAAGGAAGTGTGGTATCTTGTGTTTTGCATATACTATCCAGTTAAGAAAGAAATTAAAGCTTATAGTTGGCCAAAGAAAGAAATCATCTTGAAAGATGGAAACAGCCACTCAAAGGTTTTACTGGGTAGAGAGAGAGAGAGAGAGAAATGGTGGCATTGTCAAAGAAAATGATAAATTTCAAATTTTTATTAAAGTTGGTGCAAAGTGAGCTATCTCTATGAAGTTTTCAGATGCTGGGCGACAACCCCTGCGTTCTATATAAAGCCCAAGTAGCATAATTTTACCATGAAATGTTCAGGTAAAAGTCACAATTCTGATCAATTAGATTTCAGTGAAGCATGCCTGCTTCAGACCATGACCCAACCCTACCCAACCCAACCCAACCCATTTCCAACCTAACCTAGCCGCCTCAACTAGCTCAACTCCACCCTCTGATGTGAATTTATCTCTGCCAATTGCATTGCGTGGTGATAGAACAAAGTACAAACCCAATTCTTAAATTTTACTGCAGTTTTTTTTTTTATTTTTTGCTTTATTCTGTCCAGATTTTATTTTGGGTCAAGAGTTAAATTATTGATTTTGCCTCCTTTTGTGCCACAGGGATCATGACATGGGGGATGACCATCATTCCTTAGAGAGATCTCCATTGCTCTCTGGCTCACCTTCTCCCATCGCTGAAACAAAGTACAAGATGAGCCACCGATCTCCAACTCCAAGGGAAAATGGGCACCATGGTCGCTTTGAACGGAGCCACGAAGCATCTGGCCGGTCAATCAGCCCTAGCCCATCAGTTTCTTGATCAAATGGGTCAGCTCACTTCACCCCCACTTCTCTTGAAAAGGAAAATTGCCCCAATTTTATGTAATCTGTTATCCCTTTAAAATGTGCAGTTCCCGTTGATACATGATGCTGAACTCCACTCTAACTCATCGCCCACTTTAGGCAAATTTAAAGCTTTGATCGTGTTTTGGGGGTATCTACTGTTTCAATGTAATAGGCAAAGGGCCTGATTTTCATTCTATATAAGCTTTTAAAGTTGGTTTTCTTTACAGATGCCTCTTTGTTTTTCAATATTTCAAAGAATTGATGGAATTTTAAAAACTTGTGCAAATGCAAACTGAAAATATCAAAGAGTCCATTAATGGAGGAAGAGAAGCATTTGTCCAGTGAGAGCGGCAGATTAGTGTTTTTCCTACATTGGGCAGGCCCTCTCGAACACTTTCTGCTGTTCACGACACATCTCAAACTCATTTGTATAGTAATACAGGCATCCCGCATAGGCATCCATTTCTGTGCTACACTTGTAATGAAGATCCTTCAGCCTGTTACAGCGAACATGAACACGGAGCTAGTAAACAGTAAGCTGCTGCCATGATCAGCGAAAGTATTAATGGCATCTTCTTACAGGGCGAGCACACAGTGCGTAACTTCCCTGCCTTTATCGAGGCATTTCTCTGGGTTTGGGTCTTTCTTTTTGCATCTGAGAAACGCCATATTTTGAGGATGACATCTCCTTGCTATGTGCTTTGACGAAGCCGTCAGCACTGCAGAAGTGGGGATGGGATTGCTACAATCATCCACCGTGCTTCCCATCGTCTTCAATGTATGCCACTGCGACTGCAAAACCACAATTGAACAAAAGCTAACAATCTCTGATAAACATGGCTGCTTGTTCATGCGTAAACATTCAGATACATAAAATTGGAAAATACAAGCGTTCGTCAACTCGACATCGTCTGTAATCTGCACGTTCACATTCTCTAGATCTGACATTTGAGCGATCCAAGATAAGATCAAAATTTATTTCTAGAGCAAGCAACAGATTAACAGACTGAATTGCATGCAGTTTCCTGCACCGAGCAGTGGAGAAAGAGGAACGATCCAAAAAGGGGAGGTAACAGCAATCGATTATCTATGGTGCTGAGCGTCCTACCAGTGAATTTCGATGCTGCTAGGATGACAAACGATGAGAGTCGGATTAGATTTTCCGATGTCAACTCTCGGTTCTAGTTCGATTGTCGGCGGCGATCGACAGTCAGAAGAAACGGGCCGGTGGCGGCTGGGCAGAGCGTCGGCGGCGGCTGCTGCTGCAACAAAAGTTCACCACAGTGGAAAAAACCACGTCGAGGTCGAAGAGTCGGATCAGGATGCTGGTATTCTGAATCTGAGATTGTTCGCTTCCGGTGACAAGCTCCGTTGCGCCGGTCCTCACCAGCTTTCCTGTCTCCGAGACCAGCGACTCAATGTGGATCGCGCGATATATTTACATATTGGTATGTAATAAATGCAATTATTCTTAAAATAACTAGACAACATATTTAAAAAATATATAATTTTGCTATGATGGGCTACAACAAAAATAATTGAATTTCAATATCATATTTTTTCATAAATTGAAAAAAATATACCTTGAACACAAATAATTATTCAATCGTTCTATCATATGTCATATAGTATATTCATTATATTTGAATTATATGATTATATTAGATATATTGAAGATATATTAGTGTATATCTTAACATAAGTACCAAATAATTATAAAAATATCAGTTTTAATGGATATATCAATATTTACAATTTATGAATATTTTAAATATATATATATATATAAAAGAAATTTTCATTAAGTATTACCATGAGATAAGAACGATGAGAATTGAGTGAGCACATGTATAGATATTGAAGCATGGAGTAAGAGGAGAGTGGAGGGCTCACAATGTATGAATTTTTATTTTTATCTATAATTATTACTATGTGGGATGATCATAATATGATATTTGAGGCAGAGGGCACACACATATCACAGTCTCTTACTAAGGGCACAACCTAATTATATATGACCTTCCTTAAGATAATGTATAAGCTATATTATCTTATGTATCGCTCAAGTGTGCATTATGTATCTTTGAGGTCTAATGAATCATATTTGTCATTGAGATATGTCTGACATCCCCCCATGTAATATACAATTAGTAGTGTCTTATGTACATGCATTGGCTCTTATGTATCACTCTTGTGATTTGATCATGTATTACCCCTACCCCCCTCGATATAATGTATAACTAGTAATACCTTATGTACCCCTCTCATGTGCCTTGTGTATCACACTTGGGGTATTATGTACTATCCATGTAATTGTGCCATATATGCCCCTCTCGAGATAATGTATGACTAGTTGTGTCTTATGTATCATCTTATTGTGCTTTTTGTACCACCATTTAGGTTCTTATCTATCATCCATCAATAAAGCCTCTTTGTATACTATACAATTAGTAGCAACTTATATACCTCTCTCATGTGCCTTATATATCACATTGGGGTCTCATATATCATCTTTATCATTGAGTCATACATGATCTCATTGAGATATTATACAACCATTGATGCTATATGTACCATCCCAATGTGACTGTGTCCCACTATTAGTGGGTCTTATGTGCCACCATTATTATTGGGCTATATATGACCTCACTTCTTTAAAATGTATAACCATTTGTGTCTTATGTACCTTCCTCTTGTATCTTATATATCATAATTGGGGTTTCATGCACTGCATTTGTCATTGGGCCATTTTTGGCCCACCTCAAAATAATGTATAACTAGTAATACCTTATATACCACCTCAGTGTGCCCCATATACCCCCTTATCATTGGGCTATATGTGCCTTATATATTACCCTAGTGTGTCTTATGTACCACCATTGGGAGTCTTATGTATACATTTGTCATTGATGCTTGTATGAGTTCCCTCTATATAATATGCAATAAGGGATATCTTATATTCATCCATCATGTGCCTTATATATTGCACTTGGGGTCTTTTGTACCAGTGTTATTATTGGGATGTGTAATTTCTTCTTAAGATAATGTACAACTAGTGACGTCTTATGTATCATGCCAATGAGCCTTATGTACCACCATGATGTGTCCCACATTTTTTCTCCTAAGAAAATATGGGTTAAAAGGGATGTTTGGAAAATAAATGGACCATAAAATTATTAATGAGGACGAACATTATAGTTGGTAACTAGATTGATTTATTTAGACCCATATTTAAGTTAAGAACATTGTATGGACTAATGGACCATTTAGATGCTTTTGATTTTATTTGATTTACCGTACATTGAAAAGTTGAATATATAAACCACATATCTTGGATTTGCTGAAATTAATGATTTATTTTTATTAATTGCTTGTTATTTTCTTCTCTTTTCTTTTGTTCTTCATCTTCGTGTTCTGTAAATCCTTGTAAATACAAGGATTATCACTTAAATACTTTAATATCTAGTACACAGGAGTGGTTTTGGTTTTTGATTGAAGTTTTTTTTAGGTACTACTATAGGTTCATAGTTATCCAAGAAATAACTCACTATTACTTTATCCACTACTAAAGTAGAATGTGTATTTGAATCAGTGGCAACCTTACATATTTTTATGGTTGAAAAAATTATTAATAGGCTTGAATGAAATAGTAAATGAGCCGATTGTTATTATTTGTGATAATCAATCCACCATTGTCATAGCAAATGATACTGCATTGCATAGTTAAACTAAACATATAAGGCTCAAGTATCATTTTATTAAAGATACTATTGAAAGTAATGAAGTCAAAATATAATTTTCTAAGTGTTAAGAATAAGTAGCAACATACTTATAAAGCTATTACCCAAGGACAAACATGTATACTTTTGGAGGATATTGAGAGTCACATTCTCTCCCAAATGGGAGAGAATGTAGGCGAAAATGATCATTTGGAAAATGAATGGACCTTATTTTTTAATTGGGTCGAGCATATCAATTGGTAATCGGGTTGATTTATTTAGACCCGTATTAAGTTAAGCACTTTGTATGTACCATTAGATCATTTTGATGCTATTGATTTTATTTGATTCACCATATGTTGAAAAGTGAAATATATAAATCATGTATCTCAAATTTGTGGAAACTACTGATATATTTTTTATTAATTATTGGATATTTTTTCTCTCTCTCAATAGTTCATCATCTTCTTATATGTTCTTCTGTTTATCTCTGTGCTCTGTGAATCCTTGCAAATACAAGGATTATTACTTAAATACTCCAATATAACTAGTGGTAATTTATGTACTGCCCAATTATAATTTATGTATCACCATTGGGTAATCTTATATATCACCATTGGGTGATCTTATGTACCACCTATATTATTGAAGTATGTATGACCTTCCCTCCATATAATATACATTCAATGATACCTTATGATTCTCCCCGTGTACTTTATATACTATACTTGAGGTTTTATGTAGGATCATTATCATTGGTATATGTTGTTAAATAAAATGATCATACAGATTCATTTTGCTAAATGATGATGCGAAGAAATAAATAAAATTGAAGAACACACAAATAGATTTACTTGGTTTGTTCAATTCGACATACATCCACGGGCAAGGAGAGAGATTTTCTATTACAGTGGAGTGATGAAAAGAGAGTACAAAGAAAATCCTATTTTACAAAATGGAACCGCTCGAACTATATTTTCGAGCTCCCACAATATCGGGTCGGGTTGCAATTTGGGTCGGCCCACAATCCGAGTCCGCCTTGCTAATTCAAGGCAATCAATAATTCTCCACCTTGACTTGAATTTTCCAAGCCAAAAAAGAATCCTTCCCTACGACTCATGCCCCGAAGGGCTTCATGCTGTGTGAACATCACCGAGTACAAGCTATGCTTGAACTTGTCTGTAGGTAATGGCTTTGTTAATATATCTGTTGGATTATCAACTGTGGCTATCTTCTCTATGGAGAATGACCGATCTTCTATGACATCTCGAATGAAATTCAACATGACATCAATATGTTTTGATCTCTCATGATACATTGAATTTTTTGCTAAGCTTAACATACTTTGACTATCACAATAAATGATAGGTCTTTGCACATCCAAACCCAAGCAATCAATAAGACTATGCAACCACATACCTTCTTTTACTCTCTCTATCAATGACATGTATTCTGGTTCAGTAGTAGACAAAGTAAATGTGGTTTGAAGTATTGCTTTCCAACTGATAGCACATCTATAAAGAGTAAAAATATAACATGTCAGGGTCTCCACCATAGTCATAATCTGTATAGCCAACAAGACCACAAATACAACCATTAATATCATAAACAAGCAAATATTACTCGTACCTTTCAAGTATTGCATAATCCATTTAACTGCCTCCCAGTGAGTTTTTCCAGAATTACTCATTAACCTGCTTACCACACTAATAGGATGGGCTAAATCTGGCCTAGTACATACCTTGGCATACATCAAGCTTCTCACGGCACTTGAGTAAGGAACTCTACTCATGTAACTCATCTCTTTATTAGTACTAGTAATGTACTAGCATCAAGTTTAAAGTATTGCTGCCATGGGAGTACTAACCATCTTAGATTGTTCCATCCGTAAAAATTGTAGCACCTTCTCAATGTACGTATGCTGAGATACATATAGTATGCTTGCTCTCCTGTCTCTCCAAATTTTCATGCCTAAAATTTTTTTGGCTGCACCCAAATCTTTCATTTCAAACTCACTACACAACAAAGTCTTCAAATTGTTAATGTCAGCCTTATTCTTAGTTGCAATTAACATGTCATCCATATACAGCAACAAATAGATAAAAGAACTATCTGATAATTTTCTAGAGTAAATGTAGTTATCAAAGGAATTTTGAACAAACTCTTGGAAGATCATAAATGCATCAAACCTCTTGTACCATTGCCTAGGAGACTGTTTCAACCCATATAAAAATTTATTCAGCAAACACACATGGTCTTCTCTTTCAAAATCAACAAATCCTTCTGATTCTGATATATAAATATTATCATTTAAATTCCCATGAAAGAAAACAATTTTTACATCAAGTTATTCTAACTCAAGGTCCAATGTACTCGCCATGGCTAGAAGAACTCGAATGGTCTTATGCTTCATAATTGGCGAGAATACTTCATTATAGTCAATTCTCTCCTTATGTGAAAACCCTTTCCCACAAGCCTTGCCTTGAATCTATCTAATTCAACCCTAGAAATGCCTTCTTTCTTCTTGAACTATCTCCTTGTATGACTCGGGTTCATCAGTTTAGTATTAGCATCAACATAGTCTGCATACCTTGAAGGCTTTTTAATTTCCCTCCTTGATTTCCTTGTTGTTATATTTTGCGACTCTTCTTCTTGCACGTCTTAGGGCTATTTTATAGGATATGTAGTCACCCTCTTTAGAGTTTCAATCTCAAACTCCACCTTCTGGTTAGCACCCTGAATTTCATTACCTACAAGATCACCAAGCTTTTCTCTCTGGCTTAACATAGCAGACTCATCAAATGTGACATCTCTGCTAATAATATTTTTTTTGAGTTCTATCATTTTCAGTACACCACAATCTATACGCTTTAACTCCAGCAGCGTACCCTAGAAATATGCATTTCATTACCTTAGCCTCTGGTTTACCATCATTAACATGATCATAAGCAGAACAACCAAATATATGCAAGTTAGAATAATCAGAGAAAGTATTGTACCTTACCTCTTGAGGAGTCTTAAAATCAATTGCATTTGATGGAGATCTATTTACCAGATAACAAGCAATATTAACTGCTTCAACCCAAAATTGTTTCGAATGCCTAGCATTTAAAAGCATGCATTTAGTATGCTGCAACAATATTTGTTTCATGTGTTTTGCCGTATAGCGTGGTGCCTCTCTATATCTTTTTTCTTACAGAACTCATCAAACAGTGCATTGCAGAATTCCAACCCTTTATATGTTCTGAGTATCTTGACTTGTATCCCAGTATATTTTTTGACCATAGTCTTCCTCTCCATAAATCACCCAAATACCTCATCCTTTGATTTCAGAAAATACACCTAAATTTTTCTAGAATAGTCGTCAATAAAGGTAACAAAGTATTTGCATCCACCATGTGATTCAACATGAGAGTATCCCCATAAATCTGTTTGCTCAATATTGCAAGCCCCTTCTCACTAATATGACCCAATCTACGATGCCATAACTCTGTACAATCATCGTGCAGCTCTAAAGAATGAGAAATTGCCATTGTTCCCGTCATTGAATTTCCTAAAAAGATGTAAATTCCATGCTGCAATTTACTATTCATTACTATCAGAGCACCCTTTAAAACTTTAATTTGTCTCTCTACAAGAATAACTGTACCCTTGCTTATCAAGAGCACCCAAAGAAATCAAATTTTTTTTATAGTTCAGGAACATGCCAAGCATTGATTGTTCTAACCATCCCATCATACATCTTAATTTGCACAGAATCACTACCTTTGACACGAAGCTCCTCATCATCACCCAATTTCACACTGTCATTCCATTCCTTAAAAAAAGTAAATAGTTTCTTTGAAAATGTCATATGATAAGATGCACCAGTATCCATGACCCAAGTATTTGTAGAACCTAAAGTATAGATAGTCAAAACATCGCTACCCTCACCATCATCAAAACTATCGTGCACTACACTTGCACTAGCTTTGCCATTTGATTCTTTTTTTTCATTTCCATTCTTCCATTGTGGGCATTCCTTCCTGATGTGCTCCCTTTCTTTATAGTGATAGTACCGAGATCCATTAGACTTCAATTTCAAACATGACTTACTCTTGTTGCCTCCATCCCTTTCCTTGCTCCTGCCCCTTTTAACAATCAGGCTATAATCTGCTCCACCATCATTAGAACTAGAGGTCTTTATTTTCAATTCTTTAGACTGCATAATATCATTCACATTACTGACAGAAATAGTCTCTTTTCCATACAACATAATGTCAATAAAATTCTAATATGAATTAGGCAAAGAACACAAAAGAATGATTACTTGATCCTCATCATCAATTTTAATCCCAATACCTTACAAGTCTAGAATGTTTCGGTTAAAATTGTCAACATGATTTTTTACCTATGTACTTTCTGACATCCGCAAAGTATATAAATACTGCTTTTGATATAAATGGTTCGTTAATGATTTCTTTTGATACTTACTTTTTAGTTTCTTTTATAATGACCTAGATTTTGGTTTCATCAACCACTTCTCTCAAGACTTAGTCAGTCAAACTCAACATAATCCCGCAATGCACTTTTGCTAGATCTCAGCCTTCTCTTCCTTCTTTAGACACATGGGCAAAGTTTCTTCTCTGTCTAACACTGCCGCACATCCCTACTGAACCAGAACAACCCTCATCTTCACTTTCGACATGGTGAAATCATTTGATCAATTGAATTTATCGATATCAAACTTGTAGGATGTCATCTTGATAAGCAAATGAAATCCTAGATACCCAAAAAAAATGATCAAAAATTCTTAGTAACCTACTCTGATACCAATTGTTGTTAAATAAAACGATCGTACAAATTTGTATTGTTAAACAATGATGTGAAGAAATTAATAAAATCAAAGAACACACAAATAGATTTAAGTGGTTTGGTCAATTCGACTTACGTCCATGGGCAAGGAGAGAGATTTCCTATTACAGTGGGACATCAAAAAGAGAGTATAACGAAACCCCTGTTTTACAAAATGGAACCACTCGAATTATATTTTAAAGCTCCCACAATATCAAGTCGGGTTACAATTCGGTTCAGCCCACAATCCAAGTCTACCCTATTAATTCAAGGCAATCAATAGTATATATATGTCACCCCTCAAGATAATGTACAATTAGTAGTACTTAATTTATCACTATGATGTACCACATGTATCACCATTAGAGGGTCCCACGTATCACCTTTATCATTGATACACGTATGACTATTTTATATAATGTACAACTAACAATATCTTATGTACCAAAATCTCGAAAAATTCTCAATCAACAAAAGCTTCCCCCCTCTCTCCCCTCCCCCCCCTCTCTCCCCTCCCAAATCCCTCTTTCTACCCACTTCCCACCACATATATTTCACATTATTTAAATTTCTATTTATTGGAACTCAACAATGTTTTGAGTGACTTATAGTTTAGTAATTTGGATATAACTAAATGTGTTTTTTCATAGTATATAATGAATAAATTGGGACAACCCGAGTTATATTCAAGACTAAATCCTCACAAAACCCTAAGGGGTGCCACAAACTTTTCTTCAATTTAGGCATCTGGTAAGGAGTTTAGAAGTTTGGAGAGGGATTTCCCTCTCCTCAATCATAGAAGACGAGACTCATAATATGTTAAGAATATGATTCCAGCAAGATTTAGGATGTGATAGATGGAGGCACACGAAAGAAAACTTTATGTTAAATTATCTTTTGACACAAATCCTTATATCTCTGACTATCCTTGTGTTAAGATGCATGACCGAATTGTTATGGATTCAAGAGAACAACAAGCTAAGGAAGCATATTTCATTGTGAATGGAAAAAAAAGACGTGGAATTTTTATGAATTTTGCCTATAAGCACAAAAGTTTACAACACTAAGATACAATTTGTTATAAATAATATAAATGGCATGATTTCTAAATTGTGAATTCTTGTTCCTTAAGGTTCTAAAGTCCATATTAATAAATACAATACGATCTTGGAGTATATTAATAAAAAAGGAAAGGAGGTTGCAAATCCTGAACTCATCCTTGCAATTCAAAATAGTAAAAAATATAGGTAAGATAAGGTGCCTCGAAGAAGGTTGTTCTTCAGGCTTCGGCAAGAGAATCCTAGCTTTTACCTTGAAATTACCATTCTCTCCCTCTGTGATGCCTTGCAATTCAACATACTAATCATTGAAAAACTATTTAGTAGGGTACTTTGTGGCAAGATAACCTGTAAAAGCATTGTTTGAAGTTCATAGAAGAATAATGAAAAACAAATGTCTAGGCCACCCAACACATCAAGCTTGTAGATATTTTTTTAGATTTAAAAACCTAAAAGATATGGAGAAAGTGTTTAACTCATGACCATACTTAGTTTTTGGTAGACCACTATATGTGAAGCCCCCACTAATGAGAATTCAATATGGGACTAAAGACATGGAAAAGAACCATATATGGATCAAGTTATTGAGCCTTTTCAATTTGCATTTATCAAATTGTAATTTACAAATTTTTAGTTCTTTCAAGACTACTATATCATTCAAGCTCACTAGTACGGAAAATGACTTATATTTCTAGCTCTTTCAAGCACTTCGGCAAAGAGTATGCTAATAACTCTCCTCAAAATATTATTCAAAAAATTATATTTACAATAATAATATATTATATTTGAATGGAAAGAAATAGACAATATCACAAGGGGAAGATACAAGAGGCGCACATGATATCAAAAAAGATCAAAATAGAGATTTACATAATTTTTGGAAAGTGATGTAATAGTTTGAGTTTATTTAAGGTTGTACTAATTTTTGATAGTGCCTTTTATTATTTATTAAAAAATCATTACCTTAAGTACCTCCCCCGTGTGTTTTATGCATCACGCCTAAGGTCTTTTGTTTCACCATTATCATTGGGCCATATATGATATCCCTCATGATAATATACCTCCAATGGAGACACACCTACAAAGAATGGTATATAGATCATCCTCAATATGTCCATGCTGTTCCAACTCAATAGAAAGCCAAGATCACATGCTTTCTATAGGTATTTTGGGTTCACAAATATGAAAAAAATAAAGAGATATTATTAATTGCTAACCAAGTAGAATCTCTTCACATAACGAAAGTACTTCCTCCAATAGTATGTTGGAAAATATGAAAAGCAGGCAAGTCAAGTGAGTCAGCATGAGACATGGCCTATAATATTAGTACCAAGTCCAACTTTGCATGATCCATAACTATGCCTGGATCATGGTCATGTAGACCCATGGCATGGCTCATGCCATGCTGGGTTGAGGCCAATCATGCCTCATGTTGGGCCAAGCTCTAACATCTGCAAGCTACTATCTGCAAATTACTTCTCCTCGATATCATTATATATAAATTCATACATTGATCATATGAATACCATGGTTGAAGTGACAAGAACTCATCTGTTCAAATTTATCAGAAATAGAGAAAAGATGTTATTTATATCACAAAGCCCATGACCATGATATATAACAGTACAAGAATCTCATGTTCCAAGTTAAAAATCTTTTTGAGTTAATCATTTGAAATAATATATTAGAGATGTAAGCTAAGTAGAGAGCAACATCTACAAAATAATAATTAAGCCTACAAATTTCACAATTATGTTGGAAGAGACTCATTTGATCATCAACTTTATCACAAAATGTTTATTAATGATTCTTTATAAGTTTCTCGACAAGATTGATTAATAAGAGTTAGGATCACAAAAGCCTAAATATACATTGTTCAAAATAACATATTGGTAGAGGAAGCCAAAATAAAAGACGAATTGAATACTTGTGCACTAATAGGTTCGAATCTAGAAGATGCTTGGTACTCAACTTTTGAATCAGTGGGTTCAAACTAAGATGGGTGCTAGTGGGTTCAGGCAGGGAAACTAATTTCTTGCAACTTCTAGTATTTAATAAAATGAAATATCCATTTACAACACTATCATTCACAAATAGAATTCGTATGGAATTTAAATGAACTATAGCTATTACTCTGGAAAATAATGCTATTTACTACTATTTGTCTTTGTTATATACTAAATAAAATTTTTAATTGTCAAGAATCTTGCTTCATATACTGCCAAAATGAGACTAAGATGGTTACTAGTTTTGAAAATTGTCTCTTCAAGTTCAACCTATCATTAAATAATTAGCTATTTTGATAGATTAATTTTTACTACAATCAACTAGCCATTAGACAAATTAGCAAGTAATCATCGGTGCATAGATGGAAGATTAACATTAGCACATGATAAATTCATCAAACCAAAAGCAAATCCTCATGAAAAAATGTATCTAATTGGATCCTACAATTACATATTTTGAGCATACTACTAGCATAAAAAGAAAAAAAAAAAATACTTATAGTAGGTCTTTTTTGAAAATAGTATTGTGCTCGCTCTACAACACAATGATATATCCAAAAATTATCTTGTGATAATCTCATATAAACTCTCTTCGTAATGAGAAAACCCATCCATTAGAAAGGAAGAAAATCTCATAACTTATGATAATACATTTTCCAATATGAAATGAATAAGCTCATAGAAATTAGTTTCTAGGACCTTTTAGAGTAAGCATTAATGCAATTTATTGGAATACGTTGTTGAGTTCTATAACCCTTTTCATGATTCTTAAGGATAGATCTAGTTTATGCAAAATTAATTTCAATAATAAGTTTGTTAATATTTTCATATAGTGTGCATTACATATTAATGCAATTTATGTCATGCTATTTATAGAGATAATGCACACAACAATTATAGTGTACATTAATTAAATAGACACGCGCACACACACACACTCACACACACACACACGTGTGTGTGTGTGTGCGTGTCTATATGTACATACATATTTATTTATCTAAACACATACATAATTGTTGTGTTTGTGTGTGTGTTTGTCTATATATATATATATATATATATAAACATGAGTGTGTGTGTGTGTGTGTGTGTGTATAAACATATCTATATATGTTGTACGTGTAGGGGTGAGGGAGTTATTTTGCATCGTCGAAGACATAGGTTTGAATCCCAATTTATCTAAATTCATTATAAAAACTAAATTTTATTTTTTTTTTAAACATGAGAGGGACAAAATTAGATTGATATATTTTAATCCACCAAAATTTAATTATTTTCGAGTTTGATGTATTTTTTTTTTTAATTATTTAGGTTTTAGTGCAATAAACCTTAATTATTTTGGTTTGTTTTTATGTTTGTGAAGTAAATAAAATTGAAACAAAGATATAATTTTTTAAGTTTTTATAATTTTAAAACCAATAATTCGCATTCTCTATTTCTCTTTCCCATGTTGGCTGCCGTGCCGGCAAGGCCAAACTCCAAAGGATGAGGTTTCTCGATTGGTATGTGAAAATAGCTCTCGGAGCAGCTCTGGTAGGCGCTTCCATGGAACTGTTCATGATCAAGACTGGTTTCTGTGTGAGAACCCTCCTTTCTCTTCTTTTTTCCCCGAACAACAGCATTGTTTGTATAATGTCTTACATGAGGTTGGGGATGGGTCAGATTCCTCGCAAAAATGTTTTCCGAACAAGATTTTGCTAGAGCTGTTCTTGCTATCCTTTCTCACTGGTGGATAACAAATAATTTATCCGCATCATCGCTCCGCTAGTAATCTCCATGTTAATATGTTTTATTCTGATCGCTTTATTTGCGTAATCGATGCTATTCTCCTTGCTAGCGAAAGCTCCGAGAAACCAGTAAAGGGTAGGGTTTGTAATGGTGAGGAACTAGAGCTCCAATTAGGGCTGAGTTTCAATCGAGAGAAGAATAACAAGGCCAAGCTAGTAGTGCTGTTTTGCTTCTGCTAAAAGCTATCCCCTTGGCCCTTGGGCGTTAGAACTTGTTGGGGACAACTTTTGGGGTCATTCATAATTTTGAAATAATGAATTTATATTTTAAATAATTCTGAAATTAATCCAACAATTATTTATAAATACAAATTATGATGGATACTAATGAATTATTCACACATATAAATGATCATGTATAATTCTACCCATCAAAATTATGTATTTTGCTAAAATATAAATTTATAGAAAATAAAAATTCTAGAAAAAAGTATGTAAACCTATGTTGTTGGGTATCAATTTTGGATATGAATATGAGTTATTCAACAAGGATTCTCAGTAATGAAACACTCAAATTTGTACATAATAAGAGATTTTACATATAAAATTCTTCATGAAATTATATGCTCAATCTATTTTAGCCTTAGAGAGAGAGAGAGAGATGAGAGGGTTATAAAAAAACTTTTCTAGAGCTCACTTGTGTTTTGACCTCATGAAACATGTGCTTGGAACCTCAAATACACTCCTCATTTTAGTGTTCTAGAAGACTTAGAAAAATTTAGTCTTCCTTAAAAAAAGTGGATCATGAAACTACCTCCTATGTTCTATTTTAAAGTTTGTGCTAAGAAGCACTAGTCTCAGGGGCATGCCCTGAATCGGTTCTTAACAGAGGAGCCCTTGAGAATTTATCTCACGTTCTTAGTCTACTGTATACCTTATATGAAAAAACAACAAAAAAACAAGAATTAAAAACAATAATAATTAGATAAATTAAAAAACAAAGCAAGCCAAAAACATTAAATAAATCAAACTAGTCTACTCATTTCGGGGAGATCCAAGAAAACTATGGTGGGTAGAGGAAAATATAGATGGATGACATTGTGGTGATTGTTTTGTGTGAGAAATAGAACTTGTGTTGGCTTGTTCTTGTGGTATCTTAGGAGCATAAGAGAAAGAGTTCAACTAGGGTGGTAAGATTGTGTCCTTTATTTGGTTGCCCATGTAACGGAGGAGGATGGAGAAATGATTAGCATTGGCATATGATTTACAAATTAGCATCTGCTTGTTCAATTGATACTTTGCCAATTTTTCTCTAAAGCATCAATACATGATCTCTATGTGATAGCTAAGTTGTATTCTTTCGTGTCCACTGTAGATGATAAAGTGACTGCTCTAGAAGCAGAGAGGCGGGCTTGGGAACATACACCCGAGGCACAGGCAGTGAGAGAGGCCCTTAACCCATGGAGACACCTTGATATGGAAAATGGAAAGAACACATGAGGCCCAAGGTTGCAAAGGTTTTTTCCTTATGGTAAAGTATTGTTGTTTTTATTTGTCAGTGTTAACATGTCCTTGATGAGCTTCATGTATTGGTGCTTTAACAACAATTGAGATCACCATTGGCATCTCTATATGTTATGATGATGATGATGATGATATGATGTTTCTTGGCATCATTAAGTGTATCACTTTGTGCTCTATGACTTTTTCTTCAAAATTGAATGGATTTGGAGATTGTTGGAGGCATTTTGATAAGGATTTATGTTTGATCAAGTGCATCCTAAAAATTAGATTTGACAAAATTGGTTGTAAAAGCTAACTTGGTATAAAAATAAAGTCATGTGGTTGCTTAATAGAATTTTTTGTTGGTGTCTGTTTCATTTTTGACTCAAATTAGTTTGGTTTGGCCCGATGCCTTGACCCATGAATAATACATGTTTTGGATGGTGGTAAGTATTTTGTCATGGTGAAGGTCATAGGTTTAGTTCCTAGTTTTTTTAACATCTGAGAGTCATAATTTAGCTTATTTATTTCAGTACATTAGAACTTAATTATTTTTGAGTCTGGTGTGGTTCTTTAAGTTCATTTGGTTAATTACTTTAATTTTGGTACATCAAAATACAAATCTCTCTTTTTCATTTCTTTGGAACATAACTTACTATTCATTTTTCTTAGGTTGTTTTTAGAATTTGGCTTGTTTTCTGTATTTGTTATCATATCATTTGATTATTGATCAGTGTTATATATGTCTTACTTACACTAAGTATTTTTGTCTTGCAATATTAATCACTGAAAACTATGTTTATTTTCATGTGATAAGTGACATGCTACCCCATACTTTGACACATCCTCATAAAAATGGACTAGGATGATATTTTGACACATCGCAGTTTGATCTAGCATTGATTTACTTTGTTGAAATTTAATTTGATGAAATTTGATTTCAAGAATATGTAAGAATCATCATCATCATCATCATCATCATCATTGCCTTCATACCTTAATTTGACACTCTTGGAACAACTATATAGATTTATTGTATTTTATCTAGTTTTTTTTTTTTTTTGAGTAATATCTACTTTTAAATTAAGCAAACATATATTTTGTTACAAGCTCATCGAACATATATGTCACACATAATTACCTCGAAAATAGTATTCTGAAATATTCTTTGAGAGATAATTTTAATCATAATTTATCTCATCAATCAGATATTTTTTTTTCTTATTTATATAATTTTAAATCATATATCATGGAGAGATTAATTTGATTGCCTCATTGAATTTTTGGATATGCTTGTTAACATAAACTGGTAAAATTTTCACAAGTGTGACTATCATGTTTTTTATGAAAATTTAATTTTTAACGAGTCTAGAAAGAGTGTGTATCTAAATATTATAATTAAATTTGTTTCTCTCTCTCTTAGTTAAAGTTAATAGAGATAATATAAATATTTTTTTACTAGAGACTGATAGAATTTTAGTGAGTACATATGTTATTTTTTTTTTTATCAGAACTTATTTTATAATGAGTTTGGGAAGAATGTGAATCAAGATATTATATATTAATTTATTACACTTTTTTTCTTATTTGTAGTTTTGTCTAGATCACCAAGTAGTAGTGAGAGTAATTGGTTATCTAGGCTCTCAGTTATGAATTACACATCTACTAATAAATATAATTCATGTTAAGTTTCAAGATGCTAAGATTTTATGAGCAGAGATATCTCATTCAGACCCAAATGATATAATATTCTACGAGTCTTTACTAGTGTAGATTCATATTGAGCCATTAATTAAGAGATCATTCAGGATTTGGCGTCTATAATTAGAAAGAGAGACACAACCCACCTGTTCAAACTAGAGATGAGCTTATCGAGGAGCTTGCTGATTTTGTAGCTTGTTAATATGATATTGATTTTTGATCTCTCCCTAGAAGAGAAAGATGAGTTATGTTCAAGATTCAATTTACTAGGTTTTATTATATTCTCATATTATTTTTTTAACTATTTCTCTTAATGGCACTAGGATAATAAAGTTTTTTTTTTTTTTCTGAAGTATTATCTCATATAGGATGGCGCTAAGCCATGATGAAAAAGATGCATCCTCTCCACTTTAATTAGACTTGCAAACTAGTATTATGATCTTGAAGAAAGTTTGTTAGTGGGTATTTATTATGAAGATAAGTTTGGCTGAGAATGTAGATTGTCTCAAGATGAGATATGTAGCGAAGAGATTCATTTGGATATTTAGTGTGGATTATCATGATATTTTTTCTTCAATGACCAAAATGATCTTCATGTAGATTTTTATTTATAGTATAGTATTTCATAGTTAGAGAGTACGTCATTTAGACATAAAAAAATATATTTTTTATGTCTAAATGTATGATTTTTGAGATTGCGAAAGATATTGTATGATATGATACATTCATTAAATGCCTGATTTGTGAGATTTTTATATATGGTCACCTGGTTTGGGTTTAACATGTGCATTATTGATTTTTTTTTTCCTAGAGGATCTTTAAGGACATTATGATTTTGTTAATTATTCATATGGATAATATTTTGAGTATGAAAAATGATAAGTTGGATATCACTCAACTCAAATAATATGTTGATATAGTATTAAACAAAAGATCATGAGAGACTCATATATTATCTTGACATGGATATGATTTATTCTATAAGGATTATCATATTCTCATAAAATAGATATTTACTTAATACTCATAAAGATTGATCTTTTGGATCATACTCCATCAGATTTTCCTATTAATTTAGGTATTGATTTGACTTCTAACGCGATTCTTTCAGTTGATTCTCCTACTTATTGAAGAATCAAAATGAATATTAATTTCCTTACTATGATCAGACTAGATGTAACATATGAAGTCGATATAGTTATTATTTTTATAGATTTTTCTTATTATGTTCGCTTTGATGTAGCTCTTGGTCGGATATTCAGATTCGAATTAGGCATCAATATGCATCGAATGGAGATATCATAGGATTTTTCACTTTTTTTGGGAATCAATCTTTTCTCATATAAACATAAAATAATGCTTATAAAATATTATAAGCATTATTTTTTTTTTATGATTATTCTATAAAGTTTTTATTTTAGTTGTATTAAAGCATCTCCTAGAGGCTAAATAAATCCCTTCATCTTGGCTATTTTAGATAGTTTTGCCCAAAAAAAATTACTCCAAAAGACTTCCTATTTGTTAGATAAAGTAGATAATATAATATTTTAATATATTTTGAGTTGCTATTACAGTTGATGCTCTTGATACTTCATGCTCACCCCCACTACGCACGTCAAATGCAACTAAGTGAAAAAAAAAAAGATGCATCTCACAAAATGCAATAGGCACTATAATTTTCTTAAATAATCGCACGATTATATCGTATATCAAGGCTAAGATATGCGCTTACATTGGATACAATGCATCATATTTTTTGATATATTATTTTAAAAGTCTCATTTAGTTTGTAATTATATGTATATATTTTTAAAATATATATATTAAATATAATTTTCTTTATTTTATTTAATATTTTCTTTTTTAATATATTAAATCGAGCCCATATTACATAAAAAAAAATCACAGATTTTGATTAGAAATATAAACATAATTATTTAGAAATCACTGAAACAAAAAGCCCAGAAAAATGAAAATGAAGAATACTTATTTCTTATTAAAAGAAAAATAATCTAGTTATTATCAAGGATTAAATTATTTATTTCTACAGATATATTGGTACTTGGATTTTATAGATATATCGGATATATCAAAGATATATCGGTGTATATTTGTATATGAGCACTAATTAAGAATAGATATATCAGTATTAATGAATATATTGATACTTAGAATTTATGGATATATTAGAGATATATCAGAAATTTTTATCATTAATTATAACAAACAAAATTCTAATAAAAAACATTTATTTCAATGAACTAAAAAGAAACAAATATATCACTAATTTAACAACTGTCATTTACTAGAAGCACGCAAAAAAACATAAGAGAAGGCGCAAAAAATAGCATTTTTATGATACAAACATACAAAAAAGGAACAACTCATGGACTTAATTTTTGTGACGGGGGAGAACTTGTTGCCATCTTTTTTTAACCAGATTGTAGAACGCGTCTTTTTTACATGATCAGCAAACAGCTGGTGTCTGAGCCACGACCAGAAAAACAATTGTTAGCCAAGAGATCGCTCACAGCAACAAATCAAACATGAAAAAAACTGTTCCTTTTTTTTAAAAAAAATTTTTTTTTGGCAATATAATGCAAACTTGGGAGCGTGACAAACCGTCCGTATTCCAGTTTCTGAGTCACGATCCCATTCAGCAACAGCTCCGCACTGTAAATGGATGCTCCTGGTGCATTAAAAAACACACAGCAACAAAAAAAAAAAAACTTCATCAAGAGCACATCGAGACAAGGATGAAGAGAAGATAAGGGCATCAATCAGAGTACCCTTCTCTAGGAATGGAACACAAACTTCATAGTCTTCTTCGCTGGACAACAGCAATAGATCATCTGGGACCGTGTCATCCTTCAAAGCAGACCTCCCGATCCTTTCTGCTGCCTGTTCACACTCCCCAAGTTGATAGGCTTAGGGCTTATTAGAGAGGATGGAGGATGCAGAAAATCAAGCAATTTTAAGGAACCCTTATCCCCAATAATCACATACATCTGATAAGACCACAACCCCTCCAGTTTATGGCCAAATTAACAAGTTGCCATTATATTTATAAAAGTAAGGGGGAAAAAGTAGCCAAGGCTAACTTTTTTTTTTTTTTTTTTGATGATCATGGGTAGCTTCGTAGGTCCTGAAATTCCTTCATGGCCACTCAGCCAGCCTCCTGCAGGTGCCTAGGCTACCTTTTTATAACAATAAAGGTCATACAAGTTTAAAGAGATTAATATCTCAATAATCTTATCCTCAAAAATCATAGAGACTGTATCTGATGAGCCTATGATTCTATAATTTATTAGACAAAAATATTTATCATCATACTAAGGCATCACCTCTAAAATTATGACCTACAATTAATTATCTATAATAAAACATGAGCAATCAAATATATTAGGAAAAAAAGGTCAACACAAATCATGCTCTAGCTCAATTTTGATAGTTCAGTAAGTCTATTTGTATTAGAGGTGTCAGCCTCTAATTATGGTTCGGCTGTGCCTGGGCCGGCCCGGCACGGGAAAATCCCGTGCCCGGGCCCATGCCGTGCCTGACCCGGCACGGGTTCGTCCCGTGACGGGTGTCCCCCGAACTCGACCCTGCGATCGCCCCTCCCGCAAAAAAGACAGCGGGTCGGGTCTGATTAGACCCGACCCGCGGTCCCACGAGGCCCGAACCGTACGGCCAGGCCAGGCCCGAGTGGGCACAGCACGGTATAGTAACCGTGCCGTGCCTGGCCCGGAACGAAAGCACGCTTGTGCTCAAAAAAATGGGCCGGCCCGGCCCGTTTGACACTTCTAATTTGCATATAATCTCATATTAACTAGAACATATCAAGCTCGATTAAAAATTTTAATTTATTTACCTATTAATTTTGGAAGATCATATATCTAAAATTCTAAAAAGTTAGTACAAATATAACTTTAGTTAAATACTTATTCATTAATTTAAATTTCTTGTCAATTTCTCCCTGGTCTATCTCTAGTTCTTTTTTTCCTCTCTTTACTTGAGTAGGGTTAAACCTTTAGTAAGCTACAAGATATGTGTTGAACAGAATTAGTCCATCTTACGTGATTCTCCATAATTTTGTTAGAATTATTTTAATTTTTTTTTTAATAATTTCATTTTTTTTATTTTAATATTCATAATCTTACCATATTTTTATCTTACCATCCTCATGTGTGCTATATTCATCCTTTGAATATGTTTCTCTTAATCTACTTAATACTCACCAACCACAAATAACACATGATGCAACTCTCCATTTAATTCAATTAATTTTTATTTTTGTCACACATTCTTGTCAATCACTTCATCTTAACTTAATTTATAAATCCTACATAATTGAAATTATAGATTTTTTTTTATTTTATCCTCCCTCAATCCTCTCTTATTAACCCCAGGATAGATGCACAAGATAAACTTTCATACTGATTAATTATCTCAATAGTGATCACAACTAAACACATTTAATTTTGAAATTCTTATGAGATCTAGTACATTAGTGATGATTTAAACGCATCTGTTTTAAAATTATAGATATTTGATATTTTTTTAATTTCATATTTAAAATTCATATTATTATCATTATTAACATAACCAAACCCTTTGGACTCAGATACTTAAAATAATAATAATAATAATAATTTCTAATTCTAGCAAGGAAACAAGCCTGAAGAAATTTTTGAAAAAATAACATTGGTTTAAAGAAATTTTTTGCATGAAAATGTACCTGCCCATGAACTGCTTTAACCAAGCTCGAAACAATTTCCTTGCTCGGCTTTGTGTTGGGAGTGAGAAAAACCTTTCTTCCCTAAATAACTGCAATTTCAGTATAGAAAGAGAAAATAGAACACAAAATATCAGCAACAAAATATTTACTTGCAGAAGTGGATGCTGGCGCGCACGAGCCAAGGAAGCAGCCATGTTGAAGCCTATCTCCTTCTCCTTCCTTAAGTCTCTGAGAATGTATTTTGCCTCATCAATGTAATATTTGACACGCCCAACATTTTCAAGCCATAAATGTGTAACAACCAGAATGCCAGAAGCCATTGCTGCCAGCATGTTTCTCGTGCGCACAAATTCGTCTGCAACGAAGTGAGTTGCATCTGCCATTGAGGATGCCATTGGTATCTTAAGCCGCTCAAGAATCTGCAGAGATCAGCACAAACATGAAACACAAAAAAAAAAAAAAAAAAAAAACTCAATCAGATCTTTCTGCTGATTTCCAGAATTTGCACCTTTTTCTGCTGTCGCAGCGTATCATCTTCCAGATGATTGCTGAAGAGGATTCTCACACTAGCCAAATCTCTCCTCTTTCTTGAATCCTTACCCTCCGCCATAGCAGCTCGCGGCCAAGTAGAGAACAAGCTCTTAACTTCTTTTCTCATATACGTTTTGGAGTTGCTCTTGCAGGACTGCATCAGATAACCATCGTCCATGCAGATGGGTGAACCATCCACTGGCGTCGCCTGGCTAACGGTTGACCCACATTCCTGGTCCTGCTCAGCCGGCTGCTCACTAGCCACTTTTTCAGAAGCTTTTGGCATCTTCTTTTCCTTATCTTCACAGCACAGTTTCCGTCTAGTTCTTCTTGCCTTACGACAACTCCACACAAGAGGATTCGATTTGGGTTCAGTTGAAAATGATCCTGCAAGACTAGACTGATACTTTACATTGGAGTTCCCTAGGGATCGCCTAGTCCGATGAGCTATTGGGGTAGAACCAGCCATTTCTTCTGCGCAATTGCAACCATTTTGAGCAACTGCAGCCATTTTGCTCGCATGATTGCTAGATGTTAGCCCACGTGAGTTGGCCCTCTTCTTTGTTCTTGTCATAACCAAGCTGCCGCTATCATGCTCATTCTCCGACTCCAGGCGCACTGTTTTCCTTTTTTGGGATCTTCTTGAAGGAACATCTGGGCGCTGTTTCTTCGAAAGATCGGCACTCTTGTTCATCTTCTTTCTGGCTGATACTTTCATTTTAGAGGAAGGCTCAGGCTTTGATGGAAGAAGATGTGGGCGGCTGCCATCTTCATCAGCATGAACATCACTGCCACCGTCACCATGAAGCAGAGCTTCCATGGCTTCCGCTGCAATTTGAGTATCTATGCCTACCATGGAATGTTTCTTAGAGGAATCAGCACTCTTGTTCATCTTCTTTCTGGCTGATAATTTTGTTTTAGAGGAAGGTTCTGGCTTTGATCCATCTTCATCAGCGTGAACATCACTGCCACCATCACCAAGGAGCAGAGATTCCATGGCTTCCGCTGCAATTTGAGTATCTATGCCTGCCATGGAATGTTTCTTAGTGGAATCAGCACTCTTGTTCATCTTCTTTCTGGCTGATACTTTTGTTTTAGAGGAAGGTTCTGGCTTTGATCCATCTTCATCAGCGTGAACATCACTGCCACCATCACCAAGGAGCAGAGATTCCATGGCTTCCGCTGCAATTTGAGTATCTATGCCTGCCATGGAATGTTTCTTAGTGGAATCAGCACTCTTGTTCATCTTCTTTCTGGCTGATACTTTTGTTTTAGAGGAAGGTTCTGGCTTTGATCCATCTTCATCAGCGTGAACATCACTGCCACCATCACCAAGGAGCAGAGATTCCATGGCTTCCGCTGCAATTTGAGTATCTATGCCTGCCATGGAATGTTTCTTAGTGGAATCAGCACTCTTGTTCATCTTCTTTCTGGCTGATACTTTTGTTTTAGAGGAAGGTTCTGGCTTTGATCCATCTTCATCAGCGTGAACATCACTGCCACCATCACCAAGGAGCAGAGATTCCATGGCTTCCGCTGCAATTTGAGTATCTATGCCTGCCATGGAATGTTTCTTAGTGGAATCAGCACTCTTGTTCATCTTCTTTCTGGCTGATACTTTTGTTTTAGAGGAAGGTTCTGGCTTTGATCCATCTTCATCAGCGTGAAC
The DNA here is from genome assembly GCA_029783825.1 of Sapria himalayana. Classification (NCBI taxonomy): domain Eukaryota; kingdom Viridiplantae; phylum Streptophyta; class Magnoliopsida; order Malpighiales; family Rafflesiaceae; genus Sapria; species Sapria himalayana. The sequence goes on along the minus strand of JAREIK010002107.1, from coordinate 4,327,150 downwards.
ATCACTGCCACCATCACCAAGGAGCAGAGATTCCATGGCTTCCGCTGCAATTTGAGTATCTATGCCTGCCATGGAATGTTTCTTAGTGGAATCAGCACTCTTGTTCATTTTCTTTCTGGCTGATGCTTTTGTTTTAGAGGAAGGCTCAGGCTTTGATGGAAGAAGATGTGGGCAGCTGCCATCTTCATCAGCATGAACATCACTGCCACCATCACCATGGAGCAGAGCTCCCATGGCTTCCGCTGCAATTTGAGTATCTACGCCTACGTCATTCAAGGAAATAGGCGATGTATCCACATTGCACAGTTCTTCAAACTCGTTCAAAAGATTCTTCCGGATATCCTGTTTTGTTTCTAACGCTGCATTCTCATTTGCTTTTGAACGATGCAGCAGCATTTTCGAATCGGATTGCAGACCTAGAAATCTTGATTTTCCTCCTCCTCCTCCTCCTCTGTGATGAGATTGGCTGGGCTTGCTTAAGTCAAAGGTTCTGGGCATGGTGGAAGGGGGAGACATCTTCTTCCTCGAGAATTTACCACCATAGAAATCAGTTTTCCTTCTGCAAAAAATATCGCCCCCTCCTTCGTCTTCCCGTCTGTCATCCCAGTCATAGGTTTTTTCCTTCCCATCTGAGTTCCTATGATTGGCCTTCTTGGCCAATCTTTGTGGCCCTTTAGCACTCATGGATTGGCTTGAGCTTTTCGAATGAATCTTCCTCGTGTTCGTTTCGTTATCAAACTCACCCTTGCTCTCGTCGATTAGTCTCTGCACGCATGCAAGTGCATTTGCTTGTGAAAATTCTTCGGGCTCCTGGGAGTCAACATAGCTTAACCCTGCCAGCCCATCATCACAAAACGGCAATTGGGTAGTGTGATTCAGCATAAGTTTTTTTACTGTGGAAGCAGAAGAGGAGGATTTTCCATTACTTAGATCCATAACTTCATTGCTGATTCTTCCTGTATCAAAGGAACTCCTGATCAATGCAATAGTTCACATTCAGTAAAAATGAGAATTTGTTCATTCCTACAAAACTAGGACACAAGATATATTAATCTCAAACATATATATGTGTGTGTGTGTGTGTGAGAGATCAACAAAATGATAGTTCAATTGAAAAATGAGCAAGCCACCTAACCTTGGAGACAAGAGTTATATCCCCTGAGATGCTGGATACATACCCTAGAGTATCTTTGTCAATCACTAAATTCATATTATTAGGATAAGGTTCATACCTGCTATGATCCCTAGATCCCAATGCCCATATATGAGCAGAGAGAATATGAGATCAAATAAAGAAGAGAGTAAAAAAAAAACAAATGAACACACACACACACACACACACGCGCGTGTGTGTGTGTGTGTGTGTGTGTGATCAATAAAATGATAGTTATTGACAAATAAACAAGCCACTTGGCCTTGAAGACAAGTGTTTGATCCCCTAAGATGCTGGATACATACCTTAGAGTATCTTTGTCAGTCACTATATTCATATTATTAGGATAAGGCTAAGGATCATACATGCTATGATCCTAGGATCCCAATGCCCGTATATGAGCAGGTAGAATATGAGATGAGTTTGAGAAGAGAAAAAAATAAATGAATATGTGTGTGTGTGTGTGTGTGTGATCAATAAAATAATAGTTAAATTGATAAATGAACAAGCCTACTAGCCTTAAAAACAAGAGTTTGATCCCCTAGGATGCTGGATATATTTTTGTCAATTACTATATTCATATTATTGGGATAAGGGTCATACTTGTCATGATCCCAGGATCTCATGGCTCATATATGAGTAAAGAGATAATATTATATGAGTTTTAGGAGAGAGAAAAATAAAAAAAAATACAAGAAAAAAAAAACAAACAAACAAATAAAAAAATAAATAAATAAATAAATATATATATATATATACACACACACACACGCACGCACGCACGCATACACGTGATTATAAGATGGGAGCTTTTCATCAATATAGACACTTCACGACCAAAATTTTATATAAATTGAAGGAAAAATAAATATATACAAAGAATATATATGTACTCTCATCACTTGTATTATACTTTGGTGCTTATATAACATTAGTATACTATTTAGCAAATATAAATGACATCCTGAATCTAGTATCATAATTATTAAGATGGAAACCAATAAATAAATACATATTCACTTGAATGAATCATACAGATGAATCTACATATTTTATTTAAGAAAAATTAATTAAAATATTTACATATTATAAATATTAAATATGATAGTTATAGTGAGACTCCAAGTTAAAGTCTAGAAGTGTCAAATAGATCGTGCCAACATAACACATCTGTTTATGTGTGACCCAATTGTGCCACCATGTTATGCCTAGCATGGATGCCAAACACAAGGCCCATTTGGCCAGCATGGAGTGCCCAACCGAGAAGGGCCATACCAATGCATTCTGATTTGTGCAGGTTGCAAAACTGAACCATGTCAATTTTGGTCCTTTTGTATTTTTAGTTTTCTTTTAGGGATAAAATAAAAATTAAATAAAATTTAAAATATTATTATATTTAAAATTTATATTGAAATATTTCTTAAAATTATTATACTTCAAAAAATTAAAATAAAATAAATAATAAAAAAATTGGCATTTGTAATCCAATCATGTTCACAGTCACCTCAAATAAAAAAAATCATTATATTTTATTATTTCATAATCAAAAGTAGAATGACACATATACTTATACACATTTATATCATTTCATGATGTAAAGTATAACTCATAACATAATAAAATAATCAAAATAAAAATAAAACAGAAATATAATATCAAAAAAAAAATTCAAAAATCATACTACATGAATCATCAATCAATGTCTATAATATGATAGTAAAAATATAAATGCAGATCATCATCATATTTATGTAAGTGTATTATTAGTGGTAGCATTAATATTTCTATGTATCATGAATTATCATCCGACATTATCTCTTATGCCTTATACTAAATATTTAACCTCAAATCTTTCACGATTCTTCATGCATTCAAGTATCTTTATGATATTTAATCATAATCTTAATATTCTATAAAAAATAAAATTTACTGTTACAAAAAAATTGGCTCTGATACCAATCTAAACACCAGAAGAGACCAATAGATTACATATCATCATAAATAATACAAGATAGATGATAATAAATAAATTCTACTAAAATAAAATATCAAAATTTTTATTATCATCATTTATTATAATGAACAAGTAATTAATATTTAAATATCAAAACAGCTCGCTACAATATAAATGATCACTCAATCATTTGCTTATGACTAACTAAATAAAAAAATTATATCTAAACATTATATCCATATCTATACTCAAAATCTGACTATAACATCATACTTAATATCATAATATGTAAATAAGCTAATAAAATTTTCATGAATAAAACTTTTATATTTTTATTTCTGATTCATACACATATGTATGTCAAAATATTTTTTATCACTTTATCCTATGATTCATACAGACAAATAAGTATTACAAAATTTAAATAGAGCATTATGCTGATAGCCAAGATAAGACTCTAATATAAGATAAATATAATTCTAATGATGTCTTACATATGTTTATATTTTTTTAGGCACGCATGCAAACGGAGATTGCAACACTCATATTGTTTGCAAGACATCCTATAATATTTTTTTGAATTTCTTATTTTTTCTAATGTGAAAAAAAAAAACTATTTTCATTTCTAACTGTACTATTAAAATATCATTAAAATTGAAGATTTTAAAAAATCTTAAAATATTTTTATTTTTAATGTACGTTGTGGATGATATAAATAATTCATCAAAACTAGCCCAGATATTAGACATCAATGATACCACTCTACTATTTTTTTAAATTTATTAATTATTAATTATTTTTTTAACTAATAATATTTTATTATATCATTACTACTAGTGAACTAATAATCATATGATAAATAAGTTAAACATTAGTATGTATAATATAAAGTATTCTATGATCCCCAAAAATCTAATAAGAAAGCCGATGATCATAATTCATTTGGTCATTAATTCTCTCTCAAAATCATTATGATACATGAAAAGAATCAATAAAAATGAATTAGATCCAACTTGAAAGATCTCACCGTTCATTTGAGTATATCTCAAATTTAACACACCATATTTTTTAATGCATTAATCAACATGCCTCTTAAAATGACCAATATCATAAATGACATAAATCTAAAAATAAACTAAATATCATATCATATAAAAAATAATTCAAAATAACATGAAGCATCAATTCTTGTTTGTAGTCTAATAGTAAGAATGCAAATTGGTATCGTCATGTATACGTCTAAATGTATCGCTAGTTGTTGCCTCTATTCTCAATCTCAATGTTTCATGAGTCATCATTCGCCAATAACTCCTTCACTTTATCCCGAATGTCAAATCTCAAATTTTTCATATCCTTAATACATAAAATAAAATTAATTAACGCAAAAAAAATAAATTCTGATATAATGCGACATAGCGAGGGGGTCACTAGATCACATGTCTGTCATCTTAGAGAGCGCGAGATAAATTGATTCATATAATTTTTATCAATTTTAGATATCCACATTTTTATTATAATTATGTGATAAGATGAGGCAATGATTGATATCTAAGTACCAAGATCAACTCATTCCTATTCAACAAATCACCCTATCATTTATCCTTAGCTAACTGAATAAAAAAATAATTATTTCTAAATATGATATTCATGTCTAAGTCTATACTCAAAATCTCATCATAACTATCATACCTTGTATCATAATAAATCTAATTTATAAATATGATATTGTATCATAATATATAAATATGTTATTTAATTTTTTTATGAATAAAATTTTCAGATGTATCTATCATAATATATATTTTTTCTCTTCCACCATAATTCTAAAATTCATACATGTAATCAAGTAATAAAGAATTAAAATAAAAAATCAATATTTTAAATATTTTATTTTCATCTCAATAACTATAACACTAAATGTAAAATATATTGTATATTTGATAAACATACAATTAATGTCACACGTGTACCCAAATACAATACAAATAATATGAGCATGTACAAATTAACACATATTCATCGAGTCATAAATATTTTTCATATTTTTCAAAAAAAAATATTCTTGTATTTCAAAATGAATCAACAATAATAAATTCATCACTTTTATTATTGGCATAGTTAGTTATCATGTATTGATAACCAACACATGACTCTAATATAAGATATATATAATTTTAAATATATCTCACAATCATCATCTCTGTTGAAGCTCATTATATGAAAATGCAATAGCTATCAGCCACAAAAGCAAATTTCAGCTTATATGGCTAGTTTTTTTAAAAACACCTCATCCAGCAACAACACGGCATGACATGACCCATGACCCAAAACCTACCTATGCTAGATCCCAAACCAAGCACAAGGATTGTGCTTGGCCACACCACCATGCTGTAGTGGCGCGTTGAGCGTGCCAAGCCATTGTCCGTCAAACATCACCACATATTCCCCCTGTCAGGTGTGGCTTGGTGCATGGTCATTCGTATCATGCCCACATGCCAAGCACCCGTGCCTTGCCTAGCACGGCACGCGGGCCAAATACCCTCAGCATGACACAGCACAATTAGTGCTGAGAATCCACCCAGCACAAGCTTGAGCACAGTACTATAACATTTAATACAGGGCCAGGCACGATTGAACCGTGTTGAACTTTGGGCTAAGCCAGACATGACTGAATCTTACCGAGCTTCAGGCCGAGCCTAAGCCACCAGACCATTTGACACCTCTACATGAAACATAACGTACCCTGCAACAACATGATCCGGGACCAGGCACAATTTTGAAAAATGTCAGGTCGAGCCTAGCACAGCTAAACTATGCCATGCCGCAGGGTCATACCTGGGCATATCAACCCGATTGACACCTCTAGACCAACAAGACTTTGATCTAAACACGATTCTAAACTATGTCAAGTCACGTTGAGTCAAGCACAACTAATTTGACCTTCAGGTCGTGCCTCAAGTCATGTCCAAATCGGCAATCCCACTTACCTCCTCCACTCTGAGTACAAACATAGAAAACATATTCAAAAATAATTACTTTTTTATTCAATTAACTAGGATCTAGGGACAAAAGGCAGAGTGGTCCATCAAAGAGGATCAAGTTGTCTTGATACTTACATTTTAATTATTTTTCTATCACATCACATGATTATAAGAATTAAAATATTTAAAGTTAGTTAAAATCATACTAATTCATATATCTCTTGCTATTTAAGATGACATAGAACTATAGACCCCCTCTAATATCTAGTGTAAACTACCATATATAGATATGGGTTGATGACTCATATGTTGACATCTGACGATACATATTTATTTATTTCTAATTCATCTTATATTATGTATCACATTTCAATTTTTATATTATATTTTTTAATATTATATTTTAATTTTTAAGTTAAGCCAAATATATAACATTTTTAATATGTATCACATTATTTTATTTATTTAAAATATAAATATACTATTTTTAATTAGTAAAAATTATAATTTCAAAAAAATTACTGGATATTCAAATTGCTCATAACCAACATGACCCATCACGAGTGCACAAATGAGAATCAATCCGATAGAAAAGTGCCCAACTATGAGCCGAACAAGCCTGAGCCGAGTGTTTGGAATCTCATGTCATGTCGGCACGACACGATAGCCAGACTGGTCCACATAAAAATGGGTCATGCCGAAACGGCATGACTTTTTTGAAGCCTATACAAATTTGTGTTTTCCCCAACCAAATAAGTATTGGATTGTATGATGTTAAATCATTGATCTAAAAAGAAAAGTAATATCATTCAGAATCTAAAAATGAAACATACACAATTGTTAGGAAATAAATATAATTGTATCCTAATATGAAGCTATTTTCTTCTTTCTCATTCCAACAATAATGTAGACCTCCACTAAATGAATAACTACCTACATAGATTGAGTAAAGAATATAATAATCTGCTCTAATACTCTAAGCTCTCCTAGACTTGATCTCATTAATTTAGAGATCAAACCATATCTACATAATCCTAGGTGAATATAATAATGTTGTAAATTTTCATAACACCTTACAAGCAGTACAAGAAGTAAAAACTAAGAATATTCCTGATCAAATAGATTATCACACTGCACTTAACAATTAGCCAACAACCAACCCACATTTGTTTCATCACTAGCAAGATTATCTATCAGATAGTCAAGTTTCTCTTGATTAAAGAACCACATATGAACTCTGGCAGCTCAATAACAGCAAAAACATAACACAGTATAGTAAATGTAATAAAGGCACAACAGCAGCAGCAGCAGCAGCAAGTGAAGCCCAGAACTGAAGCACGATCACTGCAGTCACACCTCACGTACAAAATATAACAAAATCAGCGTGCAACACAAATACCACAACACAATCACTACAACACGCAGAGAGCACACTCACTGCATTGTGCACAAAGCCACTGCACAGCACCACTAAATTGATAACAACAATAAATTCATGAAAAACTGATAAAAACTCACATATTATATTCATAAATACAAATTGATTCTCAATCCAATATATAATAAAAAGAACAGAACGAGGTCAACCCTTCGATTGATTGCTCTCATCATAAATGTAAAATAAATAAAGTAATTATTATAACTTTACCTTTAGATAAAAATGATCATCATAAAATATTACATCATTTTATGCAATTGGCATTATTCTTTGGCAGTGTAATCAAATGATAATAACAAATCACTATCCAATTTTTGATGCTAAGTTAAGGATCAAGAATAAAAAATAACAACAATATTAATCTCAAAAAAGATCAATATAATATATATATATATATATATTAGCATATCGTCTCTATGATCACTTTGCTATGTAGATTAGATAGAAATTGAATAAGAAAACAAAAATTAATAAATATAATAAATAAACAATGTGTGTGTGTGTGTGTATCAATGTTTTCAAATTATATCAATGAGCCAATATTTGTTGAATGTGTAATTAAAAATAATAAACATCATAAGTCTTTTTTCAAATAAAATAATAATTTATCTAAATAATTTTTAGCTCACTAAAGACTAAGTTGAGCTAAATATCTTACTATCAGACTATCAATATACAAAAGTATAAGTGAGAGAATTTTATATCAAGTCATAAATAAAATACCTAAAACAAAAGCAATATCATTTTATAGATTTTTGATGCACTCAATCTTAGAATTAATGTTTATCATATTTTCTAATATACAATTTTTTCTAGACAAATTTAAAAAAACAAATATTGATATTATGGTCTATTATTATTGAGACCCAAAAATAATAATAATAATAATAATAAGTATCAAAAAATATATTGAAGCACTCAAAGAGAACAAAAACAAATCCAAGCAAATTTTCATATATCTGTGAATACAAAGAGAACCACAGAATACATCTACTAGAGAGAACCTAATAAAAAATTAATAATATTGATAATATTATTAATATCAATCTTAATGATTAAGAGAAAATATATTCTCATATTTCTTTTATATCTAGTAGAGTTAACAATGGAAGACTCATCAAAAAATATTCACATATACTTAAGTTGGAATAAAATAATTTTTTCATTTAAATATATTACTTCAATACTTAGAAAATATTTAAATCATAAAGTTATTTGAAACTTTTATAAAAAAAAATATTAGAATAGAAAAGTATTTAATTCATTAATATATATAATAATAGTATCACCTACAGTAATATAACACAACTTTCCTCCAAGTTATATCTATAAAAATAATATATGTAACCCAAAAAAATCAAAAAAAAAAAATGAATCTTAGCGACCTTTTCAAATACATATCATTATTTAAATCATTAAGATTAAATATATTATTTAAAATTAAATATGAATGAAATAAAACAAGAGCGAGAAATAATCTATACTATAAGTATAAGTATTTGTAGAAACAAAAACATAAAATAACAAGTTGAATAATAAGTAAATCAAGACATAATTCTTGAGACATTAAAATATAAACTTTTAATTCAAAATAAGATCATATATATATATATGTCAAAAATATAAAATATAAAATTAATTCATTAGAATAAAAAATAATATTAGTTTCTTACTTCCACAAAAAATCATAATTAAGTAACAAAATAAAAAATAAAATCATAATAATAATTCTTAACTTTTACAAAAAAAAAAAAAACACAATCATATCATAAAATAATAGTGGATTTAAATATATATGATTAAAATATTTGAACATAAATTTTATTCAAGAATTATCAACATTATTTTCACCTAATATATTAATAGTTAGAAAATTTTTACCATCAAATCATTCTTTTCATTAAATAAATATGAAATCATCACACTTCATATGAATTTTTATTTTTAATAATTAGTATCTAACTCAACTCACTCATATTACAATGAGTTCATGGTAAATAATATTCAAGACTAAGAAAATCATTAAAAAAAATTGGCCAAAAAATTACTAAGAAAAGCCAAATGTGACTTTACATGAAAACAATCTCTTTATCCCCACAAATATTGCCACGACAAAAAGAATTTTTAAAAAAATTATATCACTCATAATTATTAATTTGAGGTAATGATGAATTACAATTATATTCTTTTGAATACTAGAATGGCCTATAAAAGAAACAAGATGACACAATTTATTTTCTTACTTTTAAAGAAAAATTTGAACAAAACTCATGTGCCCTACAGCACAAATGATAAATGATGTATTTAAACTCATGTGCCCTACAGCATGAATGTATTTAAATGATGTATTTAAAGAAAAATTTACCTAGAATGTTATATAAAATACATGATAAATAGTTCATCCTAAAATATCTTATAGAAAAACATTCTAGTTGTCTTAATCGAATATTTTTCATATTCTTTCCAAATTAAAAATAATATTGCCATATAAAATACATGATAAATCACTTTATGTTTTTTCAAGAAAAAACCAAATTCTCACAATGTATATTAAATAATATTATAATTATTAAAAATCTTAATTTTATATTCTTAGTGAATATTAATCATTTTTAAAAATCAAGAACAAATATATACAAATTACTTTTTTCCTTAAGATATATGAATTATGTAACATGATAATACTTATTTATAAAAATAACAAAATAATAAAAGTTAGCTTAAATAATAATTTTATATAACATTCTAGGTAATCTAGAAAAAATAATTTTCTAATTATATTCTCTTGACATACTATAAAAACTCTAGCATATTTTCTTAAGTGTAGCTCATTATTAATAAGATAATATATTTTATACTTAATTTCATAAGCTTTAATTTGGTCAAAATAAAAAAATTAAACCAATAATAAAAAAATAAAAAATTAATGAAAACCAAGTATCTAATGTATCCTCTGATATAACAAAAATAGAGATAGACAACCTGATCAATTCTTAGAAAAATCATCCACAAAGTTATACCAATCCTACAAAAAACATCTAAAAAGAAAAAAACATGATTACCTCTAATAGAAAAATTAAGTTATTTAACAATATAACTCAAAATAATAAGATTAATAATATTATTATAACACATAGTATATCTAATAATATTAGCATTAGCTAGTATCAGATACTATAAAAAAAAATTTTAAATAAAAAATTATCAACAAAATAATTATTAACTCACAAATCAACTCTGCGAAAGTTAAAAATTAAATTTGAAAAAAAAAATATTACAACACTTTAACCTCACGAGAAGATGAAGAACATGAAAAGCTTAGAAAATATTTTAAAATACTTTACTAAAAAAAATTTATAGTATTAGCTGGCATGTGCCCATTATTTACAGAATCCTTTTGGCTGGGTTGAGCTATCAGAGGAAGGGCTTAGAGTATTCGGCCTAACTCACAGGCGGATTTAAAGTAAAGGCTAATAAATAGTCGCCGGGTCGTGCTAATTCCATACGAATCAGTACTGAGAAACATGTGCTCATCACTCCAGCAAGAGCACCGAAGATGAAATATAGAGTCCCTATCCTCTCATTGATCGCCGAGCTGAGCTTCGCTTTAGGGAGGGGATACTACTTATTAGTTAGATTACACGGACAGTCTTCCATTCCCTTCTTGTGTAGGTCGACTCCAACCTCGAACTCAATGTCTAACCGAGAATAAATAGAATGAAACCTGTAAATGCAACTAGTGGTCTCTCTCTTGGTGTGGAACCCACTGATTGATGGGGAAGGAACGGATTGACTACTGTGCCTTAGTAGATATGGATCTTCCAACCATACCATAGAACAAGGCGCTCACACCCATCGCTATATGATGGTGGGTTTATGCCAACCGGCCCTTCTTAGGATCTTCTCGCCCTAGGCCCAAAACCTTCGAACCTTCTTTCTAAATTGAAATGAAGGTGCCCCAGACACCTCATCTTGTCATTTCGTCGTTGCTCATTCCCGTTAGGCCGAAGATCCGCTTACATAATTTACTTTAGAGCGTATCTTCCTTTCCCTGTCTACCATTCCAGGTATGTGGTGCCCATCCGGTCCTTGTTTACTGCTGCTTTATACTATGGTTTCCGTCCTATAGTATGATCTCCTTGCTTACCATATCCTTTTCTTTTTATAGTGAATTTCTTTCCTATACTTCTCTTTCGTCGGGGAAGAGTCAAGTAAACTCTATTCAAAAAGAGTTGCATAAGGATCACGGGTCAGGTAGAAAAGCCAGTTCATAAGGCGGGCCTATCAAATCATTTTTTTTAGTGATTTCGGTCCCCACCCACCTCCGGGTGTAAACGGGCAGGACCCCATTATCTGGTGAACTCTCAAAAATCCAAGTAGGATGCTCGACAACTTTTGGTACTTATACCAATGGGACAATTGAATTGGTAAGGAATACAATTTGAAAACTTTAAGTAAAGTGAAAAATAAACATAAAATAAATATACTAAAATAATAAAACTAACATTACTATTATACTAAATAAGCATCATAGTAATATTATTATCTATTATAAAATTAAAAACATTATAATGAAATAAAAAAATAATAATAAATAAATATATGTCAAGTATCATGTTATTAATAGAGTGAACTCAACAACTAAATAATAAAAAGTATAAATAATTTTTAAAATAATTAATTGAAAAAATATGATTCATACCGCCGACTTCAAATAGTTGAGATATGATTTAATTATAAATAATGGTGATGCGTCATATTATTATTAACTCTTAACAAATATGTGATGGCCATAGATAAAAATCTAGAATGCTACTTTCTAGAGCATAAAAATGATTTAGTGGGTAAATTTTATATTGAACCTCATGTATAACTAAATGTATGGTTAATAATCTCTGATAAATAGCTAGACATATGCTGCCGCTTAGTGAGATAGCCAAATGTTAAAAGTCCTGTATTGATTAATAGCTAGGATGATATTGAGGTTATGAAATGGGATACGCATATCATCTAATAGACTAATCTTTTGAGTTGAGTGCTATTCCTCTACCCTTTTTGAAATTCCATAAAAAAGATTCCATCACATATCACACTTCTTCGTAGAGAGATGATGAAAGCAACATAGAATATTCATCACAGGTTTTTTAACATTGATTAGGTCACACATTGATTAGGAGGGAGGAACATCATAGAATATTCATGAACAAGACACAGATGACTAATTGATATGTTAGATGAAAATGCTAATGTATTAACAAAGATGATAAACAAACATTAGTTTAGTTCATGGATTAAATTGGATTCAAACTTTTAATCATAAATAAACATAAAAGAGTTTTTTTAAGCTCACCTCTGCCACCTTGTTTGCTAGACAAGCCATTGGGTACCTCTATCAACTCTCGGATGCCATTTTTGGAAAAAGAATGGCACTCTATCTTTCCGTCTCTTCTTTGAGATTCATCGGTGGGTAACTCATCACTGTCACTCAAAACTTCGGTTTTGCTTGTTCCATCCTCACCGTCAGTATCAACGGCAACTGGATCTTTTGGCTCGTCCATCATTTGAAAGCTGCCATTTTTAAAGCAATCAATATCATCTAACCCCTGTGGCTCTTCATCAAGGTCTTGTGCTTCGGTATCAAGCATATTTTGGATAGGAACCATATGCTCAGCAGGTGTTGCATATTCCTTCAAATGTAACTCGTTGGTATATCCACCCATTTTGCCTAGTTATTATTAAACATCATCATGAAACAAAAAATGTAGAGACTGCAATAAAAGATAATTTGCAAAAAAAAAAAAAAAAGACAAGCACATACAAATAAGACATCAATAAAAAACTATAATAAATGAGCTTTCGGAATGGAAAGATAGGTGAGTGGGTTACAAGTAGAAGGTGTTAACTTACAGATGCCTATAATCTCGTAAAATTACCATTATGCCACTAACAAGGTTCCATTGATACTTCTCTGAAACTATAGTTATTTCATATTTTATTTGACCCAAAATGCAAGTAGATGGAGGCTCCACAGATCACGTTCTATGCCAATGAAAACGAGTATGAAATGAAAAGTCATGTCGAGGGGCTACTCAAAATGAAAATTGGCAGATTGGCCAGAGCCCCAGAGCAGAAATTACATTGCTTCAGTCCAAGTTCATCCCCTTCCTATTGCTGCAAAATCTCTTTGACCTTGTTCGTCGTCTCCAGAACCTTTTCTGAACGGCGATTACAAAGAAATCTGAAGAAAAATCAAATATTCTCCCAGCATCAAAAACATCAAATCCAATCCTAAGCGACAACAATCATGAATAAAAAAGTAATTACTTGTAAACCTAGAAGGGATAGTAGTTGAGTTATTATTCAGTGCACACGGCTGGTTGACTGTTGTCGCTACCAGCAGAGCGTAGCCCAGACCACGGCGTCAAAAGCGATGGTCTAAAACCGGAAAATGCATAGAACAGCGACAAACAACAACAAGATACTGTTCTGACGATTCGTCGAGAAGGAACTAGGAAGTAGCACCTGCACCGTGGGATCGTGGAAATGGAACCGCTTCGACTGCTTTGGAAAGAGCGCGCGGAATAATGCTGAATATTCAAATGCATTTGTTAAAACTTAATAAACTTAATTTTACTTAATTTATAATAAATCTGAAAGGTGTGCCCCTTGCACCCACCTGGGCATTTGGTCTAGTGGTATGATTCTCGCTTAGGGTGCGAGAGGTCCCGAGTTCAATTCTCGGAATGCCCCTCTGTAGTTTATTCCTCTTTATTTTTTCGCATTAATTATAGTGAAATAAAAACAAAGAGATCCAACCCAAACAAGTAATTATTATTTGATTAGTAAATAAAACAATTAAATTAAAATCAGCAACCTTATTAAAATAATAATTAATGATGTAAATTGGTGCCCTTGTGTGCATCGATATTATTTTTTTTTTCCCCATTACCTCCTTAAAATCCAACACATATTATTCCTTGACTCACGTGATACATATTTTTCCCCATTTTTTTTTATGCATCTATCCTTATATATAACATGATAGGTGATATAGCAAACACCCCGGACAAAAACATATTTGATACTTTTGAGGATCAAACTCATATTCTCATAGTTAGAACATCCACCATCTTGCTGATCCCACTATCACGATGCTAGTTATATAGTAGTGTTATGGTGATGCTCATATGCTTGCTTATTTGAGTATAATAGAATGTGGAAGTTCCAGTAGAAGTATAATGTGTTCGCAAGGATTTCTAAGTGATTGAGTTAATATACTGCCTATATTAAGTTTTGAGAAATTGTAATCGATCTTTGGCTTGAATATAAGAAAGGGATTTGACTAATTTTAAACAAATTGATCATCGCATGGAGCAAATTCTACTGATAACAAATAGTTCACTCAGAAAAATTATAAAAAAAATATTTTCTAGGAGATGCTAAACTCAATTGCATATCAAGGAATCAGGTATATCTTTTACTTCTGCAAGTCTGGTCTGCACTGATCTAGAAATAACACATTTTGAGGTGGGATTTGTGTTTTTTGGAGTTTCAAGGGTTTCATTTGGATTTTCGAATGCAAATTCTATTTGGGGAGAGAAGAAAAATATTGTTTGGTATTTTAGGTTCACAAACATGAATTAATGAATTTAAAACATAATCTTATAATTAAGCATCATTATATATACCCATTAAGAAAAAGACACCAAATAATGACTCTTATAAATATTTGTCAGTGTGAATAATATAATACTTTATATAAGCATTATTATATGCTCGATTATGAGAGAAAAGACCAATTGGGACAATGACGATTACAATAAGCATCATAAATTTAAGAAAACTATGCTCAACACGGACCCTCTTATTAAGCATTATTGTATATTGTTGAATGATTAAACTTTTTAAAAGCATTTCAATCATTATTTTGAATTTGTATAGTGGCATGGCTAAATGTTGGGTAAAACTAGTTAACTTAGAGTTATTATGTGCCTGAAGACCTTGTTTGTGAACTGTGAACTTGGTGGCTAAAAACTAATCCCTTCAATGACTCATCAATAGTGCACGTAGTCCACAAAATTTCACAATGCGTAGTATATGATGGCACCAACAATATGGTAGTTTGATTGACAAAAAAAGAATGAATACTCACCCCTAGAGTCATGTTCTACCCCCAAGAATGAGAGGTACGCACCCAGGGTGTCATTTTCACTAGTTATAATAGTACAATTATCACAATTTTCTTTGTTTACTACCTCCTGGCTAAAACAATCTCATGTGGCAACAAAGAAATTTTGTTATTTTCTCCAATAATTGTCCTGCAAATCTAGAGCCACTTTTTCTTATGAAAATAGCAAAACTAAAATTAACAAATTTGTGCATTTACCTTATAGTTAACATCCTGATAACAACCAAACAAACAAGAAAATATTCTTTTTTTTCATTTTTTAAATGAAACAGTGAAATTAAAATCAATAAATGTGTGCCAATCCTCTTGTATAGCTATAATCTTGTTTGCTTATAAGCACATAAAATGATAAAAAAAAAAAAAAAGATTTGAAATGTACAATGAAATTTAAATGACCAAATTCTTTAAATATATCTATCTTCTCTTGCATAGTAAACAACCTACTTGGATATACATGTGTACAAATTAGCTATAATGTAAACAAAATGAAGTATTAAAATTGAATCAATGAATTCTTAAATAGCTAGTTAGCTAAAAATTGATGATTATATCTTTAACGATGGCTTGGAAAAAAATAAATTACCAAATAACTAGTTAGTTGAAAAAGTCTTATCTTTCAAAGATTCAAATTCACACCGATATGTTTCTTATTATTTTGAATATGATAAAAATAACATAAATATAGTGGAGAAGAATATATTTGAGTACCCTTAACCAAAAATATTAATGATCTGAGACCCACATTTTTTTTGTTATGGTTCTTTTTTTTTTCACATGTGACATCATGAAGAGTTATTTGTTAATGATGCTACACGTTTGTTCTATGTCGACGTGGATGAGAGATGGATAATTTCATGTTGGTATATTTTTGTGAGAAAAAAAATATTTTAAATTTGGTAAACAAAACCATAAAAAAATTGGCTCCCATTTCATAAATATATCTGGATTAGCCTGCCCATACATAATTTTTCCAAAAATAATTATATTCTATTTATTCATGGAAGTGTTTTATGAAAAAATAAAAAAAATTAAATCACCAAGTTTATATCATTTCCCTAACATAATTATGTTAGAAAAATGATATAATGCATATAGGAGTGCAAATTATAATTTGCACCCCTATATGCATAAAATTTATAATTTTATGTGATTTTATGTCATTGTCATTGTCATAGCTAATTGAGTGAATGATGGCATACAAAAATAATCCTAATATTTTTAAAATTGAAACAAAAAAATAAATCCTCAAATTCTCCAATTGCTAAATAATAGTTGAAAAAGTCTTATTGTTCAATGATTCATGTCTACCCTTATGCATCTGTAACATTTGAAATTATTTATGTAGTATAGATTTTAAATAAGATGTTCATGATTTTTAACTAATAATATGGTAGTTTAATTGACAGAGGAGAATGGTCGCCCAAACCTAAAGGACACGAATTTTATTTCCATTTTAACCGAATACGTGCCCCATGGTGTTTTATAATATTGTGATGGAGGCCTTAAATGCTTTGACCCTGGGCCCCAATGCCCATATATGAGGAGACGAGAGATAATAGGGGATGAATTATAGGGGGAGGAGATAAAAAAAAATATTAATGCTTTCTTTGTTTTTAGTGAAGGTGGTACAAACAAGCGTGATTATTATTTGAACTCATTTATATGTGTATTGTTAACAAATTAAATTTAGTTAGATGAGATTGAGAAAGAATGAACAATGACATTGCAACCTCATTATTTAATAATATTCGTGATTTTACAAGTGAATAAGATGCTAATCAATTCTTTATGAAGACAATTTGAATAATGAGCTTATGCTTAAAGAAAAAATGACCATGATGATACTTTATAACCATCATGAATAATAAAAGTATTAAGCAGCTGAGGATTAATAAAACTCATTTGAAGAGATACTGTGCATAGAATAAATTATTTTTATTCTATAATTTTTAAATCGAACTACATATCAAAATTTTAATGCCATTTGGTAGGGGCATCTTCTGTATGCTTCCACTCCAATATCTTTTGAAGAAGATGACGCTACATTGATTAGCATCATCTGAGCCATTTAGTATTGAATCAATAAAAAAAAAAAAAGAAAAAATATCATATTAATGCTAAATTATTAATTCAACATTTTTTGTTTATTTTATTTTTTAAAATATGTTATTACAAATTTTATTAATTTATATAATCAATACTAATTTAATACAAATCAATTAATTTGATTTAACAATAAAATCAAACAATTTTGATTCTACTCAAAGTAATTATTCTAACTATATAAACATACATGATCTAAATAAATGAATAAAAACTTTAAAATATTTCTTATGGCAATGCGAAAGGGATCCCAAGCTAAATAAGATCTCGAGATCCCAATATAAATTATAGTGCACTATAATTTACATTAATTATAAACCATGCCACAAATGAATTATAATTAAACACTCTCACTTATTGAAAATAAATTATATATTTTATTATTTAACACTTATTAAACTTTTCATATCAAGATTAGATATGCTCATTGATTGAATTAAGTTATTGATAATCTAATTCAATCAATCTCTAATTATTTCCTCGAGATTTTTCATTTAATTTATTTAAAATACTTGATTATGATCTACCTATAAGATTTGCTTATATCAAAACTTATTAACTTTCTCATAGAAGTATCATTAATCATTCTAATAGAACATGAATTCTATTAGCAATCTATATTCATCACACTCTTGTTAAATGTATCCAATTCAAAGTTCATAAATCTATTTATAGATCTTATTCTTTACGAATCAAAATAACTATTAACAAAGTGTACATGAATATTAATTAATTCAAGAATAAAAGTAATAGTGTTTGTAATAACAATGATATATTTTATTTTACATATCAGTAAAAAAAAATCACATCATGACAGTCTCATTTAATACACATAAGTATACTAGCAATATAAGTTAGTACTCACCAGTCTCAATAGTCAAGACATACCTACTAAAATATTATTCTACAATATTATCGATAAATTATCTAGTTTTATCTAGATTTTAAATAACAAACTTTTGTATGTATTAGCACAAGAACTAATGATTCAATCTTTCATATGTAACATGAACTTCACACACTAAATCATCTGCTATGTAGGATAAAGGACACATAATTTCCATAAATTTAGTTCATTTCAAATTCATTCAATAATACAAGAAAATGATATAAACTGATAAAAAAAAGAAACAACCAAGAAATAGCTTTTAGTATTAAAAATTTCAAACAATCAACCACTTAGACTTAAAGTTATGATGCCACACGTCTAACTCTCCTTCCATTTATCTATCAAAAATTTTATCTAGAAGGCTCTTCAAAAATGGATCAGCCAAGTTATCTTCAGATGTTATTTTTGTAACCGGCACATCTCCTCTTTTCATAATGTCTCTTATTAGATGATATTTATGCACAGTATATTTTGCCTTCTCGTGGGTTATAGGTTCATTAGAGTTAGCAACTACTTAATTATTATCACAAAAAAGTGTAATAAGTAGTTTTACTGAATGAATGACTCAATTACTCGACTTCATATTGGAATTAGCAATATAGCATTGCTTGATGCTCCTCCAACTTTCCAAGGTAAACACTTTACGCATAGTTTGTATATCCAATAGGCACAAGATTGTGTGCTTGGCACACCAACATATAATTTCTAATCTTTTTCTAGATACTTGATTATATGTTTTACTACTATCTAATGTTCTTATCACAAGTTAGATTGATGTCTACTTACCATGCCTATAGTAAAATATGTATCAGGTTTGATGTAGAGTATTACATACATCAAGCTTCCTACTACATATACATTAGAAACTACCTTCATTTTATTTATCTCATTAGGTGTTTTGGGACACTAATATCTTGATATTTGATCGATATAAATAGCTTGAGACAAGCCTAATATATTTCACTTACAATCTCATAAAAGCTTAATCCCAAGAATATGAGCAAATTCTTCTAAATCTATCATATCGCATTGACAAATAACAGATTTTAATCAAAGATAACAAATCCATATGGTTAGCAATGAGTAATATATTATCAAATTACAATATCAAGAACATCTTAATGCTAACACTTATCTTTATATTACACAATACTCATCCTAAGACTAATCAAAGCCAAAATATTTGATAGCTTGATCAAAATTAGTATTTCAAGATCTAGATATATATTTTAGTCCCCAAATAGACTTATTTAATTTACATAATAAGCACTCTTGGCTCTCTTCTATGAGACCATCAATTTGTATCATATAGATATATTTGTTAACATGCCCATTCAAAAATATAGTCTTTATATTAAATTTTTAAATCTCACAATCATAATGAGTTGTTATGGATAAGAGAATCCAAATTGACTTTAGAATGGCTAGCGGTGAAAAGGTCTTCATCATAATCAATTCCTTTTTTCTAAGTAAACTTTTTTGTAACATGCCTAACCTAATGAGTCTTAACATTACTATATATTTCTTTATTTATCTTATAGATTCACCTATACTTGATATGTTTTATCACTTCATGTGGTGCCATAATATCCTATACATGATTGGAGTGCATTGATTGCATTTTTAAATTCCATAGTATTTTCCAATGTTCTACATTTTTATCTTTAAGAACTTCGTCATAATTTATGAGATTAGTATATATCTCATTAATAACTTCATCATAAGACTCTCCTAAGAGTGTATACCTTATAGGCTGATAAATAATATTCTCATTATGACAAGATGCTCCTTTTGGTTGTATACTTTTAGTAACATGTTGCATAGATAGTTATCCTTATGAAGCATTATGATCATTTCAATTTAGATGTGCAACATTATATCAATGATTGGTTCATGATGTTCAATATTAATACTATTGTCAATAATTCTCCCATTATGATAGGGCATTGAAGTATCTAAAATATTATGCCTTGTGTTATTTCTTTTTGTATTATTGGTATTGAATGTGTTTAGACTTATTTATCTCATCTTAATATTTCAAGAACAACCCTACTTCTAGGCTTATAATTTATTATATACTCTTCTTCTAAGAATCATGTATTGTTACTAACAATGACCTTCTATTCTTTTGCACTATAAAACAAATATCTTTTTGTTCTTTTATTATATCCTACAAAGAAACAAACTTATATTCTTAGTTCAAACTTAATTATTTTCCTTTTTAGCACATGTGATGCATAATCCCACAAAATAAATAAGTTTTAGACTAGGCTTACGTCTAGTTCACAATTTATTTGGAGCAGCAGGTATAAACTTAGATAGAACTAAGGTCAAAATATAAGTTATTATTTCTAATATGTATCTCTAATAAGAATCATGCATATCTGAATAACTTATCATTGATATTACTATGTTTATAAAAGTTATGTTCCTTATTTTTGTCACACCACTCTACTATGGAATATCATGGGTATAAAACTAGGATGTAATTTATTTATCCATTAAGTAGATCATAATCTCTCCAAAGAGGTACTCACCACCACAATCAAATCATGGTGTATTGAGACATTTATTATGATATTTCTTTATTTCCATTCTATAATTTATGAATTTCTTAAAGGCATCGGACTTATGACATATCAAATAAATTTATTCATATCTTGAGTAATAATTAATTAAAGTAATGAAATACTCAAAACTACTTCATGTTTGGATAGTCATGGGCCCACAAATAAATTTATGACATATCAAGTCTAGTGGCACTTTTGTGCTATAGCACTTAACTACAAAAGGTTGCTTGGTCATTTTTCCTTTTAAGTAGGATTCGTATGCTGGAAGTATTTTCACCTTCAATAAACCCAAAGTTCCATTTTTAACTAGTCTCAAAATCCATTTTAGATATATATGACATATGCATAAGTGTCAAAGATAGGTATGGTTTATATCAAAAAATTTTTTTCTTTTATATAGTAAGATACTAATATTATTAGACTTGCATAATTGTAGTTGAGAGACAATATTACTAATACAAAGGTTGTCTTTTAATATACTAGAATAGACAAACCTATTATTCAAGTAAATTTTTACAAAATTTTTGAATTAAAAAGGAAAATTCATCCTTAACCAAACCAGAAATAGAAATCAAGTTTCTTTTGATTAAATGTAGATAAAGATAAGTACGTTTCTAAATTTTATTTTCTTCTTACCTTTTGGTTTATAAGAAGTCATTTCAGCAACAAATACTCTAGGTGGTTTCCTGATAATACTTTTAGTTGATACCAATTATTTAAGTAATTGTGCTAAAGTTCATTCAAGTCCATTTATGTCATAGTTCAGATAGAATTTACAATAAGAATTTAGTAGATTCAGCTACAAGGATCTTTATTACATTCAGAAGACCAATCATCATGCGAATATGATCCCTCACTAAGGTATTTTTAACCATCGTAGTATTCATAAGATCTATTGGCTTTCTATCTAGTAGAATAAGTCTGATTCCAAAATATTTCTTTAATATTAGGCATTATATCATAGGTAGTAGCCATGAGACTAATGTTGATGTTGAAGTATATTGACATAAAAGCCAACATATGACATATAGATATCTCAACATTTTTCACCCATTTCTAAATAGGCTTAGCTTCCTCATCGACTGCTCCCTTATGAAGTTTATTCGGGCTTAGATTTATGAGTATAAATCTGTAGTTCTTAATATTCAGAACAATATCAAGTTTTCTTTTCAAACCTATGTAATTGGTCCAATCAATTCTTTAATGAATTCATTATCAGTGTAATGTTTCATGAATAGTATGCTTAAATAAGAGGATGTCTACTATTTATTATTTGTTTAATCAAACCAAATTATATTAACTTATTATTCAATCAATGGGTCATGCCAAATAAAATTAAACTAAGAACATATTTTGAAATTTATAAATAATAATAGTTACTCATATAGAAAGGATGTTATTATTCATAGCTAAGTATAAATCATCATTTAATTCTAAACTGATCCATCCTTAAATGAATCCTTCATTTGGAGAAGTGATTCATTTAAACAATCTATAGAATTATCTTATGCTAGTCTATGTTAAGTATACTTGCAAGCTAATTAATCCAATAGGGGGGAGGAACAAAGACCAACATGCTAAATGACTTGCACATTTTACAAACAAGTGAGTGAGACAATGAGATTCATTCTTAATAAATTTTATCATCGACAAATATATTTTAAAATTAAGAGTTTTATTTTAAAACAAAGCATGGATTTATTTGTGACTTTGTGAAATGTGTATACAAATGAAGATTATGCAAACTCTGTATTTTTAGCACACAACTATCATACAAGTTGCTATTCTTATATACAAGTTTCGATCATATTTACTATCACTCAACAACAATATTTCATAGTATATACATGCCACACCATATACATACACAAGATATAACATATATATATTGATATGCCACAACATATATATATTCACATACCACAACATATACATCTTCATATGGCACAATATGTGATGATTAAACATCATTTGTATCTAAATGTTGAATAGCTCATTTATATTAGTTTTAGGGCACTATAACTTTAGACTTTCCTTTAGGAAGCTTAAGGCTTGGGATAGTGCCCTAAACCGGATGGAATCTATCTAGTTTAAACTATAATAGATTGGGGCAGTGTCCCCAAATAAAATAAAATAAAAACTACCATGGTTTTGAAAATTTGGTCATGATCTTTGCCATTCTCATCTTATGCCACCATGAGTTCCACCATGTGCATTGTCGTTGGCTACAACCACCAAAAAAATACACCATCATTGGCTATATCAACCACCATATATATTATTGCTAGCTACAAATACCACCTCCTAGAGTGTAGTTGGCCACGAAAACTACCAAGGGCATTTTCACCAACTACGAATACAACCACTTGAAATATCATTGACCAAGACAATCATCACAAGCATCATCATCGACAATGAATACCACCATTGCCAGTATCATTGGTTGTAATGACCTCCATAGGCAATATCATTATCTATGAATTCTACCAATAGCACTGTCATTGGTAATGATAATCTCTTGAATTACTGTCTCTGATAATGAATACCAGCATCTACATTGTCATTGGCTATGATCACCTCCATAGCCATTGTTATCAGCAATAAATACCACCACCACCATATTTTTTACAAAAGTTTCATTATTATATGTATGTGTGTGGGTGTAAGCTTGCTTATGCTTTTGACACTTACATAAATACTTGCATATATTTAAATCTCTCAAACTTATTTACCATCATAAGAGTTTGCTTTAGATTTATACAATTCTAACAAAGTAATGTTTAAAAGAAATGTTTTTTTTCTAAATACTGAAAGTGCCAATTTTAAATAATTTCATTGAGTTTCACAAAGGAATAATTATGTTAGGAATAAGAGAATAAGATATGCAAAATTAGTGGGAAGGATAAACAAACTTTCAAAATTACTAAAAAGAGAATATGTTGATCTTGTTCTTCCTACCCAATACATCTACACGCTCATGATTGAATTTCAAAATGTTAGAAGAATATGGATACATTATAATGACAAAATCGACCTCAAATATAATAATTTATTATTTTCATTTGGAAGTATCTTTCCATTTGACTATTTTATGCCCTTGGTATTTGTTTTAATCCATAAAGAGTCTTATTCAATTTATGCACCTTGTATTCATGGTCTTTTATTTCATAGTATGATGGTTACTAAATATAAATTTTTTCTTCTAGAACTTAATTTATAAAAACAAATTTTAGATCAATTTGTTTTGTACCGAAAAAGAAATAACCAATCTTATAGTTTCCAAACAAACAATGAGAATAAATACTTCATCATAGTCAATCCCATATTTTGACTATAGCCTTTCACAACTAGTCTTGTCTTATTTCATTCATTATCTCCTTTATCATTTTACTTTATTTTATATAATCATTTGATACTTATCACCTTATGCTCTTTAACCCTTTGGAAAGAAAAGTTAGTTCCTATGTATCAATCTTCTTGATGGATTTTATTCTTTTTATCCATCACATCTCTATACTTCATTAGAAACAGAAAAAATAATTAAGATTATCTTGTCATTCAATTATGTCATATAAATATTAAAGACTTTTTGTATATTTCACAAACCATTCACTTTCACTCCCACTTATAGGTGATGATGTGACTCATCTACGTGGGTAGTTGGTGTTGGTGAAATAGGTTGATACTTGGCATTTGCTGAGCTTCTCCATGTTTTTATATTTGTGTTAGCTCATCTTCAAATGGATGAAACTTAAATTTTTCATATGAGATCTAAATTTTCATATTTCTTATTAATCAAACATCACATCTAGAATGATCATAATTCATTTATTATTAAGATTATATTAATCAAACTTATGATGCCTTTTGAATTTATATCATAGCCAATAAAAACAAAATTGATATTTAATGATCAAGTTTTTTTCTTTTCTAATCTCGCACGTGAACATGTGTTATACTTTCAAAGACTCAAATATGAGATGTCAAACTTTATTATATTCCATGCTTATTATGGTATATTTTCCTAAATATATTTTGTTGGAGATGATATGGACATGTACACCACATGGGCCACAACTTTAACCCAAAAATCTTAGGGTAGTTTTTACTTTTTGAGCACAATCCAAACTGCATCAAGGATATCTTAGTCATTTCTTTCTACTATACCATTTTGTGGGATAGATCCTATAGCTATCATTGAATGATGAACTCTATTTATTTCACATAGCTCTTGAAACTCATTTGATGTAAATCCTATTATATATTTAGATCTCTTAGTTTCAATCTCCTACTTTCTTTCTTTACTGCAACTTTGAATTTCTTGAAAACTTGAAAAACTACTAACTTTTACTACTGGAAATGTACCAATATTTTTTTTTAAACATCATCAATGAAGAGAAAGAAATATTTGTTATAATTAAGAGAACAAGATTTGACGGGTCTACCGTATTAGTATAAATTAGTTGAAGCTACTTTTTTGGCTCTTGAAGCATACTTCTTTAGAAAACATTTTTGGATTGCTTTCAAACTAGTGACCCTTCACAAATTTGTTGGAATGATTGATGTGAGATAGGCCTTTCACATTCTCCTTCTAATATAATAACTCTAGGCTTCTAAAATTGAGATGCCCAAAGCAAACATGACATAGCCATAATGTATCTTTGTAGCAGGCCCTCGAGTATTTTGTAACATCATTGTGTATGTTGATCATGAATATTATATACTTTGACATTGATGTTTAGTAATGAAAATATTCTTGTCATATTTTATAGAAAGATTATTATCTTTTATTAATGAAAGTATTTTGCAACATCATAATCTTACTCTAATAATTATCTCAGACTCAAGATATCACTTTTCATATTGGAAACATAATAAACATTCGAAATGAATTGACATATTTTATCTCTTTAACCAATAATAATGTTACTTCTTTCTTGTTACTATTGTAGAATCATTTCCAAATGAGATATTACTAGTTGCTAATTTATTGAACTCTATGAACATGTTTTTCCTTCCATACACATGTGATTACTTGCATCACTATCAAGATAGCAAGAATGTTCTTAGATACTATATGTCCCCCTACAATGTAAGAAGAAGAGCTTGTTTAGCATAAAATTCTCCTCCACATAGTTAATCTTCTCTTTAATTCTATTGTTGGGAGTTCTAGATTCTAAAGATTAATGGTGAAACTTTTGATAATTATTTCATCGAACTTTATTCTTAGCATACTTCCATTTCATATTTCCTCTTCCCTAACCTTATATTAAACTTTTTCCTTTCTCATAATTAATGTTAGAGTTATCATTGTTATAATTCAAAACTCATCCAGAACAATGACTTCAACCTCATCCATGACCTGTGTTACTATCTCAACCATATTGTTTTCTTTTATTGCCTTATCGTTTATCCATATCTTTGAGTTGTAGCTTGAGAAGTTGCTTAGTAATCTATTGCCTCTTCTTATCCTCCTCTTAATATGCTTGCAATAATCTTTGGAGTTGTGTGATCATTATTTCCTCTAAATCTTTTAGTCTCAGTGATTGCTTCTTCCATGGTCTCATATCAAACCTTCTCCTTTTTTCATTATTAATGTTGGAGTCATCATTGTAGTAATCCCAACCTCATCCACAACTATGACTTCCACCTCATCCATGACCTATGCCTTTCTCAACCATGTTTGATTCTTTTATTATTATTTCTTTTATATATCTCTTTGAATTGCAACCTGTGAAGTTGCTTATTAATCTCTTACTTGGAATTGCTTGATCATCATTTTTTTTTTCAAATCTTCAATTATTTCGAACAACACAATAATATACTCAAAATTTTGATCCAATAAAAAAAATTTCTTTTTAGTTAGAATCGATATGCTCTTGAGAAATAATTAGAATTGTGCTTTGATGTTGTCATGTGTAAGGGTGTAAATTCACATCTTAATGTTTGAAGATGAACCATCTTCATTTGCTTGGTTCCTTTAAAGGAGAATTGTAGTTTTTCCCACACTTATTTGGTAGAGTTGATTCTAGGAATCTTCTCAAAACTTTCACCAAGCAATGCTTGATAAATAAAACAAAGTAGGTTATTGTCTCTTTCTCATATCTCTCAACCTTTTTCTTTGGGTTGTGGTTAGCACAATTTCATGATCTTGTTCACTAAAATTCTATTATATGATATTCCAAACATCATGTGCACCAGAGAGAACTTTTAACTTGATACTCTAGTAGTCATAATTATTACTATAAAGCATCAAGACTTAAAAACAAAAATGTCACAATGTAACTTGACCTTAGGAAGTTAATATTAAACTTCTTTGATGATAAAAGATAGGCTTGTCACACTACTCACTCGCAATTTTATACTATGCAAATCATAATCACAACTCTAATATTAAACTGACAATTAATGTGACAATTAACGACACGATTAAAACTTAGAATATATAGATAATGGACTTGACTGATTTGTGAATGGGCTCAAACTAATGATCCATCCAACATGTTAATCATAATCATTAATATTAATTAATGATTATTTATAATAATAAAATAAGTAGATTCTAATTAAGTTGTATGCGATAGTAATGAATTTAATCTAATATAAAATAATGTTAGCATACTACAAGAAGTAAGGAGAGATAACTTGCAAGTGGAGCTAAAAAAATACAAATAAAATATTTATACTAGTAATACTTAAAATATAAAAACATATTCACTTAATACTTAATATTATTTTGAATTTAAGGACAAGTTTTGATTTTATAGATTTTATGGATAAGTTTTGATTGATTATTAATTTTGAAGTTTTTCATCAAAGTATATATTTTTTGATTATATTTTATAATGATAGTTTTAAAATGATGCTTTTTCTTATTCTATTTAATTAGAATTGTAATTAATATTTCATTATTTATATATATATATATATGATTATTAAATAATTATTAAATTCAATTAAATTGGGTTATAAGAACATGACCATCTCATACTAATTTGACGAGTAGAGATGATAAAGACAACAAATATAAAAGAAAAAAAAAGGAAAAAGAAAGAAAGAAAAATAGTTTTTTTGAATGAAAAAGAAAGAAAGAAGACATAAAATAGTTTTTTTTGGGGGGGGTGTAAAAGAAAAAAGAAAAATAAAAATTGTTTTGAAATGACAATATTTCATCGTGATAAATAATTAAAAAATAAAAACAAAACAATAAATTTTCTTGAAGTCAACATCCTCGCAATGAAGAAACACGAAATCAGAAGATTTGATAGGCAGACAACGCCCCAGAGAAAGGCACCCCCGATGGTACCATGGATACGGCAGAAGTCGCTGGCTGCCCTCCCAAGGGAGGGGGACCCTAGCAAGGGCCAACACGTACTACCCAGAGAAATCTTTACACTACTCTCCTGAACCTGTTCTTGGTGAATAACATTCATCATCAAGGGAAGTGGCAAGAAGAAGAAGAAAAAGCATATCTTTGGCGAAGCACACAGTGATCGATGACCATGTCTTTATTTTTTTAATCCTCTATATACCATAAACGAGCAAACAGGAGCACGTGACAGAGGTATCGTCTTTCCCATTTTTGGAAAAATTCATGAAACGAGAAAAACTCATTAATGGAAGAATCATATCGTCTCTATCTCACATTGATCAGCGTCTAACTGCTTCAATTAATCTTCACCAATTCATCAACACTGCCGGCAAGCCCACCAAAAACTCACCTCTGGGCTCTCGCCCATAGCAGCAGCTGGCAGCGGCCAGCCCAAGGCGGATCCTGATCAGTGTATGGTCCCAGCTCCCAGGAAAGTGCCGGACGAAGAGGTGCAAATAACAGCAGCCTGATCTTACAGTTCTCTCAAGCTTGATGTTTAATTGAACAAAAAGTGTATAATTCTCAAGCAATGGCGCTTAGATTTAGCTAGGCGCAAACAAGTTACAATAAGAAACATGCACGTGGCACATAGAAGAATGGTGCATGCTCATGCTGTCTCTATAAAAAACACTCTTTCGGATCAGAAATAAACCCCAGGTTAAAAAAAAGGGGGGGAGGGGGGGGGGGAAGAAGAAAACATAAATTAAATTTCTTTTGGCAGACAAATTGGAAGCTTGTTCCCAAATTCAAAAGAAAAAAAAAAAGAAACATAAAACAGAAGAACAGTCTGACGAAGAAGCAGAAGAAGGGAAAATTGGAAGCATAAAGAAGAAGGTTTCAGGGGTATGAGAAGTCAGATTGGACTCAGCAAAGCAGATAAATTTCTGGGTTATTCAGCAGAGAAGTGGGCACTGCGAAGCACTGGTTATGGCTTATTCCAAGTTATATAAAAGAAGGGCTGTATGAGGGCGGCAGCAGGTGGGGAGGGGGGAGCCCAAATCGTGGAACAGTTGTAGCAGACAAATAATGAAGCTGTGGAGTATCGGAGAAGAAAAAGAATCATGAGTTTCATTTCCTGTTGTCCTACCTTAGCTAGAGGAATGGACTTGTGTGATGCAGCTGCTTCCAGTTGATGGGCTAGATTTTTGTGTAGCAGAAGGCGGAGCTTTTGGCACATCAGATGCACCAGAAGTGGCCATGAATTTAGGCACTCTGCTAAAACTTGAGCTCTTGCTGGATCCAGAAATGGGTTCTGGTCTGAACTCTGAAGAAGAAGATGATGTTGGGGGCAAAGGAGCAAAGGAAGATCCAGCTGGGTATGGTGAAACTGATATATCAGTGAGAGGAGATGCAGATGGACTGTAGCACAGTATTCCCATTGAATGATCAAATTTGCATGCTGGCCCAAACTTGCATTGTCCACGCTGTGTAAAGTGAGTGCAGAGTGGAGCTCCCTGGTTAAACCCACACACACACACACAGAGAGCAAAGAAGACAATGTCGCAAGGGATAATAATCATCAAACACAAAAGAAGAGAATTTCAGCTATAATCATGACACTGAACCAAACCCAATCAAACCCACAACAAGAATTATAAGCCCATGGTCCACATCGGTTCTGAACCAGTTTGTGGTTGTGGTTAGGGTTCGTCATCCCTTAGATAACCTACATCATCTACTCCATCATGACCCTAGGTATAAGTTTGTTTTATGTTATCAGGTGGGACCCATGGTCCGATTGAGCCTTGGGCCAACCACATTGAGATCGTGCAACCCAAAGATTGCACGATCCCCAGCTCATCAATCCAACTATCATGCCATTGATAATTATCTAAATATAAGTTAACTGAAAGATCAATGTATAAGTAAAAGTTGTCATAATATTTCATAATGAAAAAAGATGACTCATCAAGAAGAGAATAAACATGTCAGTAGGACCAAAAACGAATCAAAGAAGAAATGAAAATGTACTGTAAAACAAAAGGTGAGCTTTTAAGTTCACCATCATTGCAAGATCATAAGGTCAATGGATTTCAAGATATTATCTAGGGTTGTGTCTTTGTGAAATGACGAACTAATCCCTTCGTCCAAGGGTAGCAAGCCTCGAATCTGAGACACATGAGACGTAATTTCTTTGATTTTTGAGGGTAATACTGTCAAGATATTAACTTCTCTCAGACTCTGCACTAAGAGGCAGCAGCCTTGTGCACTAAACATGATCTTTTTTTTTTATGATTATGCTACTTCATTATGATGAATATAAGAAAGAAAAAGTTGAAACCCTAGGATTTTAGCAGAGGAGGTGAAGTTTTATCATGATTCATCGGTATTCTAAAAGGAAAAGAATAACAAAAGGGAGGAGGCGATAGGAAGGTGAGAATACAAGGAGCAATAAAAAAGGGGAGAAAGTGGGGAACTGGGTGGCAACAAAGAGATCAAGAGGTGCTTACCGGACGGATGGGAAGGCCCATTGGGCTAAGAACAAGATTTTCTTGTGGCAGGGTTAATTCTGGAGGATGATGATATCTACACGATGGCCCAAACTTACAATCCCCAGTCTTCATGTAATACTGACATTCTGGTTGGCCCGGTCTCTCTGGATATTTCTGTTCATTTTGCCCGCTGCTAGAAGGCAACGACAGATAAGATCCTGCATATGGCGGTGCTGATGCAGATAGTTGTGCTATCCCATAAACTGAGCTTCCTCCAGCTGAGGCTGGCTGAGTGCTGGGAGTTGCTGCCGGACTTACATGAGCCTAGCTAACAAAGAAGATAACAAGCATGAGGAAAAAAAAAAAAACAGGATTAGACAAGATTAACAAATTACTATCCTAGACTCCTAGTTAATGTCACATATGTATATATGTGGCCTGCAGCCTTTCTAATTTTGAAGGATAAGACTGTCCAGATATTAATCTCTCCTATACCCAATGCTCAGCATGAGGCTTATGCACTAGACAAGACTTTTTTTTTTTGAAGTGTAGCTCAAACTATGTAACATGCCTATTTCTACTTTTGTCTTCCACAAGTGCGATGCCTAAATACTTCCTCTATAGATGTGTGTATGCGTGTGTATATATGTGTGCACATATATGTGTCTAAGTATGCATCTATCATATCATACGTATAATTGCATACCAAACAAGCCCATGTTCTGAAAACCAAAAATATCTGTTATTCACATACCAGATATGGATTCCAACTTGGATAAGGAACTAATCCAGGGGATAGCAGAACAGGACCATAAGACCCTTGGACATATGAGCCAGGAAGCAGAGGAGACCTTGCAACCACTAGGCCGTATGGCTGAGAAGAAGCGATAGGGGCAGTCTGAACCGTCGGATATAATGGAGCAGAAGCAGCTGGTGCAAGACTGCTAGGTGTAACTTGGGAAGCCAAGGGTTGAAATGGAATTTGGAAATTAGCTAGCTGTGGATGATGAAATTTGCAAGTGGCACCAAACTTGCAATGCCCTGTCCGCACGTAGTAAGTACATTCTTTTTCTCCCTGTCAGCCATTAAAATACATTGTCGAGCTTTATATAGGAGCAGGCATATTATCTATAAAAATATGGGGTTTTCTAAGAAAAAGAGAGAGGAGGATAAATGTAGAAGAAGAACATATATATGCAGACATGTATATATCATATTACAAACCACACGCATTGGGTATCCATAATAATTTAGTGTCACTGGAGTAGTAGAGCCACCTCCTTGCTTTGGATGATGGTACTTACAAGAAGGACCAAATTTACATGTTCCTGTTCTCATATAATACTGCAAATCCAGCAAGAAATGCATAGTCAGAACATAAAAACTCACAATTTAGAACAAGAAAAATTAAACCCAAGAGTCTGTATAGCTTAACAACTGTTTATATATGTATATATATGTGGGCGTGTGTGTGATATATGTATATACACACACACACACACCTGGCAGATAGGCTGCCCTGTTCGTTCTGGGAATTCACAACCACTTGCAATGGCAGCACCAAGCACCTGACATTTTTGAAACTAATCATGATCATGAACTTGATACGATCATAACAAATGAACATCAGTCATTGATGAAAACCTAGCCAAAATATCAGGCCCAAAAGACTGGTTTCAGAGAAAAATCCGGCACCAGAAAACGAAGATCAATAAAATGGAAGAAGGAGATCACAGAGAGGCAGATGGAAGATGGATGATAAATAGTGAAGTTACCGCATTGCGATCACGCGGGTGATTGAAACGGCACCTTGCTCCGTACCCACAAACCCCAGTTCGCAGATAATATATACAATCAGCTTCATCCGGCCTCTCGGGATAACCCGATTCCCCGTCCCCTAATTCTAATCTCCACACACCTTCTACCATCCACGAAAAGGAGAACAAAAAAAAAAAAAAAAATCAAAAGCAGGATCAAAAATCAGGAAGAACAAGTCACTATTTCATAAGAGCGCATGAACAATTAAAAAGATTTGGAGAACAATGTGGGTAGAAGAAACGTGCCTTCGAGTCCGGTTCCGGCAACCGGAACAGGCCATTCCGGCGACGGATCAGACAAAGAACCCTGTTGGATCCAATCATACCTCTCCATCGTGTGCGGACACAGAAAGAAATTGGAGTAGCCAGACACAAAGGAAGGGGCTTTATCGTTCTTTGAACAGTTGCAGAACTAGGCGATTATCAAATGCACGCCTTCGCCTATGCGTGTGTGATCGAGACAGTTTTGTGTGTGTGCGTTGATTGGAATTTGTGCTGTATTTTTTTTTCCTCTCTTCTCTTTCACTCACACACGGAGATGACTGGTGTGTTTGGTTTTTGGGTTTGCTTTTACGTCTCTCACTGGTTTCTCTCTCTCCCCCCCCCCCCCTCTCTCTCTATCTCTGTCTCTCTCTGTCCGTCGGTTTTCAAAGGGTATTCATCGTTCTTTATGCGTGTTTTTTATGCCGGTGGCTTATCTACGCGCCAAATAGGGACTAAATCACATAAAATAATATGCCTTTTTTGTGGAAATCGGTTTTGTATCACATTATTTAAACATTGTTTTTGACTGAAATAATAATCATTGTTTGCAATTCTTTTTATTTTTTTTTTTTCAAAAAATAGTCAATGTTGGTGCTCTAGGTTGGGAAGCTTGGGATTTGTCAATTTCATGGCTCACAACACAATCACATGTTTTCGTGCTAAAAGAACATAAAACATGAAATGAAGAAAAAAAATAATGATATTAAAAAATAAAAAAAGAAAATTGACTGAACGGGACAAATTTAAATAGAAATTGTAAATGCAAAATCTCTTATTATAGCATATCCAACTGCATCTAACAAAATAGCCACTCAAAATATATTCAAATATTAAATTCACTACTTTACCTATTAACTTTTTAAAATACACTCCAACCATACTTTCTATTTTGAATTTTGTTTGGAACTAATTCATTTAAAATAAATAATTTAAAAATTAAGTCGGGTTTCAAAAATATGACTAAACTAGTACGTCTAGAAACAACGTGGCAAGCCGTCATTGTGAACGATAACCATTATCACGCTGTTAATTTTTTAAAATCATTGGCCGGCGTTGTGAATGTCAGCTATTAAAAATATTGTAGGGATCCAATTACGTCCCTTGCCCTACGCCCCTTGCCCCTCACTCCTTTGTGAAGCTTGACTGGGCTCCTCAAGCTCCACATCGAGCTCTAGGAAGCTTGATGTGGAGCTTGACAATGGAGCTCCTAGAGCTCCACAAAGGAGCTCATTGGAGTTTCATTGTGAAGCTCAACGGATCTATAGCAAGCTCAATGAAGGAGTGAGGGGCGAGGGGCGATGGGCGAGGTGTGTGGGCGAGGGGCGATGGGCGAGGTGTGTGGGCGAGGGGTAGGGGCGAGGGGTAGGGGCGAGGTGTGTGGGCGAGGGGTAGGGGCGAGGGGCATAATGAGATCTCCATATTATTTTCAATAGCCAGCATTCACAACACCGGCCAATGATTTTAAAAAATTAATAGCGTGTTAATGGACATCATTCATAATGATGACTTTGTCACATTGTTTCCAGACGCACTAGTTTAGACATATTTTTGAAACCCGACTTAATTTTTAAATTTTTTATTTTAAATGAATTAGCTCCATACAAAACTCCTCTATCTTACACCTAACTTCCAATAATTTTTATAAAAGCAAACATATATATAGAGAAAGAAAAAAAAGGTTGAGAGAGAATTTAGAGATCTCAAATGGTTCTCCACATTTAATGAGTCACTTGGGTAAACTAGGAAATAGAGAATGAAATAGAGAGTTGGAGAGAATTTTTTGTGTTTGGCTAACTAAAGGAGAATAAATAGAGTGTGAGTTGGAGATGATCTTATGTGGTGAACAATTTTAGTGGGTGTTATTATCAATAAACTTGAATCTAATATAAATTTTATTTTAATAGACACCCAATTGAAACATATTTATTTCTATTTCAATAAAAAATGCATGAAATGATGTTGAAAATTTATAAAAATTACATTCAATATTTTAAATATGTAATAAACATTTTTTTTATTATAGACAGTAGCTAATTGAATTTATGGGCAATGTTTTTTTTTGTTTTTTTTCACCCTCCCCCAAATCCCCCCTTATCAACCTCAGGATAAATGCATATGACAAACTTCCATACTGGTCAATCATCTCACAGTAGTGATCGCGACCAAGCAGATTTAGTGATGATTTGAACACATCTCTATTTATAAGCAATGTTGAAAACAGTATTCATTGATATTTTAGCTTTTAATTTATTTATTTATGGAAGTTTCTTTTAGAAATTTCTGCTAGAACTATAAAATTTCTTTGGTTCTAAATGTTGTTAACGTGGTAGAATGGGTGTGTGGTCAAATGTTAGACCAATATTGTTAGGTAAATTTGATTTTTTTGAATTCTAGATGTCCGAGTCAACTCACACACACGTAAACTAATATCACATGAAAATGTGCATCCTCATTGTTTAACTTTCGAGCAAGTCTGGGTAGGTAAATTGCTCATAACTTAGGGATACAATTCAAGCCAATGGTCTTAATTATGAAGCTCACCTTTGATATTAAATCATGAGGGCATTTAAACTAACCATGTATACAATTTTAGTAGGAGTAAATAATTATCAAATAAATCATGAATTCTTAATTCTATATGATATCAATCAAACCAAAACAAATAAACACAATCAAATTTCTATTTTTGTGAACCAAATATTTTCAAATGATATTAATAATCTTATCCTTCCTGATTCTAACTTTGATTTGATAATGTTTAACAAAATGTAAAGATAAATTTGTGGTGATAAAACAAAATCTAAATAATGTGACATAATGAATTTTCATTAATGATTTTATTTTACGATCAAAATCTCACTTTCCTTAGCCAAACATTTATTTTCTCTGATATTTTTTCTATTACAAAATTTTTTTTCTTTTAATTGTTTCTGCATTAATATACTAAATTATTTTTCTCATAGTATGTTTGAATTAATTTAGATTATTTTTATTATTCTTAATCAATCAATATAACACTTTAAGTGTATATGTATGTATATATTGATAATTTAATAAAAAAAACATATTACAATGTCATAATTTTTTTTATTTGTTTGACCAATATATTTTTACTCATGATTTCTTCTTTTAGTTGGCTCATCTCCCATTAAACTTGTTCTTGCATAATTTTTACTTGGCATAGATTATGTAATGTAATTCATAATAAAATTATCTTATTTTAATAAGAAAAATTAAAATTAGAAGAGATTGCACCTAGGTACAGAAGACTTCTACTTTGATAAGGGCTCTAGGAAATATTAATATCTCGATAGCCTCATCACTTAAAGTAGGAGATGATGTATTTGATGATTCTCAAATTCGAAACCTATCACCCTCGAATGATGGTATTTGCTATTGTACAAAGGCAAAACATCTAATATATATATATATATATATGTCATACGAAAAATTCCCAGGTGATTATCCAATCTAGTATTATTCTTGATCAAATACTTTTAAACTTTTAAAGTTCTAATGAGATTTAATATAGTATTTATGTAATTATATGAGTAATAAATACTCTTTGCTTTATGTCCTCATATAAAACAATACTCTTTGCTTCATGATGTGTTATTCCATGCATATTCTTCCATGTCTTGGTTTGACTACATGCAATATAAAAATATATCTCATACAAAACACATTTATTTAAACAAAAATGCAACAAATAACTTAGGTGGAAGTTAGAATTAAGTAAAATGTGTAACCCATGATCATGTTTTGTACTCATGGGTTTCTCAATTTCTTCTACTTATTAATTTTAGTAGCTCTAATATTCTATGTTTAGTACTTTAAATGATAATTATCCCCCTTAGATCTATTATTATTATTATTTTTCATTTCATGATTTTCATAAAATTACATGAGACAATAAATTATTCGAGCCTTCGTCTATATTTTTAATTACTAGATTTTTTAAATTTAGAATATTTTTTAAATTTAGATTTTTTGGGGTAGAAAAATTTCAATTTTTTTTTATATTTTTTTACATTCTAAGAAAATATGCTAAATTATTTCATCTTGGGAATGGTTATCATATTTTGATGCAAAAAAAAAAACTATTATCGTTTATGATGCTTTGTGAGAATGCCCACTTTTATGAATAATATTATGAGAGTGCTCATTAATGATAAATTCATGATCTCTAGACTATGTCATAAACTCAATTTAAAATATCTCATGAATCCCCAAATTATAAAAGTAATACCTAGAAAATTTGCAAACAAAAGAGAGATAAAGCTGGGAAAAATATGAACCACACATGCTAAGAATCTTAGACGATGCAAGTATTATTTCCTATTTAGAGCAAATCAAAGGCGAACACAATCAACCCTCAAATCTATGAGTTATCTCTCAACACATGTCGTGTGGTTTCCTTTCTAATGTCCAACTAAATTAAGATCTAGGAGTTGGTGAATATATTTGTATTGGGATGAATTAATGAATTTATGAGTTGATGTTTGTGTTTGGGTATTGATGGATATGAATACAAATTAGAACCAAAATTTAGAGTTATCATTATACATAGTTTTATTTGTGTTGCTCATGCTGGATGGTGATAGAAAAGTCATATGACATATTTATATGATATGGTGAGAAGGAAGCAATAGTCTTTCTAATTTTAACAAGCAAGATAAACCAGTGTATGAAGACAAAGTTGAGGCAAGTTTAATCATTGAGAGCATGATACTTATGAAGTTGAAAGTATGAATGTTTTTAAGACTAATCGATTGTGAGCTTACTAAAAGAACTAATCTGTGTGTAATATGAGGGTTAAGTAGAATGTCTAATCTAGAAGTTTCACCATAATGCGGGAGTCATATAGCATTTATGGCAGATCATGATAGGTATGTCAAAGAACACATGTAAGTAGGGTAGACTAGTTTATGGTGATAGTCCTACAAGTTTTTTCTTCTTATATGACTTTCATATGCGAGATTTGTGGAAGATATATATTAATTATCATGAGTATGGTATTTATGAAGTCAAAAATACAAAGGCATTTAACACCACATTATTTAATGGCTCTAAGATTATTATAGGTTGTAGAATAGAAATGGTTACTTGAAGTAATCATCAATGGCAGTTAACATATTGACTAAAAGGTATAGATGTGAGAATTACCCTTGCATAGAATGATATGTTGATTTGATGTTGAAATAGTTAGGGTACAACTATGAAAGGATCATCATTGATGGTGATAGTTCAAGGATGATGATCACCTTATATGCTTAAAGGACACACATGCATTTTTGCATACATATACCCTTCATCCAACAACAAGACATAGCATTGATCAAATACTAGAAAAAAATTAACAAACATAAAACATGAGCTAATCCCAAAGTCTAAATATCTTTTTGAAGACTGGGTATGCCTATTCAACTCAAGTAGTAATTAGTTTACTATTGGTTGATCAAATTATCTATGCAATCTCTGTGTGATCAATATCTAGACTTATATTCACTTTATTTCTTGTATGACTATTTTGATTTTTTATGATGCCAAATTTATAAGATTATGTAATGTATCAAAATTTCATTGGCTTAGGGTATCTCATACAACCAATCTCACAAGTATATTGGTCATATAAGTAGTAAAGTAGACCTTCATTCATATATGGATCTTATGAAAATTGTGTAGGTTGTTCGATTAACTAATGATGAATCAGTAATTATTATTGTAAATAAAGGATACAATGGTGTTTAGAAAATAGGATTGATTTATTTCATTATGCATGATTGCCTATCTAAACTATCTAGTTGCTATTATACTCAGTTATAAAATGAAAGTTAGATAATTATGAAAATGCCATAGTGCCTGACTAAAATACAAAGTGGTTGTCACCTATTTATTCCTCTTCAATGATAGTCCCCTCATAATCATCCCATCAATACTTAACCACTAAAATAGTAAATCATATTTACTTAAGGGTCATTCATAAGTCAATACCTTTTAGGCAGCTCATCAACTAATCTTGTTGGTTACTTTGTATATGTATTTTTATTTTTTAACCAGAAGCATCATAAAAATATAAATTAATGAGATTTTAAAAACATATGTACTTTTAAAAATATCATATTCATGTAATTAATATATACTTTCTCTTATATCTCACTAATATGAGCCATGTTAAAAAAAATAAATCACAAGACTATAATCACCTTACCAGTCACCTCCACTCAAACATGTCTCATAGCTTATTTATTACCATCAACCACAATGAGATGCAACTTTCACACTAAAGGTGGAACTTTTAAGAGAATATTATCAAAGATATTCATAATGAATTGGCTTATAAAGCATTCATATTTTTGAATTTGTAAGCGTCATACTCACACGATTAAACTTATCTCAATGTAGGATTTTGACATATATGTTTGTCTCACACATCTTGATCAAACTGGTTATATATTTATTTTTATCATTATTATGAGTGTGCTTTATGAATTCCTTATCACCATCTAGCATGATAATACACATAAATCTACCAATAGCAAAACCTTAATTTCATTTCTAAATAAACACCACATGTAATAGTAACTAAACCATACTGAAATCCAAAAATAAAATTTATTAGTTATGTATTAATCACACGAAATAAAATATACCAAATTTAGTTCACAATTTAACCTAAAATTGGGGTGAAATTCACACAAGATAATTTGAAAGATATCTCATAGAATTTTGGATTATCACTAATAATCATTAAGAGCATATATGAATCAAACCCTAAACTTATAATTCTTATTTGTGTGATTTGGATTTGTCCCTAGGTAAAAGTCAAAATTTGTGCCATCCCCCTTAGGGTTTATGTTTGTGCTTACTATTATCTCTTTGATCATGGATCTTCTCTAG
The DNA here is from genome assembly GCA_029783825.1 of Sapria himalayana. Taxonomy (NCBI): domain Eukaryota; kingdom Viridiplantae; phylum Streptophyta; class Magnoliopsida; order Malpighiales; family Rafflesiaceae; genus Sapria; species Sapria himalayana. Next base: position 4,287,089 of record JAREIK010002107.1, on the reverse strand, counting down.
GTTTGGGCAAATTGCATTCCACGAACCATTGCTTTTTAGATCTCATCTTGTGCCCTAACTCTTCTTTTTTTCTCCTTATGATTTTTTTATTTTATACTTAAAATGTTGGATGGGATATTTAATTTATAAGTTATTTGATATGTCAAATAATGAATAAGACTTGTTATTTTGATAATTATTCATGATGTATTTTTAATAGAAAATAGCTTTAAAATGAACAAATTTACTAAATTATAGTTTTCAATGGATTATGATGAATTGTTGTGAAATTAAGTGATTTTTGTTTGAAATGAAAACTTGGTGGAATGTTGAAAATGTGAGGAGCAAAAATCATGTAAAGTTATAACATTCATTTTTGGACAAAGCTCTATACAACTAGTTATAGGAAGCTTCATATGCAATAACTCTATCACTTCATTGACATAATCATTTTACTATGCAACACATTCTATTTAGATACAAAACTTTTATAGTCAAAACCATACTTAAAGGTGTCAAACATGATGAATAGCCAGGGCATGAGCTATAGCACATCATAGTTTAGTCGTGCCTTCTCAGAAATACACAATTTAGAACCATGCCTTGTCTTGGACCATATTGTTGGTCCATGACAAGGCTCATGCCTTGCTAAATCGATGTAAGTCATGCCTCATGTCGAGTGAGACATGATTCACATTCTTGCCCATGGCATGACATGGGCAAGTCTTTTCATGTCATAGATTATGGGTCAAGTCCCATCGGGTGACTATTTGATGAGACATGTTAAAAAAAAAACTAGTCATTTAAGCTAGATATTGTTATTTTGTTCATTCATAATTGGGTGGTCATGCCTCCCTTGCTGCCCTTGATTTTTTATGAAACAAGCTTCGACAGGGACAACGACGGGAGTGGCTCAGCGCTATCCTTGTCCGCCTATTCAATAAATGTGAGTTTATATTATCTATCATATTGATTCTAATGACTACTATGGCCAGAATCTAATGACTATCATGATTCTATCCATTCTTTAATTAAAATAAAATCACAAAAAATAAATAGTTTTTTTATCTCTATAAATAAAGAAGAAGAAATATAAAAATCATTCTTAATTTCTTCTCATCTCTCTAACTCCCTGTCTCTCAATTAAAACTCTCTCTAGTCTCTCTTTTATAATATAAATTTTACACAAACTATTGTTTATAATTTACACTTGTGCATATAGTATAGATTGTGGGTATGCTTGTGCAACACTACAACTTGTACTTGGCTTGAGGTTAGAATTTACAACATAGCGGTATGTGGTACGATACAATTTTTTTTGTTAATTATTTGTTTATTAAATTTTTTTATTTTAACTTCACAATTTATTTAAAATATATATATAGTAAAAAAAATATCACATAGTAAATTAAATGATAATGAGCATTATATTGACATAGATTTAGATAACAATAATAAACCTACTAAAAGGTCTGAGGAATAAACTATGTTTCCTTCACTTACCTCGAGCCACCTAAAAAATAAAAAACTATGCGAACAATAGTAGTATAGATGCACTTTAAAATAATAAAAATTAAAAATTCTAGGGGTGTCGATGAAGAATCAGCATAATGTATATACTATTATATATATATATATGAGTGCATGTGGGACTGGATACCTAAAAAGGCATGTCGATCAATAAACCAAAAAAAATATGGTACATTAGATTTGAGACAAGACCAACTTAATGATAGGGTCTTTCAAGTGGGATATAGTTCAGCTTTGTTGATCTCCTTCATATATCACAATGATTTTGGGAGAGAATACATGACCAATCTAATTATGATTATGAGTCTCATGATTATATTTTTTAAAGATATTAGGATAGTCAGTATTATGTAGACCTACTTCTAGCCTACTTATCAAATGATTCCTAGATCCACATGTAGGAATGACATAATAAAATATTATAAGATAGAAAAATAATTAATAATTAATGAATTTCAAAATTATAGTAGAGTGGTATCCGTGATGTCTGATATATGGACTAGTCTCAAAGAAGTATTAATTGCATACCTTCCCACCTACTACATAGACTCTCACTGAAAACTTAATAAAAAATATTAGGAATTATTAAGATTATATATCTTTATGATGGCTCTGTCATATATGAGCATATGACTTGAATCTTTATGGAATATAAAATTCAAAATAAAAAATTTAGTATCACTTTTGATAATGCTTCTAATAATAGAATAGTTATTAGTATGTTTATTTGGACTATTCAAGATGAGATATTAGGTAAGAGATTTTAAATTACGTGCATGTGTCATGTGATTAACCTTATAGTACGGGTGAGAATAAAAATTATTTCTCGTGCACTAGAACAAATAAGAAATTTACTAAAATATTCTTAGACACCTAGCAGAAAATAGGAATTTAGCATCTTATGTTTGTATCAAGAAATAAAAAATTATAAATAAATATGAAACATCATTAGAATTACACATATCTTATGTTGGAATAACTATGTTAATAGTAAGAGTGATGAGCTTATTACTGATGATTTAGACTAGGATAAAAAAATTTCATTTATGAAAATTTTATATGAAACGATGAACATGTATTCATCTATGTACACTTCCACCACTTGTATTGTACTTAAAAGTATAATAATTTTAGCAGTATATATATCAAGTATAGAGGTCACCCTGCATTTTGTGTTATAGTTATTAAGATATAAACCAAGTATTTGTAATACTAGTATTTCATTTCAACTTTATATTGTTTGACTACCTATATGGATCTTATGGTTAAGATAGAAGAGGTAAAAAATATATTAAAATACATACATATGTTCGTGAACTAGGTACACCAACCTAAAGGATTCTTTTATGAAAATTTAACTAACTTGTTTTCATATTACGATACTAGGTATGATAGTTGTTGGCATGCTCCACATAATGAATGGACATGTATTCAGAGATGATGAATTCTTCATCTAGTTAGCTAGGGGCAAATGACTAGGTCATTTGTCGAATAGAAGCAAATTGTCACAGTACTTAGATACTAATTACTGTTTCATCCTATCACATGATAATAATAAGAACATGAATATTTTGTAATGTTAGAAATCATACAAATCCACATATCTCATATTATCTAATATAGCACGTGATCAACTAATCCCTCCAATATCTAGCATAACATTAGAGTCTTATTTTACTATAGTACCTAATATCATTTCAGATAGTAGATCGAGATTACGACCATATATCATAGAAGCACATGCAAATGCATGCATGAAGGACTATAAAGATTTGAGGTTAGGCTTCTAGGATAAGGCGTGAGAGATAATGGCAGAATATGAAACATGGGACATGGAGATCAAGGATATTGATGGCACTAATGACATCTAAAAATACATTCATGATGTTGATGATGACCCACATCTCCATTCATAGTACCATACCACCAACATTGATTGATTATTGATGATTCTAGATTCATGTGAAACTTAATGATGCTACAGTTATGATTTATGCACTAGTGTTATTAATTTTTGCTATTTTCCATTTTGATTTATGCACTATTGCCTCTTGATATATGTAGTATGCATGTATTCTATTGGATATTGAATTAGATTGCACTTTATAGTTTTTATCAATTTAAGTTATGATATTTTTTTTTGATTTGATTTATATATTATTTATAATATGTATTTGTTTCAATAATACTTTATTAAAATATATAAAAAATTTGATTTTTAATTTAAATAAAATTAAATCATATTATGCCAAAAAAATGCTAGTTCATGTTGTCATGAAACCTACCTAATTTGGCCCAAACCAGCTTAACCCACTCCTGACCTATCATAGCCATGCATTATGTGGGTTAATCATGCTATGCTAAGCCAGCCAGCTAATTCTCATGCCATGTCTGGCATTACACGATTACATGGTCATGCCACATTGAAATGATCATAATATTTGACACCTTTAGCTATACTAGCTCATAATATTTTTCGTGACTATGATATAAATTATATGCCACGACAATCAAGTACTTCACTAGTAGTAAAATTCATGATATCCTCCAAAATTATGATTTTCTTACTATATAGTCACCAAGTCCAAACTAAAAGATGAAAAACTATTCATAGTGCTCAAAACTTTAGCTACAAAAAGTTTTATAGATAAATTCTCAAGCAATGACTATTTCCAGGGCCATGACTTTACTTTAGATAAATGACCAAATTCATGGCCTAATTCCAATACCAAGACTTAATGTTACATAGACAAATTATACAATCCACATCCATTCCTAGCTAATGTCATGATTTAATGTTTTAGAGATGAAATATGTAGCCATGACCATTCATAATATCGCAACCATCTGATGTAAGAAAGAGATCGAATCCATAACCAATTCTCAATATCATGATTTTGTGTTCAGAAATGAAATATATCGCCATAACTATTCTCAATATTGTGGTATTCTAAAGCTAGAAATAGATTAAAAACTATGACTCATACCTAAAATTCATTATTTTTGACTTAAATTTTACAATCAGCCATTCAAATATAAAAGGAAAAATATAAAATTTTTAGAAAGATTATAAGGCATTAGAAAAAAGATGCAAAGCTAAAAATTTGGGAACAAAATTTCACATAACCTTAAAGAAGATTTATGAGCAAATGGGTAACAGAAGACAAACATAAACCCTAAGTAGGGGCCATGAATTTTGACTCACCCAAGGAGCAAAATAATTACTCATTCTAATTATCTCGTATGAATTTCTCCCTAATGTCATACTAAATTAAGGTCTAGTATTGTTGTATTTGATTACACATGATATATGATTAATAAATGTTTAATGTTTGTATTTTTTGAGTTTTGATATTTATAAATATGGTATTTATGTAGAAATGGAATTAGGATTTTACTATTAGTATATTTTATGCATGCTATCATGGTTGATGGTAATAGATGAGGTTGAAGCACTCTCACACATAATGGCAATAATGAAGTAATAACCCATTCTGATCATGATGCATGAGACAAAACTATATGTTAAAACCCAACATTAAGATATGTTAATCATATGAGTATAATGCTTATAAAGCTAAATTTATAAACACTTTTACAAGTTAATCTGTTGTGCATATCTTAAAAGAACTAACCTTCAATTGATATGAGTATTTAATAAAATATTTTTTTAAGAGTTTCATATTTAGTATGAGAGTTATATGTCATAGTGGTAGATGGTGATAAGTAAGCCATGAGACACATATAATTCAAAATGACGTATAAGGTGGTGATAGTCATACGAGTTACTTTCTATCATATGACTACTATTGATTATATTCAAAGAAAATCATATGTAAATTATTTGAGTATGACATTTACTAAGCCATTATTATAAATGCTTTAACTACCATATCATTTAACATCTATATGACACATGAGGTTAGAGAATAAAAATATACATATAAAATAATTATCAAGGAAAATTGATGAGTTACTTAAAATAAATGAACTTGTGAATGATTTTTAAGAAAGAATACTTTATCATTTTAGTGGTAAAGTATTGAGAGAATAACTACGAGGGGATCATCATTGGGGATGACCCAATAGCTGATAACTATCTTGTTTTCCAATAGAGTACTAGGGTATTTCCATAATAAATTTGCCTTCATTTTGTAATCAAGCATAATAAAATCAAAATTATTTAGATAAGTCATCATGCATAATAAAGTATACAAACCCTAGAATTTAAGAAATTTACCAAAAATCCAATTCTATCCTTTCAACCATACTAGCAATTGACTAATAGTTGGTTGATTGAACAACCTATACAATTCATGTGGAATTGATATCTAGACTTAATTCATTTTATTACTTGTATGACCAATATACTTACAAAACTAGTTAGGTATAAGATTCTTATCAAATAAGGTTTTAAGACTTTGCTTAATCCTAAAATTAGGTATCATAACAAAGTTGTAATGGAAGTTACGGAATTAGAGAATGCTGTGGATTTGACTTTGCTTCTATATAATATAAATTCACAATATTCAGAATGAGCCATGATAGGGGTGTAACCGAGCCGAGCCGAGCCGAGCATTAGGCAAGCTCGGCTCGGCTCGGCTTTAAAGGAGTAGGCTCGAGCTCGGCTCGAGCTCAACTTGTTCTTGGCTCGAGCTCAGCTCGAGCTTGCTCGACAAATTCTCATTTGTACCAAGCTCGAGCTTGCTCGCTTGGTTAGCTCGTGAGCTTGAGAAAGAGCTTGTTTAGAGCTTGTTTAAGGCTATTTAGATGGCACATTTAAGGCTCGATTAGAAGGCTCGTTTAGAGCTAGTTTAGAGAGATCATTTAAGGCTTGTTTAGAAGGCTCGTTTAGAGCTTGTTTAGAGAGCTCGTTTAATGCTCGTTTAGAGCTTGTTTAGAGTTAATATGAAAATGTTCAAAATAAACCTTAAAATATACAAATCCAATATTACATAACCAAACATATTTAAAGAAAATGTTCATCTAAAATAGCCAACATACAACTAAATTTAAAAGATAAGACAATAAAAGTTTAATTAACTTGATTGAAGTTCAAAAGTTAAAATATCCATCATGTTCATTTGTAGGAAAAATTTGTTGTGCATCAAGTATTCTTCATGATATCCACATGCTCAAAAATTTAAAAAAAAAAAGAAGAAGAAAGAGATTATACAACTTATAAAACAAACAAATTAGACATAGGAAACAAAAAAACTTTTTTATGCAACATATCGAACAAATCCTCTTGTTCATTATGCAAAAATAAAAAAGATAAGTAGCTCTATGTCCATTAGTCAACATATCAGATTTTTAAATGACAATGTTACTATAATATTTTACTTCTCTCATTTATATGAATATTGGTATGCTCATAAAAACAATTAATTATATAGAACATAGTAAAAGAAAACAAAGAGAGGAGGTCTAGAGAAAGATTGTTACCACCACATACGAAGATCACTTGGTTAGGATCAAACTATTCCAAAACTCAAGTTGCACCCACCAAATTTTTAGTCAAGTTAATGTCAAATTTCAAAATTCATGATCACATAAACACAAAGATAATACCTTTGCATAATCAACTTCAAGTGATAGGTATTTTAACCTCTTTAATGTCCTCTTGATCCTAAAATAAAGTTCAACAAGTATCAAAAAATAAATAAATATCAGTAGCTAAAATACCAAAAAATTAAAATTAAATATAAGATACAAAGTATGAGATATTAGTATTACCTTTTTTTTTTCTCTTTATCCCATAGTAGGCACGTAACCAATCTTCACCGCATAACAAAACTTGAATGGTGTTTGCTCCTAAAGATGCACGGTATGGATCAATGACTCCCCCCCCCCCCCAAACTAAATGCGGATTCCGATGCTACAGTCGTGATTGGAATTGACAAAAAATAGCATGCCATCTTTAATAATACTTTGAACTTTAGAGCATTCATCTTCCACCACTCTAATACATTGAAATTTGAATCATCATCACAAATATAGACTCATTCTTCTAAATAAACATCTAATTCTGATTTCACTTGTTCAATTGATGATTCAACATTTCTAATATAAGTATAGAATTCAGTCCTTCCTCTAGTTTTTTTTTAACCCCAACATTGGAAGATTCTTTTTGAATTTCAGCTTGACCTTCTTTTTCACCACCCTTTGCTCTATTAGCTTCAACATAATCTCTATAAAGCATGCACAATGTCTCACGAATCGTAGTAACATGCTCAATCTTATCAGGTTCATAATAAATATTAGGAAAACACCAATCAACCATTTGCATCTTAATTCTAGGATCTAAAACTGCTGCACAAGAAATCAATAAATTGCAATCACCTCAATATTTATCAAACTTATCTTTCATCTTCCTAACCATGGAGTCCATAAAGCCATTTTTAGTATAGTATTTCTCATCCAACAACTTTTTGACATTATAAAGCTCATGAAGAAATAGATTTGATGTTGGATATTCAGAAACTACAAGAGATATATATGACATTATCAAGTTGTAATTGACAAATTTAAAAAGCATGTAAATGAAAAAATGATAAATATTAGTGAAATAAAATAAATAAGTAATACTTGAAATGATTTTGGCAACTTCATTAAACTCTTCTAAAAAATAGCAAACTTCAGCAACTTTCATCTAATCCTCTTCACTAGGCAAAAACATGTAATTCAAATCTCTTTGTGCATATCTTGGAAAGACATCCTTAAACTCTAAGGCACTTGACAACATAAAATATGTTGCATTCCATCTAGTGCAACAATCAAGGATAAGTTGTTTTGAAGGCAACTTTAATTGCTTCACAATATCCCCAAAAATATTTAAACAGCTCTCTGATTGTATTACATACTTAATGCTTTTCCGCACATTCTTAATGATCTCTCCAATTTCAGACAACCCATCTTGGACTAAGAGATTTAAAACATGGGCACAACATCTTACATGAAACAACTTTCCACAAAGAGGAAGTTGATTTTTGTATGAAAGATTGTCCTTCAACATGCAAACAACAACATCATTGTAAGATGCATTATCAACCATCACTGTCCAAACATTATCTTTGATCTCCCAATCAACCAAACATTTGCTCAATGCATCACAAATAGCAACTCCGGAATGAGGTGAAGGTATATATCAAAAATTGAGAATACACTTCTAAAGTTTCCAATTTGAATCTATGAAATGGGAAGTAACAACCATATATGAAACATTTTGATTAGTTGATTTCAATATATCGGTAGTTACACTTACTTTATTTGTAGATTTCAATAAGGTATAAACTTTCTTCTTCTCCACTTCATAAGCAGCAAAACAATCTTTTCTGATAGTTGCACGACTAACTGATTGATAATGAGGAGTTGCAGTCTTCATCAACAAATTAAACACTTCATACTCTACAAATGAAAATGGTAACTCATGAACCATAATCATATGAGATAATACCTCTCTGATCTTAAATTGGTCATATTTAAAATTTTGCACCTTAGCTACCATTTCAGACTCCGAAAAAGAGGGATTGATTGTTAGCTCCTTCTGTCCGGACAAATTTATTTTTCTCCTCTGACAACTCTCTAGGTGCCTATTATATTGAGTTGTAGGACCACCCTTGGAATACGTAAAATGACTCTTACAATGAATGTATTCTGCCTTCTGTGATTTATCCGGACGTGTGACTACTTTAAATTCATTCCACACTTTAGAGGTGAACTTTCTTTTCTTTGCATACTTGGTGTTATCATCTTGAGTATCTTCAATATTATCAACCCCATCAACACAGCTACTTGTAGATTCTACATTTTCCTTATTTGAATTAACATTTGTTGCATCAACAGCTGCAATAATGTCCATTATAGGACTTGTTTGTGAATTTTCTGGGAATAATACATTTGAAGAAGGATGGTCTGACATTCTCTTGATAAGAGTCAACACTTACACTCCATCCCTACACATTATAAGAATAACAATAATATAAGTATATGAGAGAATCCAAACTTGCATGTAACCTCATTATTTAAGGCAATTAATGTGACAAATATTCCTTCTAATAGTCATTCACACAAATCACACTATTCTTTATATATATAATTTTAAATTTATTTTAACTTTTTTTATGTGAAGATTAAATATTCTTTAAAATAATTATATGTTGTTTGTGAGATTAGGCTTCAACTTTTAGTAAACAAGAGCCACTAAAACAAAAAGATAATATATTCTAAAGGGAGAAAAAGACATATACATATTATAAAAAGAAAATATATGAGACAAAACATAAGGGTAGTCTAGCTCATACTCCACTATATCGTTAAAGTAATACTATTTGAAAGTTGAAAATCACTTTTTGGATGATTGCTAATCCCATTTCACTTTAATCATAAAAGAAGAAGATAAGGATGGGTATCAATAATCATTCCCAATTCCAAATTAAAAAAATCCTTCTTATCTAACTTTATGATAAGAACTTTATGATGATAATTTTAATTTTTATTATATTATATCATCTTTATCATATTAATTTATTATAATTAATTTGTAATATCCTACTCTATTAATATTATAACTTAAAAAGTTAAAAAAATCTTAAACCTATTATTTTATTATAACTTTATAAATTAAAATGTCAATTACATTAATTTTTAAGTATACATCACTTAATTAAATATATTTAAATAAAATAAATGTTAATTTTTTCTATTTCAAATTAATAGAAAATAGTATGAAAAATATATACTTTATTAGTACAAACAAAAAAATCCAGATTTTATTAGTACCCAATTTTATCTAGATGGGGATAGAAAAAAATTACAAAATTGAAAAGAGGATTTATCAAAGAAGAAAAACAAATGAGAATGAAAAAAAAGAAGAGATGCTTTAGATTTGTATCAGAAAAGCTAGGTAAAGAGAAACTCACCTTTCAATATTGAAGAGAGAGCCGTGGAGACATCTCAAATTTTAGGGTTTCAATGAAGAAATGGGACTATTGGTTCTTTTACTAACCGCTGCTAAATAACCGCTGCATAAAAACTGATATGTGGTAGTGAGATTTTTCCAAATTTATACATGTACCTCACCAGAATAATTTTATAATTTATATGTTTTATTTAAATTTGATGATAGAGATTATATAATTCATTTTATTTTAGCTTGAATCTATATAATTTTTAATTATAAAAGTTTAAATTTTAAAATACAAACTCAAATAATTTTTATTAGTTTTAATTTATTCAAAAATAAAACAAGACTATTTATGTCTTTATATAGAACATTAAACATATAGGTCTATTTTTTGTCCAAAAAAGTTTTATCTTTATTTGTACTTTTATATATATAATAGACTATATTTATTTAATATAAATACTTAAACTATATTATGATGTCCTTTATAGGTTTTTTTTAAGGTGATAAAAAATAGACAATAAAAAACATTCTCATATTAAGGTGATAAAAATTAAGTAATATAAAAGTAGTTAAAAACAAAATTGCTTAAAAATTTAAAAAGAAATTATACCTATTTAATACCACAAAATAATACTAATATATACATGTATTAAATAATAAACGAGCTTGTTCACGAGCTTATTTTAATTATAAAGGTTTTAATTTCTAATTATAAAAGTTTACATTTTAAAAACAAACTCAAATAATTTTCATTGGTTTTAATTTGTTCAAAATTAAAATAAGACTATTTATGTCTTTATATAAAACATTAAACACATAGGTCCGTTTTTTGCAAAAAAGTTTTCCCTTTATTTGTACTTATATATATATATAATAGATTATATTTATTTAATATTAATACTTAAACTATATTATGATGTCATATATAGGTTTTTTTTAAGTATATACACTTTAGTAATAATCACCTTAGACAATAAAAAACATTCTCATATTAAGGTGATAAAAATTAAGTAATATAAAAGTAGTTAAAAACAAAATTGCTTAAAAATTTAAAAAGAAATTATACCTATTTAATATCACAAAATAATACTAATATATACATGTATTAAATAATAAACGAGCTTCTTCACGAGCTTATTTAATGAGCCTGCGAATGAGCTTGTTCATGAGCTTACTTAATGAGCCTACTCGCAAGCCTACTTTACGAGCCTATTCACGAGCCTGCTCACGAGCCACGTTCATGAGCTTATTTAATGAGCCTGCGAATGAGCTTGTTCATGAGCTTACTTAACGAGCCTACTCGCAAGCCTACATTACGAGCCTATTCACGAGCCTGCTCACAAGCCACGTTCACGAGCTTGCTCATGAGCTTTGGTTCATAAGTCTATTCACGAGCCTAGTTAACGAGTTTCCTCACGAGCCTGCTCAGGAGCCACGTTCACGAGCTTGCTCACGAGCCACGTTCACGAGCCACGTTCACGAGCTTGGTTCATGAGTCTATTCACGAGCATGGTTAACGAGCTTGCTCACGAGCATATTCACGAGCCTGTTTACTAGCTGACGAGCTGATTTTGAGGGTGCTCGGGCTCGGCTTGTTTAACTTACGAGCTTCAAAATTATATTCGGGCTCAGCTCATTTAACTTAATAAACGAGTTCAAGCGAGCTTCTAACGAGCCGAACTCCGAGCAGCTCGCGAGCAGCTCGGCTCAGTTACAGCCATAGAGCCATGGCTTAGTCTCTTTCTAATTTTAGATTGCCACATCATTGGGAAAAATAATGGCTTTTATATTTCATTTATGCAACACAAAGTCATAGTACTATGAATGAGCCATAGCTTTGATCCCTTTCTTGCATTCGATTTCCATGATATTGGGAATAGCCTTAGCTTATACAATTCATCTCTATAATGCGAAGTCACAGCATTGGGAATAGCCATGGTTCATGCATTTCATATATGTAACCCAAGGTTAAGATATTGAGAATGGTTATGCCTTTAGTAACTTCTCAAGAGTAAAAAGTCATGGCCCTAGAAATAGTTATGGTTCGAGTAAATACTATTTAGAACTATCTATAGCTAAAGCTTATATGCTAAAGAAAAGTCATGTATTTTTTCTTAGTATTTTGGGCTCTATAATGAGAAAGTCATGATGCTTGAGTGTGTCACAACTTTTAGAACATGTTGGGTATTGATATTTGGTTGCTGAAACATAAAATTTATATCTTAGCCATAAAAAATATTATTAACTTGGATGAATATGACTCATTGAATGTTTTATTACTAAAAAAAATATATTCAATAGTAAAATGATCGTATCAATAAGATGGTAGAGTCATGATATAAGAAAATTACTGTGACTATGCGTAGAGCTTCAGCTAAGAACGGGTGGTAAAAATACCCTATAAGATCATGGAGATTTAACAAAATTATAACAAAATAAATGTTATTATGTTAGTTAACTCCTCTCTTACTCAACTAAGCCAACAAGTCTTACATTTGACAAAAAAAAATTAACTTATTTCACTCTTATTAAACATAAACCATTAAAACTATAATTTAACAAAATTATTCTATTTAAAGCATTTTCATATGCAAATACATCATATATAATCACTAAAATAACTAGTATTATTTAGTATCAGGCATGCCAAATAAACTTCCACACTAAAATAATTGCATATCCCTGAGTAATTAATCCATCTCTATAAAAAGAATATTATTCATTTATTCTAATTAAGTATTTGCTCTAACTGGGTTTTAGTGTTGTACTATATCTGGCTACTTATTTTTATGAATATGTAAATGAGTCACTATTGGGTTTGAGTTCCATGACTAAATTTATGCATGCAAAAATTGTGTAAAAATAATATATAATTTTTTATTTGATCACAACATGTAGAAAAAAAATATCAGGTTGTCTCCAAAGCAGTGTTATGTTTTATATCCATAGCTAGACAATCAATAAGTTATTACCTCTACCATTGATCCCAACTTGGATAAAATCTCACATTATCTTTCTATCTCAAACTTTCTTTCAGCATTGAATCATATTCTTCTTTATTTTTTAAGACTTTTTTCTTTTGTTTCTTTCATAGAATGCCAAGACTTTTTGGATCACCATTGCTTCATCATCCTTGGATGTAGTGACTCTGTGGATTACCACAACTTTTTTTTATGGTACACTTTGAGCTTTTTCTTTTTGGATCTCCAAATTGATGACACTTGAGTTTGTCATAGCTTCTTTCCTTAGATCCTATATTTCCAAAGTTGTGATGCTAGATAAAGTTATGATGTTTATTATTGCCTCTTTATTTTTCTCCTTCATTGAGATGCTCCAAAATTATTATTAAAGTAATATATTTTTATATCATTTCTTCAACCACAATTATATATTATTAAAGTAATATATTTTTATTATTGCCTCTATTTTTGCTAATGATATATTCTCTCAATCCTCTACTTTATTTTCTCCATACAATTATGAAAAAAATTTAGGCTGTAATTTTTCTTTTTCTATATTTTTAGTGCATTCTTATTTATAGGTTTATGAAGTCATGCCTTTCAAAAATGTCACAACTTCATAGTCTCAACCTCAACTTCATATTCATAGCACTATATTTTCTCTTCTATGTACTATGTCATTTTTCTAATCTTATTCGGGTATTTGATATTCTTGACTATTTTTGGTACTATTAGATGATGTGTAAGCATGGAAATATATTATAATTAGACTGATTTCATGATTTTAGAGTTTTGATAAATTTTGATGAGTCACAAAATCATTATGTTTTTAGAGCTATTTAATGACTTATTGATTTATGAGTCATCAAGTATTCGATATCCATTTTTGGCCAAAATACTTTTTATTTAGTTGTGGTAATCTTTGTGTACCATGACTCTACTATCTCGTTAGCTCAATCTTTCAACTATGTTACACATTCTCTTTGGTTGTAATATTATCATATAGTCAATTTCATACTTAGCTCGTAATTATTAAATGGTTGTAATATTAATTTTATGTCAAAGTAACCAATCACCCAACTACTACTAAAAGTCATAGAAACTTTATAGTACCATGACTTTATCTTTCCAAAGGTTTAGTATTTTAAAGGTAGGGTCGTAGCCTTTTCCCAAAGCTATGACTTTGGAGCTAGAAATAGTTACAAATCCAAAGCGACATAGGCCAAAGTCATGACAATTTATTCAGAGCCATGAATTTTGGACTTAAAATGTTACCTAGGTTATTACTCTAGTATGGTCACTTCCCAAGGCTATGACTTTTACTCTCAATAGAAGGGAAAACTATGACTTTTATGTATGTGCTAATTATCAAGGTCAAAGATACTCCCTAGTTCCATGACTAAGTGATACATGAGAAAGGTCATGATGAAAACTATGACCATTCACAATAGTATGACAATTTGGTATAAAAGAAAGATAAGGCAAAGTTAATGTCATTATTAGCACTATATCCATATGATGCACATGATAGATGATTTCTTATCCTATATCAAGTCACAATGCCATGGCCATAAGATGAACAAGAGAGATCAGGATATATTATCATGGCTATTCCTAAGTTCCACGACCATTTCATGCATAAGAAAGGATAAGACTAGTTCCATGGTCATTCCCATTGTTGCTTCCATATGATGCACATGGGAGACCAATATCAAAGTCGTGTCTATTATTAATGCATTGATTTTATATTATAGAAAGATTATGATGTATCTCAAAGCTATGAAAACTTTAAAAAAGATGTGTCTTTACTAGAAGTATAAAAGATGCCAATGCTAAAGTCACAATATCTTTTGAATGTCATGACTTTCTACTAAAATAAATATCAAAATTCTAGAGTATAGAAAAGGAAAGAATAAAAATCTCAAAGATCTTTTTTATTCTCTATGCACCATGCTAAAACAAAGTAGCAAACAACTTTAAAAATATATTTTTGTACTCTCAAAGGGATCCATAACCATGAGCAAGCAATGGACATAAGACATATTATAAATCCTAGAGTTTGGGACATGACTCTCAAACCCTTCCTCCTCTATAGGGTAGATTCAAAAAAATAAACTAAAATAGTATGAGATTAAGGTTTGTATCCTAGATTTGCATGAGGTCCATCATTAAAAATATGAGTTTCAAAAGATTTTTACTCCCGTATCTCATTAATCACTCCCTAATATCAGGCTAAATTAAGGTTGAGGGATTATGTAATTATTATTTATATGATGTATAAATGGTTTTGTGATTAATTATTATGTTTGATTTATATTACAGAATGAAAATTTATAGATATGATGATTAAATATAACTTAAATTATGGATTTAACTATTACTTAAGTTTGTAGTATTATTGCAGTGGCCAGTGATAAGTAAATTATGAGATTTACTTATACATATGGTAGAGAAGAAGTAATATCCATTTTGACCATGATGCATGAGACAAACCAATAGGTTAAAATTTAAAATTGAGATATATTAATCATTGCGAGCATGAAGTTTTTGATGTCAAAAGAATAAATAATTTTATATGTCACTCTATTATATTTGTCTTAGGAGAACTATTTCTTAATTGTTGTGGATATTTAATAGAATATTATCTTAAAGATTGATCTTTAGTATGAGGTTCACATCATCACTATGAAAGATACTAATATGTAATCCATAGGATATGAATGAGTATATGGTAACTCACAAGATGATGATTGTTCTTTGAGTTTCTTTCAATTGTATGGTTCCTACTAGTGATATTTGAAGAAACTATCTGTTAATTATGCAAATATATCACTAACAGATCTAAAACTATAAATGATTATTAATCATATTAATTTTTGGTTTTTATGATACTTGAGGTAGAAGATTAAAAATATACCTATAAAGTAATTATTATGGATAGCTGACAGGTATCATAAAAGGTATAGATTTGTGAATGAACCTCGAGTAAATATGATTGGTTATCTCAACTGTAAAGTACTGAGTAGATATCTATGAGGATACCAATACTAGAATGAGCTCAATAGTGATAATCATCTTTTATGTCATTAGAAAAAATAATTATTCTAGAATATTCAAGCCTTCATTTTATATCTTAATTTAATATAAATAATCTTATTTGAACATGCATAATATGAATCAAGTGGAAAAACTCAGGGATCGAAAATTCATACCAAAATTTCTAAATATCATCTTTAATAGACTTATGTTGTCTATTTGTTGGTTGACCAAACTATTGATATAATTTCTATGAGATTGATATCTAAACAAAAATCCTCTTTACTACTTATATTACTCATATACTTGAAAATCTTTATTGTTGAGATATACTCATTAATAATCTTTTGGGATAATATTTAATCAATAAAAATGAGCATCATAATAAAGTCATAATAAGTTTTTACTATTATTGAGGATTATTTAGGTTAGTTAATCAATGAGAGTTGACTTAATTATCTTTGAGAAAATATAATTTTTTTAGTAGATTAGATAGTGTTAGTTTGATAGTTTTCCCTAGATTCAATAACTTGTCCTATTTTCTTGTTTTGAAAGTTGATTATTGTGTTTTGACTATTTTTTTTATTTTTACTTTTTTCTTCAAACAATCAATCAAAAAAGTAAAATTCTAGGATTTAGCTAACACCCTGTGACCTAGAAAATAATAAATCAAAAGATAATATATAGCCAATCTTTTGAGAAAAACTTCAAAATATTTTTATGAAGTTAAAGGAAAATAATGATACATATGAATATTGTTGGGAAAGAAATAAGATGAGGATTCATGAGAATACCCTAAACTATTAATATGAGAAGGCTTATTATTCACCAAATAATAACTTCTATTATACACATCATAGTATCTTGAATCAACTCTATTATCAACCATCAGTGATTATAAAGATTGAAGATCAGGAAGACATCTAAGGAGTTAGCGGTATCAACTAGGTCGAGCAGCTCAGGCATGACATGAGACACGATATGATTCACCCATGCCTGGCATAGTATGGCCTAGTTCATAGCTATGCCCTAATTGGCCTAAAGCTAGCTTGTAGCACTGCTTAGGTCATGTTGAGCTAGAGTTCCTAGCATAGGAGGTGTAGCATAGCATGACCCATATAGGCTAGTTTTAGCCCAATATTCGAAACAATCTTTTCGAGTCCTGACCAAAGTTAGCTTGGGACAAACTAGGCTAGTATGGCTAAACCTAGGCGAGCCTAGATAGACATATCCTAGCTAGGGATGACCTAGCATGAACCAACACGCCTCAGCATGACCTTCAAAAAAGGCATGCCAAAGGGCCATGTTGGGTTGCACATTTTTATAGTCATACTAGCATAGCATGGCGCATGCTAAAAACTATGCTTAGAAAAACATAGTGACCTAGATGTGCTGAAAAAAAAGTCATGTCGGCACGATAAGGCCTATTTAACATATTTTTTGATCTTTATCCAATCCCTGAATCTTTTTGAGATGACTTAATTACTAAATGATTTGAGAAGAAAAAATGAAGTGGAGAAGAGCGGTCCAAATGAAAGGAGGAGAAAGTTGAAGACACTAACTTAGAGATGTTCAAAGAAAGTTTTGCATCAGAAGTTTTAGTAAATGATATAGAGGAAGTTAAAAAAAATTGAAAAGTATGGCCCATAAACTAGATAAATTACATTTGCATCAGAATTTTCTCTCACATCAAAATGATACCCAATAAGGATGACATATAGCAAAATCATTCTCTCCAAAATAATCATAGAAACTTAGAGAGTCACAAATTTAAATGAGCTTATAAAATATAACAAAACTTTACTCACCTTCAATAGTTCTCCCCTCACCAAATTTACACATGTGCTCTTTGACATTACCCCATATGTTTCCTTCTGGTTCATGAATGATTGAGGGATGGTTGGAAAATCTAGTTAATAGTGAAAGGATTTAAAATCCATTCTATCTTTAGCACTCATGAATCCAGGTAGCATAATAATGAATCCCCTATCAATGTGAACCTAAACTTTTCTCACATTGCATATCTTCTACTATCTATCCTCCAAACTTGCATAAAACTCATTCACAATCAAGACATTCTTCCATTCTCTATGTGTGCAAATTAATATCCAATTTAACTTTTTGATAATATCTCAAAATGGAGGAATGAATTCACTAAATCCCCTTCTTCTTATAAATCTCTTGTTGGATAACATTAAGTTTATTTATGTCTACCCATTTTTTGTAACAAAAGTCACTGTAGGTGTTGCAACTTTGGATGGAATTTTTGTGGTTAAAGATCTCTATCTTTTCTCCTTCTCTTTATGACTTATTTCCATGACATTTTTCTTCTATGCTCTTTTTCCTTGCATTGTAGAGTCAACAAACTGAAAGGATTTACGGTGGATTGTCATAACATTTTTGTGTTGAAAAGATTAGAGGATTAGGTATTTATAATTGCAACCTAGTAATTAAAAGTTGTAACTCTATGGGTATATGTTTTTTTGGAAATATAAAGTCATAGTGTTATGAAAAGTTGTGCTTTCAAAGTCATGGCATTGCATCCAAGCCATGACTTTTATATATAGTTTTTGTAATACTCTTTCTTCTATATTACTAAAGTTGAAGCTCTAAAAAACTATAGTGGCCTTGTTATGTAGCTTCTATAATGCTTTTTTTTGTAGCACCAAAGTGATAGCTTTGAAATATGACCTCAGCTTTGTCATGTAGATTTTGATGGGCTATTTTTTAAATAACATCAAAGTCACGACTCTGAAAAATTGCCATGGTTTTGTGTACAAAATTCTGAATAGTAGTCAGTTTGAATATGCTATTCTTTTGTGTGTGGGAAGGGGTTTAAGTATAAATATGTACATGTAACATTTATTCTCACAACAATCACACTTCATCCAAGCAGCAAAAAAAATTATTGGGTTGCCTTTCAAGCCATGCTACATTTAATGTCCATAGCTAGACCTTCAAAACTTTTTTTTCTTCATCAGAGATCTACAATTTTCATGCTAGCTTTTCAGTATACTGTTTTACTTCGTTCTTTCTTGTATCTTTTATATTAGTAGCAGATATTAGATAAGTAATTATCTCGATACCCTCATCCACAAAAATAATATGGATGAGATTCCTCTTATTTGTTTTCACTTGTGCTTTGACATTGCTAAATATCTTGTTTTTTAGTTTCTTTCTCATATTCCTCCATAGCTTTCACCATTTCAACTACCAAAACTACAATATCTACTTCATCATCTTCTTCTTTAATAATGGAAGCTGTCTTTGATTCTCTCTTCATGCTTTTCTACCTCAAGTTTCTAAATTAGCTATGGAGATTTCATCAATTGCTTCAGCTTTGTCTTCTTGAATAAGTGAGCTTGTATCATCAATTTTATTTTCTAGATTTTCAACCAAAAATTTATCAATATTAGCCATTAAGATTTTATCACTTGCTTTAGCTTCTTTTCTTGAATAAGTGATTCCATATCATCAAATTTATTTTATATATTTTCAACTACAAATATTTTCATATTAGCCACATAAAATTTTCATAATATTTTCTTGAACTTTCTTTAGACTTAACCCAATAGTTGTCTCAAAATTTCTTCCGCAACAATGTTATCTCTTTTCAATTCTCTTTGCATTTCTTCAAGCTAAGCTGACAATTAAGCTTTTGAGGATGGTTGATATTCATAAAATGTTCCTATATGACTTCCATACACTTAGTTTGCATTACACTTTTCAGGTTGAAAATAAGGTTGATATTAGTTACCATAAGGTCGATAATAAAATTCATTTCTTTTTGGATAATAAGTCTCACTATAATAATACTCTATAATATTCTCATTTACTTCTCTTTCATGTATCCCAAATAACTTTCATTTGCTTCATTCTGCTATCATACTCCTTAAGATAGGTAATTAGGTATTCAAATAAATATTTGCTCAACATTCTTACTTTTTTACTTGGCAGCTAAAAAAGAATAAAATATACATGCAAAAATCCAATATATAACTATCCACTTTCAAACAAGTTAATAAGATTTATTAATTAGATTCATGAAGATTTATCAAACTTAACATTATCTAAACTATTAAAAAGGAATTATTCTTTTACTAGGATGATTAAGTTAACTCACATTGAATAACTAAACTAAATAATCTCTAATAGTGACATAAATAATATTTTATGACTGTTATACTGCCTAATTTTATTGGTTAGGTAATGACCAAATATTTATTAACAAGGATATCTCATTTATATAGATTCAAAAATGTATGGGTCATAAAGTAGTAAAATAAACTTTGGTATAGATATCAATCTCATATAGAATTGTAGTAGCAGTTCAATTATTCAAAAGTGAGACAAATCATATTTTAGTAAAATAAATATTCGGATTATTAAACAATCTTATATTATCATGATGTTATGCAATGATTCATTTCCCTAATGGTATACAATACAAAGTTAATATTATCATTTAACCCATCTCAATAGTGGTCCCTTCGAAGCTATCCTCTCGATAAGTCACCATCGAGATGATAATTAATTAGAACTCCATCAATTATTCTTGATGGTTGATTCGTATGGACACTCTTATTCTCTAGTCTATATTATTATAAAGACCAAATATCGACATTGTTTGTAAGTATTTATACTTTTGACTATGTAAGTGTCATACTCACACAATTAATATATGCTTCATCAGTGAGATGAATTGTTTTTAGAAACTCACAAGGGCTTTCACCACCTTGCAATTCACCACATATGAATAGCATGTCCCGAGAATTGCCTATCACTAGCCTTCTTTGTGAGTCACCAGTGAGAACCATATGAGTAAAAGAAATTCTCAAGGAATTTCACCACCTTGTGAGTTACCATATACTCGCACATATCTCAAAGATTATCTATCACCATCCTCCTTAGTATAGATGCAACTCCTACACTAAAGGTGAACCCACTAAAGAAAATATTTTATATTATATTCAACATAATCGAGAACTAATTCTTATAAGATATGTATAATAGATTAGTGCATAAAAGCATTTATACTTTTAGCTTCATGAGCATAATACTCATAATGATTAACATATCCAAATTTCATATTTCAATGAAATAGGTTTATCTCACACACCACAGTTGGAAGGGTTGTCACTACTTTTCTATCATATACATGAGTGAGCTTCATAATTTATTTTTCATTGTCTACCATGATAATCTCGTACAAACCTATCAATAATCAAAATCCTAGCTCAAGTTCTATTTAGTTATAATTAATCAATATTCATAACATAAAATAAATCAAACACATTCATTCAAAATAATCAATGTCATATCACATATATTCAAATTATAGAAACTCTATACATACACCATTTTAGTAAAATTATATGAATCCACCCTAGGGTTCAGTAGTTGAGAGATATGCCCCCCAACTAAAGGGATTGCATTCAGTATCAAATCCCTTGCTTGCTTGTTGAACCACTAGGGAATCTAAAATTCCCTCCTAGGGTTCACTAGTTATCATGACTTTGCTTGTATCATAGAGGGATAAGAAAAAAATGAGGAATCCCTTTGAATTTTTCTATCTTTTACTTATATACTCTAGAAATTCTATATTATTCTAAGTAGGAAGTTATGATTTTTTTTAAAAAAATTGTTATTTCACCATTCTTCTTTTAAGTTTGAGGTCACAACTCTAGAAGGCAATCACGACTCTAGACTTCATCCTAAGCTTTTTATACCATAAAGTCATGGTGCTAGCATCAACCATGACTTGAGCATATTGTCTATATAACATGAAGTCATGATACTCTAATATAGTCATTACTTTGGGAATTTATCTTTTTGTCTTTAATAAAGAGCTAGAGCAGTGATGAATAACCATGACTTAGTGAAAGACCACGACTTGGTGAAGGCTTCTCATATTTATATATGACCATAATATTATAATAAAGTTGTGACATTAGCATTAGTCATTCTTAATAATTATATAGCCATGATGCTGAAAAATTATCGTGACATTAAGGTCTTGTGTAATTTATGTCCATGACAATGGGAGATAGCCACAACACAAAATTTACCATTATATATTTAAAGTGTCCATGACTGTGAGAGATAGCCACAACACAAAATGTACCTTTATATATTTTAAGTGTCCATGACACTATGTGAGACCATGATATTGACATTCTTTTCTCTTATATATTATGTTATCATGGTTAAATAATAATGCAATGATACTAGCAATTAGCTTGAGTATAAATTTTATGACTTTACATTCCTTTAAAAATAAAAGTCATAGCAT
This sequence comes from Sapria himalayana, assembly GCA_029783825.1. Lineage (NCBI taxonomy): Eukaryota > Viridiplantae > Streptophyta > Magnoliopsida > Malpighiales > Rafflesiaceae > Sapria > Sapria himalayana. The sequence continues at coordinate 4,264,384 of JAREIK010002107.1, read as the reverse complement.
TGGAAAGTGATCATACTCTAGTAATGTCCTATATTGCTTTTAGTATCTCAGAAGTCATTACTTTAAATAATGGTAATGGTTTTAACTTAAGTATTATTGACTTTTTAACTTTCTCTACTTCAAAAATCTTAGTTTTGTAAAAAAGTCACGATTCTAACTTAGAACTATTCTAGTCGTATTAAAGATAAAGTCAAATTTTTTGGACTTAGGTATAACTCTGATTACTAGTGGGGTACTTGGTTACTACGACATAGAATTAATATTATTGTTATGGAATCATGATCAGAGATGTGCACCTAAACTTGATAAAGTATTTAAATGAACCTTGAGATAGCCTAAGTTAATAAACATCAAAAAATGAGAAACCCTAAGAGGCACCATTGTTTCACCTAAGAGATGTGCATAAAACATGCCAACATGATATCATAACAACAATTCCTCAACCCAACATCTGAGAAAAAAGATCATCGCCTATTCGGAGTATGATTCGGATATATCTAATATGTAATCGAAGAAAATGGAGTTCAAAGATGATTTATGATAAGAATGTTGTAGATTCAGAAGCATCCTCTCCTAATATTGACTTAAGGTGCATAATAAAAAAATCTATAATGTCGGATGATAAAAATGTGAATTCCTTGCATTCACAAGCGGTGTCAATTGATAAGCAAAAAAATGGAGATAAAAATGAAGCCAAACATGGAGGTGCCTAAAGATTATGTTGGTGAGGCTAATATTGATGAACACTCCCAAATAAATGAGTTATTTTTATATGTTAATAAAGTTAACTCGGTTGACCAATATATGGAGTATTCTATCGAACATGTTAATAAAAATCCAAGGGATTCTGATGAAGCAAAAACTAGTAATAGTCCAAAAAAATTATGTAGAGGCTATTTGGGAGTTAATATAGAAGGAGAAACCCAAGAACAAATCTTGAAAAAGATGTAAATATGAATAAAGCTCTTTGGAGTAGTTTATTCTTTGGAAATATAAGGTTGGGAACTAAAATATCACCTCACATGTATTGCTGGGAATGTTTTTTATGAACTTGAAGATTTAGACCTTAACATTGAACATTAGAAGTATTGTTTAGTAGGTTACTTTGTTATGAAGCATCTAAGGTAGTTTTTACTTAAAAAATTTATGAATGAATAATGGAAAATAAATGCTCAAGCCATCCAATACCCAAATGGATGGTTCTTCTTCAAAATTGATAATATGGAGGAGATGGAGAAGTCTTAAATTCTAGCCCATATTTAGTTCTTGGAAGACATTTGTACGTAAAACTACTACTTGCAAGTTTTCACCATGGACCGAAAGAAATGACAAAAATTCCCTTGTGGGTAAAACTATCAAAATTTTCTATCCATCTATAGAGCTTTTTGGAATAGGCAAAGCTATGAGCTACCTACGTAAGCCTTTACACATGAAAAAACTTACCTCTAATATGTCAAAAATCTCTTATGCAAGAGTGCTTGTTGAGGTAGACCTTAATGAGGAATTGCTATATGAAACCTATTTGAATCTCCCGGATGATTCAATAATACTTCATTCGGTTATATATGAACATTTTCCCCCATATTGTAGATTATTCTTTCTTTGGACATAGCTTAAATAATTGCAAAAGAAATGAAAATGTTAAAGACCCGAATATAGATGTGTATTTAACCCCAAGAAGTGGTACCCCATAAAGTCTTTTCCCTGTTGAAGAGGAAGGAAATCTGCTAGAAGAATCTCTTCTTGAAGAAGTTCAAGTAGTCCCAACCAATAAAAAGGAATATGTAGAAAACAACCCCTACCCTATGGACCATAAGCACCAATTGAAGGCTCAAATGGAAATGGAACAACAAAAGAAATTCTAGCTAACAACAAATCTTCATACCATGAAAGAAGAAAAAGATGACTTCTTAATAGTCAAGAAGAAGAAAAAGAAGAAAGAAGTGATATCCTCAAAGGAAGGCCCATTCTTCAATCTCAAAAATAAAGGAGAAAGAAAAAGCAACTAACAAAGGGTCTACACCCCTCATGGTCCAGGATAATGAATCCATATAAGCTCTCAACTCCTTAACAAATGAGAATTATGATAGAGAGAACTTTATTGTAGCAGATGTGTGCTATTTTATTGTTCTAGGTGTGTATTGTATTGTTTCATGTGGCTATATGTGTTGGAGTTTTGGAGGGTAGTGAAGAGAGTGTAATTCTGGGCACTCTCTAAACTCTCTTTTACAGGTTATTTTGGGAGAAGTGGGGATACCTCTAAGGGTTGATGTGATGTGGCTGATGGATGTGGCATGGATTATGGATGTGATATGGCTGATGGATGATGAGATGGGTGTAGTGCATGGGATGATTGCATATACGTGGATAAACCCTCATGTCTCATGCTGGATATTCTAGAAGGAAGCATGGTAGCATGAACAGGTATCTCTAGTTGGAACTCTTTGTATATGGAAAAGATCAAACCATACAAAATCACCCATTCCTTTATGGGTTTTTAGTGAATAAGTTCACCAAAAATATGTGGGCATCTCTGTGCATGGATAGGAGGGAAAGGGAACAAAATTTACATGCATTTTAACACATGGGTATAATGACATAATCAAGAACTTCTTGAAGAGTTCATGGTGGAATTTGATTTGGTGCATTAGTCTTTTGAAGTAGCACTATACACTATAAAAACTTAAATCTATGGACACCATGGTCCTTTGTATACTTAAGAATGGATATCTGATAATGACAAGTGAGCAACTCATGATATGGGTGTGCATAAGGAGCTACAACTCACGATGTTAGTGTCAATGTATTCCCATTCCACATACTAGACCTAGAAAGTATCATGGTGGCTAGAGGAACAACCAGCATGGTTTCTCTAGAAAATCTGGACACTCCATTCTAGAATAATTTAATAGGATCATGGATAAAACTCTAGTTCTCTTCAAGTATCTTATGTTGGCTGGATAACCAGATGAAATGGTATAAAAGAAAAATATGTAATAAAGATAGAGATAAAAAATAGAATTGTATGGCGCATGAAATATCGAATGAAAATGGCGAGTTGGAATATTAGAGGCTTTAACTACCTAATTAAATACAAGGAGTTATTAAGACGCATATGTTCACTCAATTGACATTATTGGAGTCTTAGAAACAAAGCAAGAGAGTCAAAAACTTGTCTAGATGATGAAAAGAGAGTTTAGAAACCTCAGCTGCTTGGATAATTTTGCCAAGCATAAGAATGGGCAAATCTTGGTGTTATGGGATAAAGAAACTATTGAGGTTGAAATGTTGTCTGACTCTGTTTAGCATATTAACCTTAGAGTATTGGATAAGGAGAAAGGAATTGAGTTTAAGCTTTCTTTTATATATGGTCTTCACTCTACTATATTAAGAAGATCATTGTAGGATAGTCTTAATTCGGAGCCTAATATTGAACCCATACTTATTCTAGAAAATTTCAATTCTCCATTATATGGCATGGATAAGATAGGAGATCGAATTGTTATAAATTATAAATGCTCAGATTTTATAAATTATCTCTCCACATTAAGCTTAGAAGATGTCTACTCGTCAGGATCCTTTTATATTTGGACAAATGGGAAAGTGTCTAACAAACTGGATAGGGCACTAATGAATCATCACTATGCAAAGCTTGGCTTAAGAAACCATGTGCGCTTCTTCCCACCAGGCATTCTATTAGATCATTATCTAGTAGTGCTGACTACGGTGGAGGGTAAAAGAAATAGGAAGATCCCATTCAAATTTTGTAAGATGTAGTTTTCTCACCAAAATTTCATTCATACTTTAAAAGAAATCCAGAGCACTCCAATAGAAGGTTCCCATATATTTGATATAGTTAGCAACCGAAGTTACTGAAAGCTCCTTTGAGAAAAATAAATGAACTTCATTTCGGGCATATAATCATTAGAGTTTCCTTGATGAGAAATATATTACGCACACTTCTAAAAAAATGCTTCAATTTCCTAGTTTCCCATCACTCCACAGTGAAGAAATCTCACTAAGACTCAAGCTGAAAAAGCTTGAGGAGATAGAGCTATCTTTTTTGTGTTAGAAGGCTAAGATAAGATACCTCAAACAAAGTGATCATTGCACAACATTTTTTCTTTCTTTTATGAATGTAAAGTTATAGAAGAGTAAGATCATTTCCATTATAAAAGAAGACGAAAATATTTATTCCTCTCAAGAAAAAGTATGTGCTGAATTATTGGGGTACTTCACATCACTATAAGGGATTACAAAAGAAAGATCACCTACTAAAGTTGTCATAATCACAATAGAAAGATTAATCCGTGACTCACACTTACATAAACTTTCAATTGTCTTCACCAATGAAGTGATCAAGCATGCCCTCTTTAATATAGAAAATTATAAATCACCAAGACTATATGGCTTTATAGTGAAATTTTATAAATACACCTGGGAATACATTGGACCTAATGCAATCAAAGTGGTATAGAGTTTCTTTCACAGTTGTATAATTCTTAGGCAAAATAACCATACCTACATAGCCATTATTACAAAATATTCTCATACATCTACAGTTAGAGATTATCGGCCCATATCATGCTGTAATGTTATCGATAAGTTGATTTCTAAGCTCATAGCTTCTAGACTTCAATTAGTTCTGGACGGTATTATATGCCCCTCCCAACCAGCATATGTGAAAGAAAAACTTATTTTCAATAACTCCCTCCTTGCACAAAGTGTAATAAGAAAATATGCGAGGAAGAGAATCTCCCCGAGATATTTCTTCAAGACTAACATTCAAAAAGCCTTTGAAATGGTGAATTGAGATTTTTTAATTAAGATATTAATAGCCCTTAACTTCCCATCTGACTTCATCAATATAATAAATGAATGCATCTTAACACCATCATTCTCAATCTTCATAAATGGGCTATTACATGGGTTCTTTAAAGGGAAGAGATGATTGAAGCAAGGAAATCCTTTAGTGTCATACTTGTTTGTAATATGCATGGAGTAATATTTTAGGCTCTTGCATAAAGATAAATAGTCATAAGATTTTCTAATCAGCCCAACCATGCTTAGCTCAAAATAATGCACTTGATGTATGTGGATGACCTCATCATATTTTCTCATGGAGATGAGGCATCATCTAATATCATTTTGAACTTCATAAAAGAGTTTTTAGAAATATCGGAGCTAATTGCAAACTCCCCTAAATCGAATATCTTTTTTGGAGGAGTAAAAGATGCTAAATGAAAAATTCTTATAAAATCTTGATTATTGGAGAGCCTTCTACCATTTACCTTTTTGGGTGTGCCTCTATCTTCAAGCAGGCTCATAACATCTCAATTTTTCATACTATTGCTAAAAATCACCTAAGCCATTCACCAATGGGCAGGAAAGCTTTTATCAATAGATAGAAGGCTAGAACTTCTTTGTACAGTAATACAATGCATCAAATTTTATTGGTTCTTGATATTCTTGTTGTCATCGGCAATTATCAACTCTATTGAATGCGCATACAAAATATTCATCTGGAGAGATCCCACAATGGGTAGATATCATCCAAAGGTTGCATGAAGTAAAGTTTGCACTTCAACAAAATGGTTGCATCATCTTACTGAATCAACCTACTTGGAACAAAGCTTTTATAATCTAAACATTTTGGAGGATATGCAAAAAAGAAGACTCACTACGAATCCGATGGATACATCATACATATTTAATTATACAATCTATTCAAAAATATAAACCTACAAAAAAGGATTTGCCATTCTAGAAATCCCTAATTCTAGTTAGGGATATCTTAATTAATAAGGTGTGAGGGGCCTCGAATGAAAAAAGAATGGTAGAAGGTTGGATAGACAAAAACAGAATAGTTACAGGCTTTTACAATTTCTTAATATCTTCCAATCATATGTGGAAGACATGTTGGACAAAAGTAATTGTGTTCAAAAACTATATTCCAAAGCATGCTATTTTTCTATGGATAGCAAAGATAGACATATTAAGAACTAAAGATTGGCTTTTCTTCATACCAAAGAATTTTAATTGTGAATTATATGGAGAATTAGAGACCTCTAACTAAATATTTTTTTTAGTGTTTATTTTATAAAGAATAATGGCAGGAGATTTCTCAGTTGCTCGGATTAAAGAAATAAAATATTCTAGAACTAGTACTTTTAGGCTGCTAAAAAAAGATTACTTAGCAGATTCGCCAGGAAACACTATAAATATGATTGTCTTTGCTATAACTCTATGCTACATATGGCAGTAGAGGGATAAGTTATGACATGAAGGGAAATCAAGTGATTCCAACATGATTTTAAGAAAGACAAAAATTGAGATTTGCATTCTATTTGAAAAAAATATGCAATAGCAAAAAACTAGACTAGTACTGTATAGAATTTTTAGATTTTGATAGTGCATTTATTATTTATCAAAAAAATATTCTATTCATTTAAATTTTATTATATATTGTATGAATATGATTCCATGATAATATCACATTAGCTATGAATGTGTTGCATAATAAAATGATTATACTAATGAGTTGGTAAGATCCTAGCATGCAAGGATTCTCATGACTAAATTGATAGAGTTTTGACTAAAAATAAACGCAACAACCTTACAAGACTCAATATTTTATCTCATATTCGAAACACCTCAGATAATTTATTAATTTCAAGACTATTCATCAAAATTCATCAAAATTCTAAATTACAAAATCAATCCATTATTTTGTTCTATTTCATGTCTATATATATATATATGGATAGATTTGTATACTGTATATATGTATACATACATATATTGGACAATTTTGATATATATATATATATTAATGTATTTTGGACAAATTTAAAATATTTACACACACACACACTTCAAACAATTTGATGATATCTATATATATATATATCATCGAATTTACTATCTTTATTAGGTCGACAGAAATTTTACTGAAAGTGATCTTAGTTCTTGGGTAATCATCCCCAATAGGAGAGACCCCCACAAATGGATTATTTATAATTAATCAAAATGTGAGATTGATAAAATAATTTTGGTTAAAGATGAGATTATTAGGGTTTGTTTGATAAACTGAAAAAAATAAGTGATGAAAATAAATACTAAAAAAATTAAGTGATGAAAAATAAATACTGAAAAAATTAAGTGCTGAATTTTATAAGTGTTGAATTTAAATTGTAAAACTGTTTGATAAGTTACCGACAATTGAATGCTGAAGATAAATATATTGTTTGATAAATGTAAATGCTAAATATTGAATATTATGTATTTTACATATTTACTCATATTATCATTGTGTTACATATTATCCAAAATAAATAGAATTTATAATAATTTTTTTTTCAATATAATTATTAATTATTTTTAAAAGAAAATCATTAGAAACATTTATATAAATAAATTATAATATCCAAAAAAAGACAAATATTTTTAAAAAAATAATCAATAGAATCTAAGCTTTTTAAAACTATCTAAATTTTTAATATAAAAATAAAAATTAATGAGCAACAAGCTGATTTGCTATTCACTATCTAAAATTAATTATGAAAGAGGATTAGAATTATGAGTTGTGATAGTTGAAAAAAAAAGGAGTAGAAGACAGATTCACAAATTGACTGTAGCGTGAATGAGAAAACGAAAAAGAACGAAACAAAAAAAAGGACAAAATAATTACTTTTTAAAAAAATTTTGTTGAAAATTTTCTACATTCAACTATAAATAGGCCTTTGGTTTCAATGATTGAAATATATTATTTTCAATGGTTTTTCATTTAAAATTTTCAATTAAGATATTTCTAATATTTTTTATCAAACATATTGAAAAAATAAAATCATTAAAAATTTTTCATGGTTTATCAAACATGCCTTTAATTTCACTGATTTTTTTTTTTAAATTATTTAAAAACATTGCTATTTTTACATAATTTTCCCAATGAAAAGTAAAAACTCACTTTAAAGAGGAGATGAGTCATGAATGGTGGTTGGTTGCAGCCTGCGTCAAGTACCTCGTGGTTGTTGCCTGGGTCCTCCTTCTCAACTCAACTCCGGGTGCCCCTCTCTCCGTCGCATCTCTTGCAGATTGTAGGTACTTTCCTCCCCTGGGCCCTTTTTATGATGATCATGAATTCGTTATTTGTTACCTCATTCAACACTGCTTTTACAACTTACAGATTATGGTGGTATCCGTTTTGACATTGCAGTTGTTTCATCTTGCGTGGTTGGAGGACTTTTTAAATGAGTTAGGATTTCTAGGTTCGAATGCCAACAACCGTGGTCGATGAAAAGTTGATTGTTCTTTTTGATTTCTGATTCCAAATGAGCTTCATTTTTCTCATATATCTGTTAAACTGACTGTTCTTTCCTCATGCGAAACATAATCAATTTGAATTCTCTTAGGGTATAACGGCTAGGCTAACATGTTTAAATAGTTTTTCTGGTTTTTGTTGCTGGAGAACCGGGGATTAAAAAAAATACTCCAAAACAACAATGCTTGTAGGATGAGTTATTTTGCTCATGAATAGAATTCTTTCATGTTTATAACAAGAACAACATGCCTCAAAGTCACCACCCCAGCAGGAGCTTCTCCAGCATATCCTTTGTTCCAATTCCTACGAGGAAGACGATGCTACAATGGATAGCATCATCCGAGACATCTATTTATAAATAAAAAAATATTATAAAACCCATCACATTACATGTGACATTTCAATAATGTAATTTAATATTTAAAGCAATTGTTATAAAAAATTTAAATATTTATATATATATATAAAATCAAAATTTATTTAATACAATTCAATTAATATTATTTAATAATAAAATTAAATAATTTAATTCTAATAAAATTAATTATTTTGATTATATATACATACATAATCTAATTTTTTTTAAACATTTCTTATGACTCTGAATAAGGTTATGGAAAATATATTGATTTAAATAAGATCTTTGATTTTCAATATAAATTATTTTTTATTATAATTTATGTTAATAATAATTTATATAATTATAGAATTATAATTGTATTCACTTAGTTATTAAAATAATTTGTCTTTTATTACTTAGTACTTGTTAAATTTTTTTTGTTAAAAATATATATATCTATTAATTGAATTAAATTACTTATAATTTAATTCAATTAATCTTTAATTATTTTATTAATATTATTTATTTAACTTATTTAAAATGTCAGATCAAAATTTATCTGCAGGTTTGATCAATATAAAAATTTATAAGTTTTTCAAGGGGATATCATCAATGTTTCAAATAGGGCATAGTTACAATCAACAATCAATATTATTTATATATTTGATAAAATTATCTAATTTGTAAAGTTTCTAAATTTATTTTTAGTTTATACTTTTTATGAATCAAAATAATTATTAATAATTACACTCAAATATTAATGATATTAAGAATAAGAATAGTAGTATTTGTAATAATAACTATGTATTTTATTTTACATATTAATACAAAATAATAATACCATAGTTGTTCTATTTTATACACTCTGATGTATTATTATTAGTACTAGAAATTAAAATTTTATTATTTTTAATAATAAAAATAGATCGACTAAAATCTTATGCTATAATTTTATCGATAGATTATCCAGTTCTATCTAGATTGTGAATAATAAATTTATATTCTACTAGAATTGATAATTTGATTATTTATATGTAATTTGAATACAACGTACCAAATCTCTTAATATGTAAAATAAACAACACATGTATTTTAATAAGAAAAAAATAAACAAAATAATTTTTAGTATAAAATAGTACCAATATTTGTTTTGTTAGAAATGACTGTTTTCTTTAATCTAGCATTGTAATGAAATAGAAAAAAAATATGCACACTTTTTTTCAGTACTTCATGATGCATTATTGTAACCCTTTAGTGGATGCCATTTTTCATAATTGCAATATTTTGTACTCATCTCTATGCTTGACTAGAATATCTTAATTGAATTTTGATTTTTTTGCAAGGGTATTTCTTTCATTTTGTATTGTTTTTATGTGATCCAATTATGAGTTTCACATCCACATTTAGATTTTACATATATATAATAGTTGTCATTTGTATATGTTCATTTCTTTTGTCACATTAGGTGATAAATATATAAAAAGATTAATGGATTATTTTTTCATTCTCTACGTAAGATAATATTCAAAAAAAATAAAAATAAATTATAATAAATGATATTTATAAAGGAAAAACTTTCAGATCATTACTAGGTGGTTATATCATACAATCATTATTTTTAATATTGTAATCTATTTCAATTTCTTATTCATAATCAATGTGATCATTCGATATGATGTGAGAATGAAGGGATCAACTTAAAGATTTTAATTATCAACCTCCATCTACATCTTACCGAATATATGATAAAAGTTTATTTGACTATATAAAAATGCGTATTTAATTTAGAGGTGTTAAATGGACTGTGCTATGCTGGCACGACCTATTTTTGTAAGGCACGACTCATTTTTGCAAAGCACAACCGTGCCACCATGCCGTGCTAGACATGACATGGTAAAATTTTTTTGCCGTGCCAAGCATTGCATAGTGACTCAATCCACTAGCCCAGCACGGCACTGTCCAACATGGAATGCACTCTGCCGTGTTGGCTAGTGCTGAAATTTGAAGGTGCATGCAAAAGAAACTCGTAACGAGAAAATCTAATGGGTGGTCGACCAATTACAATCGGACACATGACCGTTTGATTTTAAATAATTAGACTGCTTCTTCACGAGCATTGAGTTGGGGTCAAATTGTCTAAAAAAAATCAGACCACTTGGGTGATCACTCTTTGTGCCCGATAGGGCCTTGTCGGGTGGTCATTCAGGTTGGTTTATAGTGATACGAGATAGGCACAAGTTGTGCATGTGCTTAGCACGATATGACTTATGCTGGCCTAGCACGACACAAACCTTGCCATGGGGTGGCCCGGCCTGATACAGCACGAATCGTACCATGGGGCGGCTCAGCCCTGCACAAGGTAAGGTTCTGGACCATGTCATGCCGGCTCAGGCATTGATGAACCGGGCTGGGCTAGGTGCAATGCTCGGGCCATCATGCTCTTTTTGACACCTCTAATTTTAATATCTAAGATAGATACAATGCTTAAAAAAATAGAATTTTTATAAATATTTTGGTGAATTGTTCAAATTGAAAGATATTAATATAATTTATTAATGATTTTTCTGATAATTAAGATGAAAAAAAATATTTTAATTATTTGAAAAATTCATCCAATTTGCTGGTGAAGAAAATGTTTTTCATATCATTATAAACAACTTGGGATATGTGATAATGTTTAATAAGTAATAAATATTATTAAAATTAGCATATATTTTTAATTTAATTTATTTATTTTTAGAATTTTATTGGAATTCATAATGTGCATTGTTATAAAAAAACTTGTTGAAAAATTGACGCTATTACTCTTTTGTTGAGTTGTCTACGTAGAATCATAATTTATAAGATTATTTTTATTAGCTTTTGCTTTTTCATGTGCATATGATATCTTTTTTCATTATAAAATTTATTGTGTAATTTATTTATCATGTTTCCATTTTATTAAATTAAAATGTTCACAATTGTTTTGGAATATTGTGGTTCATCATCTTGATTTTATGTTAGAAGGGAAAGGTACCTCATATCAAGAAGGATTAAGAGAAGACTATTTTCCTAAATGGTTATATTTAAATCATTTATGTCTATTCAACATGTTGATATAATTTATTGGATGTGTGAAATGCAAACTAAATAGAAATAATGGGATTCTTATTAATAATGGGGCTAAGGAATAGAGCATCACACATGTTGGGATTCTTATTAATAATCAAATAAAAAATAAAAGATATGCGTAAAGAAATAATAAATTGTAACACTCGTTTTAAGTTGATGCGTAAAAATTTAGAATATAAAGTTTGAAAAAAAGAAATGTATGATGAAGTTTATTCAAGATCTTCGTGAAAATATTAGTTTGTTGATATGTTTAAATATAGATTGTAGCAAAAATTTCATCTTGATTTTTCTCTGTAAGGAAAAAGGTGTTTACCTCTATGTTTTGTTCACACATCAAATATTATATTATAAATAATAGTGAAAGGAATAATTTGAATATTTTGATCTTATTGAGTTTGCATTAGAATTAAAATATCTTATAGGTGATTGTTAATATCACATCGAACTATGTTTTTGTACTGAATATCAAAATAGTCAATTCTTTTATTTTTTTTAAAAGATATGATTGATTCAAAGAAAATTATAAAAATATATTTTAGGTCTCTTGATTTAAGCTGGTATCTAATTAGAATTTGAATGCCTGACTAACAATAAATACTCAGAATTACTATAAGAGATTCATACCCATGAAAATTTATTCATATATCTTAGTATTCAAAGAGTTGCTTCTATGTGAACTTGTTAAGAAAAATTTAATAAATAATTAATTATATTAATTGCATAAATTATATTTGGCATGATAATAGTAAGATAACTAATCTATTTTATGATTTTTTTTTTTGTAAGTATTTGAGTTAATTAGAGGAGTCATATTCGATAAGAAACCAATATCAAGATTAGTAGGAGTGTTAGCTAAAGTATAACCCAAAATACTTATTAGAAGAGTATTAACTGCATACCTTTTTTATGAAAAATAATTTTTTTCCTAGAATAAGTTATTTCGATCTCAAAAAAGTATATGAGTCTCAAGATTTTTTGTCTAAAATTAATATTGAAGTTATTCCTTAAGTTGGATAATTCATAATTTATTTTATTTTCTAATTAGAATATCACTCACATAGATAATAACTAAATTAATTTGATATCGGAACTTTTTTGGAAAAAAAATTATTACACCTTTAAACCAAATGAAATAATTATATGTGAAAATCTTATAAACTAAATTTCATTGAGTATTTTAGGCCAAGTAATATATTTTGTAATTTGTAAATTATATATGATTGAGCTGCTCAAAATATATATGACTGCTCTATATGTGTATATATATAAATATTTTTAAGGTTATTATGAAGAAATATATTTCTCATATCTAGTTGTTATATATTTTTTATGCATGACATTGTTAGTGAAATAAGAATTCATAGGAGATTATCTTGGTCATTGAAGTGAGTGTTATGATAATTTAAACTAAATATGAGTAAACTCACTTATTATAAGTCATCTTAATGTGATGTCTTTCAATATGTACGTATTTTCATAGTAAATACTAATACAAATAATAACATGCCTTTTGTTGCTTGTGACATTTGTTCAAAAGTATTATTAAAGTGGATGAATGATGATATTTATTTTTTTTAACATGATTTGACATTGAATGAAATAATATCTCAAAAATCGGCATGAATATTCTAATATTATTAATAGAAATAACAAAAAAGTAAAAGAATAAAAAAGTACAACTATAACAATACCTAAGAAATTTGGTGCTGAGTATAACTCATCTGGCCTTTTTAGAGTGTGAGTGGAATGACAAGATAAAAAAGGTTGGCTCTAGGATCATATAATTTTTTGATAGTCTTGTTTATATTGTTAGCAAGTTGTGTAAATCTTAGTGGTCAAGTCTATTAGTCTCAGATTTATAATGAGCATACATTGGGGTGGATTTGTTGATCATATGGATCCGTGGGAGATTTTCTCTTCTGGAAAACTTTATTATTTCTAGGATAAATATGATTTTTGTTTGTTGGTATATATTATAATTTTATTAGAGTATTATCATAATATGAATTAATAAATTCAGATATAGTTGACAGATAATTCTATATCTTAGTTAGAGATTTAAGTGAGACTACCGTGGAGTAAGAAAAAATAATGGGTCTAATTGTATTATCTAGACTCTCATTCTTCCTAATATAGTTGACAGATAATTTCTGTCATGACATCACTCTTATCAATCACAATCAAATCACTAAAAGACCTATCATTAAGTTGCAACATCTTTTTATTGGTTGTGACTCTACTTATTTGTCGTGATATTCGTTATTTGTTGTAACTCTATTATTTGGTCATAATATTTTTTTTTTTGTTTGTGACATTATATTCATGGCCACATCTATATTTCTGAACTATGACTCAATTTACTTTGGTATATTTTTATTTGGTCGTGATAATCTTTCTATGTCACGCCCACACTAATACTCATGTTAAAGTCCAATTGCTACATAATACTAAAGTCATTATTACACTTTTGAGCCCAAAATTCTTGCTCAGTCGTGATATTCTTTCTTACATTGTGACATTATAATTCTAGTAGCGATATTCATCAACATTCATATCGGAATTAGGATGTCTTTCTTAATTGTCATGGCAAACACAAGCTGTGATAGCACATGTGATATTGCAACACTTTCCATGTCACAATCTCAAAGATAAAATTCACAATGTGAAATGGATTGTAAAAGTGCAACAATGACCCTTAATGAAAATTTAATGGAATTGGGATAGGAGCTTAAAAGCTAAACTTGGAAGAAGAAAAAAAGAGATGATCATTCATCATTCGTTTTGTTGATTGTTCATCAATAGTTTGTGCAGAATAGGTCACACCAACTAGATTTTTCAGACCCAAATGAGTTGTGTTGGATGAGACATTTGATTCAATAAACTAAATTCATAATTATACTATTTGAATCAATCCTTAATATTAGACAAAATTAGTAATATAGGATTGACTTATGTCTTTGTGTATGATATATGTTTTAATGTAATAGAATAAATTCATGATAATATAATTTATTGAATGTCGATGTTTGGGAATGATTCAGAAGTTCTAGTCTAGGTAATGAGAATGAGATAATTGTTTGTATGCCATCTTTGTGGACAGTGATAGATAAATTGAGGTGGCACTCTTGTAGTTGGTAAATCAGATGGAAGTGACAAGGCTCCAATTGCTTTTCCTTTGTATTTGTTGCTATGTGACTTGGTGCCTTCTAGGATTAAGCTAGCCATGCAATTCTTAAAGGTACTATGCTAGGTGGATAAGAGACACACTTAGTTGAAATACCTATCAAGGTGAGTTGATGATCTGCTTCAAAGGAATAAAGATTTGAGGGATTAGTAATCATTAAGGGTACGTTAAATCTTCGGTGGACAGTGATGGGTAAACCGAGGGCACAACTACATGACTATCATTTAAGATAGTGACAGACCAAAGTTGACTTGCTTTTGAAAGCTAGCATGATAATTAAAGGTCTGCCATCTTTTTACCCTATGACCAACAATCATATGTTACACGATCACAAAAATATAAGGTGGAAATATCATCATTCGCGAGGAAGTAAATTTATCCTTAAGTTTATCAACCATAGAGTTTACTCACAGGGTGTACACTTTGAGTATGCACTTTGATCCATTTATATCACTAAGACAATGTATTGAGTCTTTGAAACCTGATCAATCCCGACATCTATCCTTGTTGGAATGATCATTCAGACTTAATTAATTTATTTTATTACTTGTATAACTTGTATTTTTGTAGTGGGTGGTGATGTTTGAATAATGTGCTTAATACTATCTCAATTGGGAAGGAATTTTGAATATTTTCTTCAACAGAGATTATGTTGGGAAAACTTTGTGAGATCTCTTGGATGGATCTGATAATCAATTTATCCCTCTTAATTATTGGTAGTGTCCTTAATTTTTTTTTAGAAACAACTCTAATAACCATCTTTGGTATGACAATGACTCATCTTTTTGTGGTGTATATTTTGAATTGAAGTTTTCCTATATTTATCTCTCTCTATTTTGATTAGTACTTTCTCGATCGCTAGCATGTGTAGAGTGAAATGGCACCTCTCGTATAAATTGTACTACTCAGTAATTCTGGTTTAATGAAAAATTAATTTATCATTTAAAATTTAATTGCAAAATTTTGAAAGCTCTTTAAACAATGAATATGAAAATATCATGTTTATAAGTCTAACTATTTCATACTCTATAGCTTGAATCTTTGCTGGAAAAATCTGCATGAATTGTATAGTTAACTGAGTGAACTATATTAAGTGAGTAGTCATCTGCTCGAGCTTGCCAGTCCTTTCCAGTCTCAATTTAAGAAGCTGAATAATTGTATCATATGTTTGTGTTATCTTAGATGAGTATAATAAAATTATAAATTTTTTTAAGATTTTGTATGTCTTGCAAATGAACTATATTAATCGAGAGTCTACTTGCAGCTACTTTTTTTTTTTTAAATCATCACTGAGTATATTGTTTGTTAGGTGTTCTAATATCTACTAACCATAGAACAACATCCTAACCTGTCATAGTGTAATAATTAAAATTTTTACTTTTCTATAATAAATCATTCAAAAAATCACAAAAATTCCAACAAAATTTTGTTCCTTCAAAAATCTTAGGTTTATTTTATGGCCTCCAAAATCCAATTCTGTCCCTACAAAATGCTGCTCACAAAATTCTGCACATAGAATTTTGCCCCCCCCCCCCCCCCCCCAAAATACTAAATTTGTATAACTCATGCCCTTATATAATAAGCAAATATAATTGGAGCAGATTGAAAAAAATACTAAATAAAATATAAAAAATAAAATGAATAAATTTATAATATAAACTTCAATACCTCCCATGAAGTTATTACATATAAGTTCACACCACTCAGCTTATAAAAAAAATATAAGATGAGATTTTTTAAAGTTTTAATGAGATGTCTGTTAGTTATATTGTTATCTGAATATATGTTATAATAATAATCTTATTTTGAATTTTTTTCTTAAAGAAGAAATAATTTATCTCTATATATTTTATCTGCTCATAAAATATTAGATTGAAAGTTATATACTTTGTTGATTGACTATCATAATAAAGGGTTAGAGGTGTCTAAAGGGTTGGATGGCTTAACCACAACCAACTCATTGACATGTGGCATGACATGGGTAGAAGATTCGCTTGTCCTACGTGTATGGTGGCATGACATAGGTGTCAAATGGGTTGAGCCTATCTTGGTACGGCATGCTCCAAAATTATGCTCAGGCTCGTGCTGGGCTAGCTCGAGGCATGGCTCGTGTCGTTTTGAGGTAATCCGTGCTTCGTGCATGGCCTGGTACGGCCTGGTACCCTAGCCCGAAGGCATGGTTGATCGGCAAGACTCAAAGTGTGCCCCACTTTGTGGCCTAAGACAGCTTGACCCGGATCTCAGGCCAATGTTTGGACTTCGGAGTTTGAAGTCCGAGTGTCCAACTGATTGAAGCGTAACCTCAATGCCCGACTTTTCGATGACATGATGGTCCTGACCTTTAGTTTATAGATTCCAGAAGTTGAAGCTTTTGGAATTTGTATATTCGGCCCCAATGACTAGGGTAGAATCCGATGACTGTCGTGATTTAGTCCCTAAAAAATTTTAAAAAATAGAAAAAAATTATTATTTTTTTAATTTTTATATTTATAATTTATATATTATCCTTTCTTATTCTCAATTTTTATCTTATCTTTTTATCTTCTCTTGGCTATCATCTCTCTCTCAGCCTCTCTTTTTAGTTTCTATTTTTAGGACTCGGGTGTAGAGTATGGATTGTCGATTGCAGTGTGGATATTATAAAGCAAATGGGATTTTACGCATTACGGATATAAATTTTTAAATTTTATTTTGTTTAGTTTTTTTCATTTTAATTTTAATTAAACCTTTTAGTTTAATTTATATAAATTTATATATAATTTTAAAAACAAAAATTATAATATAATTAATAAACTAATAAAAAAATTTAAATGACAAATAATAATTTTAATGATGATGATGAAATTAATTTAAACGTAAATATTGAAAATTTTAAATTGGATAACGATAACCCTACATAAATGTTCGAGGATGTTGAAACTTTATTTTATCTGGTCATCTCCACCCAAACATCTAAAAAACAAAAAATTAGAAGTATATTAATAGTTTAAACTTATTTTAATATTATACAGCATAAAAATATTAGGGGTGTCAATGAAGAATTAATATTATGTACATATTCTAAAAAAATATTAATTTGTAAGAGTTCATGTATGACTGAGCACCTTGAGAGGCATGCCGAACAATATATCAAAAAATATGGTGCATTAAATCCTAGGCAAACCCAATTCAGTGGTGAGATTTTTGAGGTTGGATTCAAATCAACCTTTATATTGAAGTTCTTCATATATTGCAATTAATTAGGGAGGAAAGGAATGACCAAATTGATTATCATGATGAGTTTTCTGATTAAATTTTTGGAGGATTCAATGATAGTCAGTATCATGCAAGCTTATTTTTAGCCTGCATATCGTATGATTTTTATGTTCACATCTAGGAACGACATACTAAAATATTATAATTCAGAAAAAGATATAATATAGTGGAGTGATGTTAGTGACGTTCGATATCTGGACTAATCATGATGATGCATTTTATGCATACCTCACCGCCTCCTATTTAGATTCAAAATGAATACCAAATAAAAAAATATTAGAATTCTCAGAGATTCTCTTTCTTTCATGATGACACTACTATTTATGAGTCCATGATGATAATCTTTAGAGAATATAATATTTAAAATAAAATATATAGTTACACATTCGATAATGTATCTAATAATAGAGTAGCCATTAACATGTTTGTTATGATAATTAGAAATAGATCATTAAGAGAGATTTTACATGTTAGATTCATGTGTCAAGTTATTAATCTCATAGTATAAGTGGGGATAAAGGTTGTTTCCCCAACATTAAAAAATATATGTAACTCAATAAATTTTTTTCGTACGTCTCATAGAGACAAACAATATGAGTTTAATAGTCTTTGTTTGTCTGCAGATCTAAAGAAGAATAAATTCTTATCAAATGATAGACACTATTAAAATTATACATATCTGATATTAGAGTCATGTGTTAGATACAAATACGTGATATTTGACTACATCAATAATAAGAGTGACGAACTTATTATTGATAATACTGATTGTGTTATAGAAATTTTATTTATGAAATTTTTGATGATTTTTTATGATACTGCAAACATATGTTTATCAATTTTTACTCCCACCTAGAGGTGTATAGCAGGTTAGGCCGGGCTGGCCCGGCCTAGTTTTAGTTGGCCCAATTGGACCACTGTGCTGTGTTTGACACATCACGATACAACAAATGTGTCGTGTTAGGTTGTGTCTGAATAGGTTGGTTTTTGCCAATCTGAGCCACGTAGGAGGCCGATGGTTGTCCTTTGGGCCGGTTTGGGCTTAATTCAGGTCATTTGAAAATATATAATCCAGAATATTAAAAATATTATATAATTTGAATTTTAATTATTTAGTATTTAATTACTTAAATAGTTTATCGTTAATTGTTAAAATTAAAATAAATAAATAATTTTTAAATTTTTATTTTATTAAATTAAATAAAACATTAAGTTTAGTATAATAAACAACTAAAATTTTAAAAATTAATAGTATTTGAATTAATAAAACTAAGATATTAATACAAACCAATTGAAATTTTAAAAAGAAAAATAAAAATAAAAAATATCATCAATAGATAGTATTACAACATATGATTAATGAGAATATAAAATAAGTATTAGTGTCTCAATCCGGTAATTATTATCAGTCGTTAAATCATCATCAATATTACACAGATCATTAGCAGTAACAAGTTTCTTTGTTTTTGCTGCAGTCCCAGCATGATCTTGGATGCTAAAGTTGAATTCTTTCAATTCTTCAATAAGTTAATGCTTCAATAATATTTAATCGTAATATGGATTTTCTATCCGAAATTATATTCACTACAACAATAAAAACAGATTTTGATGTTATACTTGACACTGAAGGAGTCAGTAGATTTCGTGTCATCTTATATAGCACGAGATAGGTGGACTCATATGATTTTCACTAGTGGTGTTTGTGGATATGTTTGGATCGGTTTGAGTATAATATTAAATTCTAACTTATGACATCGGTTTGAAAAAATTACATTCCAATCCAAATTTTTCCAAGTACTCAAACCAACTAAACTTGATATTACGGTTCGGGTCGGCTTACGGTTTGAACTTAATTTATGTATTTAAAGAAATGAATAATGAATAAAATTGTCTAAATTTTTTTGATAAACTTAAAACGAAAATTCGACAATAAAATATTCAAATATGATAAGAAAAATAATTTAAAATATCTAATAAAATCTAAATTTTATAAAACCCAACAAACATAAAAAAAAGCTCTATATATCATCTTTCATTGGATCGTCCTTCACAATTTTATTTGATTCTCTAATTTTTAGCAAATATAGAAAAAAAAGAAGTTATTATTTTCTATATTATAAATATATAAATGACCAACCTAAAAGATTTATGTATAATATCATGTGTAATTTTTTATAATTTAACTTTCTCTAAAATTTCTTGCAAATTGATTATGTGATATTTCTTCAATCAATTTTGAGAACAAATAAGTGTATTTACTGTTTTAGGAGATAATCAACTTTTAAATGCATCAAGTTTACGCCCACTTGTATAAAAAGCAAATTTAGAAAGTCGCGGTTGAAATGAGAATCACCAATATATCTCTTGTTATTTTGGAGAGAATCAAATATTTATAAGCATTCAACTTTCACAAATCAAAAATATTAAAAGATCACAGCTTTTCAAGATTATCTAATATATACTTATAAATTTTAGATTTACTTTCTAAAAATGTTTCATCATCCTATTTCTTTTCAAATGCATCATTAATATTATCACTATCATTATTATCAATTCTTTCTGATCTAGAGAAAGTATTCATTTTATTTTTACTTGAATAAAAATCACTATACCATTCATACAATCATTAGAAAGATGGATTCAACCAAAGCAATTTTTGTGACAGTTTCATTTGTTCCATATACTTGCTAAAAACAAAATTTCACATATTTCATCTTATATCAAGGATCCAAAACAATAGCAATATATAATAAATAATTCATATTGCTAAATTTTTTAATATTTGTCAAATTTTTTCTACATTTTACATGCATAAGCAGCTATAGAGGTGTCAAACGGGCCGGCGTGCCGTGCCAAGGCACGGCACGTGGTTTGTTCGCCCGGGCCCGGCACGGGCCCGGGCACGTTTTTTTATCGTGCCGGGCCGGCCCAGGCACGGCCGAACCGTGCCGGGCCGGGCCGGCCCGGCCCGTTTGACACCTCTAAGCAGCTACAATCGATTAAAAGATGGATTCAACTAAAACAAATTTTGTGACAGCTTCATTTGATTCATATACTTGCTCAAAACAAAATTTCACATACTTCATCTTATATCAGGGATCCAAAATAATCAATATACAATAAATAATTCATATTGCTAAATTTTTTAATATTTGTCAAATTTTTTCTTCATTTTACATGCATATGCAGCTACCCCCCCCCCCCCCCCCCCCCCCCCCCCCCCCCCTCATTAGCCAATTTCTGCAATGTTCTTTGCATAGACACTAGTTTTTTAAAAAAAATATTTGAAGTAACATGCAAAGATCCCGAAAAATTCAAAGTTAAAATATCTTCAAGAATTTAACTAACATCCTTGCTCTATTCAAATTTTTTTTATCTAGAGGGCCCTTAACTTTTTTTTTTTCAAAATGTTTCTTATATTTAGTATCATGGTATTGCAAGTCAACAAAGGCTGTTTCAAATTTTTCTGCTGCATCCAACATCAAATTGGTGGAATTCCAACTAGTCTCTACATAAAGACACAAGAGATATTTATTTGATATTTTCACATATTCAACACACTTTTTAACATATCAAACTGTATTTCGAATCTTGATAATAGATTCATTATGCTCTTTTAGACCATCTTGAATAATAAGATTCAAAATATGTGTAGAACAACGAACATGCTAGAATTAATTTTTAAAAATCTTCTTCCTCCAAGAAAATTTATCTTTTAAATATGAAATAATTAAATCATTAGAACTAGCATTATCAACAATAATTTTGAGAATATGCTCAATGTTCCAATCCAACAAATAATTCTCAATTACTCTTCTAATTATGCTTTCTTTATGATTAGGAACTTGACAAAAGTTAAAATTTATTTTTTTAATTTCCAATGTTGATCAATCCAATGAGTAGTTAAATATATATAATTATAATTCTAAATAGATGACTAGGTATCAGTTGTTAAGCACACACGTTCGTTTTTCAAATATTACTTCAAAAGTTTTTTGTGCTATATAAAAAGTTTTATGCAATTTCTCTAAACAATGATGCAAGAAGGAATTATAAATCTAGGCTTTAATAAGTAAGAATAATTCTTAAATCTCTCATCTTCAATCACTCTAAAGGGTAATTCATCATGAATAATCATTAATGTCAAAATTTGTCTAATTGCTTCAGAATCATACTTAACAATCTTTAAATTCTCAATCTTAGCACTATCACCATCTATGACATCTTTCTTAGTATCAAAACTAATAATCTTTTATTTTTTATCAACTATTGTATAGGGAGATTTTTTACATTTGAATTGCAAGTGACTCCATAAATTACTAGTCCCACTTTTTCTAGAATCACTGGCATAAGATTGACCACAATGATTATAAAATGCATATGGATTTTTCTCTCAGTTATTCTTAGTGAAATGATTCCATATTACGGGAATTTTCTTGTCCCATTACTTTATTTTCTTCTTAAAAGTTTTTGTGGAGTTAATGGTTTTTTTCCTTTATCTTTTTATCATTTCAGCACTATTATTTCTCAATTCATCTTTTTTATTTTTTTTTCCTTGAATTTTTGATATAATTCTTTCTTCGATGTAACCTTCAATATTTAATGTCACATCTTTATTCATCTATAAAAATTAATAACATATATATATTTTTTGTTAGGAATTTGAAATAAAAATATAAATATAAATAAGTTTTAAATAAGAAAACAAGCAAGATATGAAACGAAAAAATGATATATACCATATAATATTATAGTGTTTAATCCAAGATATTGCCATTAAAATTTTAGGTTTTATAAAATACTTGAATATGGAATTACTATTGGTAAAGCCTATGGCTATAGCCTATATCTAGAAAAATTTACAACCCCCAAATCAAACAAGTAAAATTGGGTGTTTCAAATAATTAAAATTTGAATCAAACCTGCAAACCCCATACAAAATTCTCAACTAAAATGAGGAAGTTTTATAAAATTAAACTTATAATGGGAGAAAACAAACAAAAAAAAATAAAACATAAGCAAAAATTCATTACACAACAACAGCTCATAACCCAAATTGAACTTTGAAATGAGAATCCATAATTGAAATTCAGCCAATAATTGGAGGAAAATAATGAAAACTTACACTTGAAATTTGACCAAAAATTAAGAGATAAATGTAATGAAATGAGAAAAAAAAGAGAGTGAGGTAATGAAAAAAGGGAGAGGCAAGTGTGGGAGGAAAGTAATGAAAAAAGAAAAAGAAGGGAGTAATAATGAAAAGAAGTGGAGAAAAAGAGGTGTGTGCGGCTAGAAGAAAGAAGTAAAATTAAGTTTAAACTATTTAATTATTTATAACATATATTGTGGTTTGGGTTGGTTCGATTCAATTAGTTTTGACCTATTAACTGCAAATCGAACCAATGTGTCAGTTTTTGTAAAATTTCAAATCAATCTAAATCTATTAATTTTAAAATCATGATTTTTGTTTGGTTTGGTTCGGTCTGGGTGGTTTTTAATGGTTTATGAATATTCATTATTTTCATCACTGTAAAATATCAAGATTCTTAGTATCGAAATGTGATAGAATTAAGCAGAAATTGATATCTAAGTACCGAGATACCTCGTTTCTATTTGATAGTTTACCCCGTCGTTTCTCTTTTGCTACCTAAATAAAAAAGTCCTCTCTGAATATGATATCCATGTCCGTACTCGGAGACTTATTGATTACTATCGTCATACTTAATATCATAGTATGTAAAGAGCTCAGCTAATTTCTCATGAATAAACCATTTAGTTTGGTCTTCTAGGTTCATGCACGATGATATGTATGTCAAAATATTCTTTATTCCTTTCACTTTAATCCTAAGATCTATGCAGGTAGTCATACAATAAAGAGATTAAATGGTTGATCAATACTTTAAATATTTGGTTTTTATCTTTACAATCATATCGTTAAGTGTCAGATCATCTCAAAACTTCTTTAACATGCTACTAATGTTGTATATGCACTTGAGTGCAATGCAAGTCGTAGGAATATAAATTGATGAATACATGTTCATTGTGTCATAAAAAAATTTTAAGAATTTTATAAATGAAATTTTTGTAGCCCAGTCAGTCTCGTCAATAATAAGTTTATCAATTTTATTATTGACGTAGTCGGATATTATGTATTCGTATCCAATATATGACTCCAATATAATGTATGTGTACTTTCAAATTTGTCTTACATTTGATTTAAATTTTTTCTTCTTTAGACTCGCAGACAAACAGAGAGTACCGAACTCCTGTTGTCTGCGAGATATATGAAAAAATTTTAGTGAGTTACTTATATTTTTTAAAGTAGGGGAAATAATCTTAATTCCCACTTTTACTATAAGGTTAATGGCTTAATACATGCATTTAATATGAAAAATCTTTTCTAATGATTCGTCTCTAATAGTCCTAACAAATATGTTAATCGCTACTTCATTATTAGATATATTATTGAATGTGATACTAAATATTTTATATTAAATTTTATATTTTCTAAACATTTTCATCTTGCACTCTAAAATGACCGGATCATCATGAGGATGGAGAATTTAAGAGAATTTTAATTTTTTTTTTATTTACTCTCCATTTAGAATCTATATGTTGGGCAGCGAGGCATGCATAAGATGCATCGTCATGACTAGTTCAGATATTAGATGTCACGGATACCATTCAACTATAATTCATAAATTCATTGATTATTATTTTTTTTCTAATTTATAATATTTTAGTATGCTGTTCTTAGATTTGGATCTAAGAATCCTACGATATGTAGGCTGAAAATAAGTCTGCATAATACTGACTACTCTTGGATTCTTCGAAAATATAATCGAAAGACCATCGTGGTGATCAGTTTGGTTATGTCTTCCATCTCTAATTCGTTGTAGAATATGAAGGGGATCAACATTATGGTTGAATTAGATTTAGTCTCAAAAAATCCATCGCTGAGTTGAGTTTGTATAGGATCTAATGTATCATGTTTTTTTATGTATAGTTTGTCATGCTTCTTAAGGTGTCTAATTTCACACGAATTCTCACAGCTTAAATTTTTTTTATAATATTTGTATTGCGTCGATTCTTCTTTGGTAATTCTAATATTTATTTGATTTAAAATATTAAAGTGAATTTAACCTACTGCTGTTCTTTTAGTTTTTTGATTTTTAGATATTTAAGTTGAGGTGATCAGAGATATTAGAAATCATAATTTTAGTTGCCTCAGACCTTTTATTGGGATTTTGTTATATATATTATAATTAATTTTATTTTTATATTTAAAATTATTATTTTTCATTTTAATTTTTATTTATTTTTTAATTATACTGTATTATATAATATTTTTAAATTAATATATTAATTAAAATTAAAAAAAAGAATTAACAATAAAACATAACAAAATAATAAAAATATTCGTTAATTATAATGTGTTAAATAATTGATTTTTTAATGTCCGCATCCTCTACGTACCACAATTTACACCCGAGTCTTGAAAGTCAAAAGAAGATAGCGGGAGAAAAAAATGAGAGTCGAGAGAGACAGAAAGAGAAAACATGAGAGAGTAATTATTTAAAACATGAATATTTGAATGGGGGGGGGGGGGTTATAGATTTGAAAAGATAAAAAAAGATTATTTTTTTAGATTTTTTTGAATTTTTTTTTAAAAATTAGGACAAAATCTTTAGGGCCATTGAATTCTGCCTTCTAGTTGTTGAGGGCGAAATTCAACATGTGAGATTTTACTATGCATCGATGGAGTGACATTTTCTATTAAACTGAGATTTTACTTTTATTTTTATTGATGATTTCATTAAAAGTACACTGTTATTGATTTTTTAAAAATTATTAAATTTAATCAATCTTTATTACATTTTATAAAAGAAAAAAACTTAAATTTAGTATTTGTATAAAAAAACTGATAAGTGATAATATTTTAGAATTTAGTTATAAATTTTTTTATTTTATTGAGTTTGAGATGATTTACTAGATCTTCTATATTGATACTTATATGTAAAAAGTGATTGTTAAAATTAAAATTAATATTTAATTGAGATGATTATAATACTTCAACTATATATAAATGTTACTAGACGCTCTTGGGGAGAAATATTATTAGTTGCTAATTTTTTAATTATCATTATCTTTATTTTCAGGTCATATTCTATATTATCTTTTATGTCATGAAGATTTATTTTTTTAAAATTTTATCTTGAGATTTTGTGATGTATTTATTTTATTTTAAATCTATCTCAAGGTAGAGAGAAGATTTTTCATGCCATCAAATATGCATCCCTGGTTATTTTAGTATTCAAAAGATGTACATATACCACTCACCAATGATAAGGAGAATCATTGTGGGTGTGAATGTGATGTTTTTTGAGGATAATTTATTTTTTTAAAAATCAATCCAAGAAAACACATATCCGGACACTGTAGTGATATTATCATTCTCACAACTAGTTGGTACACCTCGTATGGTAACAACTATTTCTGCCTATGTCCTCGTTCATGCACTTGATAATATAAGTACTAGTTATAAGGAGAGTAGTGAGATTCATCTTCCTGACAATAGCAAAACTTTCCCTAGAGCTTTATCCTAGGAAGAGCTGAAAAGGAGCTTAGTGTGTCTGCCCTATTAGACATGAAATGTGAGTATTCCAAGAAAAGGGAGATAAGAGTTGAGAGACTTTATAATCTCATCCTAAAGGTATATATTAAATGGATACTTCTACAATCTTCTTTGAATGAACCTTTTGTCATGTCATTTGATTTAGTTTAGAGTTGAAATTTTGTACTTCTAATTATTTTATACAAGGAGCCAAGTACGTGTCCAACTCAATGCTCATTGTCATATGTATTTTTTTATTTTTGTTTTGGTGCCATGTATTTTCTGATTGTTATATATTTTGAATTTTTTTGTAATCTCTTGATAGTTGTAAAATTATCAATATTTTTTTTGAAGATACTTGGTCTTTCTAGATGTTAATAAATTATTTGGGATGAACTGATTTAATATTAAAATATTACTATTGATACGAACTTGATATATTAGATATAAAGTTTTATTTGGTTTTTTAATCAATTCACTTTACAATTCAAAGAGAGTAGAAATACATGTTTATATATATGTAATATTAAAAAAATTAGCAATCTCATAGTTAAGAGTGAAGGATGAGAGAGTAGCAATACTTGAAGTTCTAACAATAATTGTGATATGTTTAAAAAAGATTTTGAAATACTTATTGCTAGTGATGACTAACTCAATGAGAGGGTTTTATATGATTCTCAACTAGGAAAAATAGTTAGTTGTAATTACGAGTGACCTCTCTTTAAAAAATTCCACATGATTTTTGAGTATACTTAGTTTTTAGGCATGTCTAATTTTTTATGGCATGTAATATATGAAATTTCTTCTTTTTTTTCTGCTTCATTCATCTCTCTCTTATAGTGGTAGTGTTAATTTAAGTGGTGTGATCTATCATCTCATTTATTTCTTTCTTTAGAGCTAGTTTACTATTTATTCTCCAAGAGAGAAGACTGCATACTCTCTACTAGTTGTGGTGTCTTTCAAAAGACTCCAAAGGGCTAAAAGCAAGCTAGTTAAAAATAAAATAGAGAATTATTTATGCATGATCCAAAATTCTCTCTCCCTATTTGTCTAATGATCTTGAATATCTTGCAAAATTTTCAAAGTTTTTTTGCAAGTTTTATAAAAATCAAAAATTTCCAAGATACCATCTCCATTAGTTGCTAAACTAGAAAAAATGAAGTGTAATTGATTTCATTTTGATTATGCAACGTTAGTAAGAGGGCCCAACATTTAAGTTGTTAATTTGTTTTCTTTAATCCCTAATTCAAATTTAAATGATTGATATGTACCGATCATAATTCTTATGATTTAATCTCCATAAGTGATAGTTTAGATTTTGATTCCAAAGACAACTTGATATAATTATCACAAATGTATTGTTTTAATATGAAAAACTCATAGAGATTGTATCTTTGCGTGATAATAAATAATTTCGTCTAAGGATGGTATATCTTAGGATCAAAACTTAATAGATATAGTCTCAGAATTTCAGGAGTAAGATTATCTAGATATTAATTTCTCCTAGTCAATGTGCTACGTGAGAGCTATGTGTAATGCGTATGACTTTTAATATAACAAATACATGAAAATAACAAGTATAACCTTCTCAATTCATTCAAATTACTATATTATTTTATGATACATGGAATTAATAATATGTTAGTTTGTAAAGTAATTATATTCTGATTGAACCTAATTTGACTTGTCGTAGACTCGAGTCAAGTTGATACCAAATGGGGCATAATAAGAGCATCTATAATATTGTCAAAATGGCTAATAGAATTCAAGTACACAAGGTTTTTCTTAGTATGAGCAATTATAAGAATTTCTGATATATCTATCGGTATATCACCGATATATCCATAAATTATAAGTATCGATATATCCATAAATTCTAAGTATCAATATATCCATTAAGACCGATATATCTATTCTTGATTGTCACTCATATATAAATACACACCAATATATCTTCGATATATCCGATATATCCGTAAAATTCAAGTACCAATATATTCGTAGAAACTGATATTTTAATCATTGAGTACGAGATCTAGAAGAAATTAATATTTCTAGAACATTATCCTCGAAAATCAAAGAAGCTGCATATGAAAAAAATACTGCATCCAGTACATAAGACTCTTGTTTAACATAAGATTTTGGAGACACTAATAAAAAATGAGTCAAAAGTTAATATTTTTACTATTAAAACAATCATATATGTTACAATTTTTTAACCTAATATTTAATATACAGAAATAAAATATATTAATTAATAAAGTCAGCATCATATTTATTGTTTAGTTGCATATTTTATTCTTTTATAGTATATTGGAAACTTGCTTTTGTTAGTTAAAGTTGGCAATTCCTTCCTTGAATTTGGCTCTACTGAAGACTGAAATGTTCAAAACTTGAACTTGTTATACTACATTTGTGATCAATCCATGAAATTGTTATTATTAATTGAGTTCGCAATGAGGAATGGTGAGCTTAGAAAATTTTGATGCATTTCATGAGGAATTGATGATGTTTTGAATACTCAAGGCAACAATAGTAGAATAGAGCCTTAGCCTATGTTGTAGTCATCCTGTGCTTCAAGCTCCCTTGAATTTGTGATGGATCAGCGTAAGTCACTAGCGATATATTGATGTATCAAGCTATTTTTGAAAATCGTGTGCATTATCATAGCTTGCTGTAATTGATACTTTGTGAGTGAATAAACTTAAAGTAATTAAGGTTAGTTTTACTTAACTAAATTCTTTTAGTGAGCATACTTTTCTAGCAGCAATTAAAGTAGGCTATTTTCATTGTCAACTTATATAATTGAGTTGTTTATAAGCTATTATGGTTCAATTTTCACAATGTGCTTGAAATTGAAATGCTGTTTGGGGTTTGTCCAAGGCAGACCATGTGTTTATCTAGCTGCAAATAATGAAACAATGAAGCTATTTTTGTTTATTCAAGCTCCTATTGTCTTAGCTACATAATGTACAATTTGAAGATATGATTTACAGAGGTGCGTGCGCAGAGACAAACATAAAATGTGCATAACTATATAAAATAGTGTTAGGTGATGGCTTTCTCTTCCTTGTATGTTATGTGATTCATATGATGTCCAGTGCTGGTGCCCTCTACCTCGGGCTTTGCTGGACAGGATTAGAATACCAGCAGCATTGGGCCATTGGCATTGGCTTGCAGCTTCATGTCGATGTGAACAATTCGCTGCCTTTAATGAACGTAGTTGTTCCCTCACCCATTACTGTTGTGAGGGTCATTTCTTTTTCAAGAATTCTATCGAGTTCCACCACAACCACTTCCATCTTTGGTCTCCTTTTTGCAGGAAAGCTCACGCACTGTAGTGCTAATCTGATTATATCTCTTACTCCATCCGTGGTGTAGCTACCACTAAGCCGATGGTCAACAAGGTCATTTGAATTGAGTTGAGAAGACACCTTCAATGATTTAAATCACCAAGAATTCAATTCTATAATATCACTTTCTTAAACTATTTTTTTTGTTATTTAATCATTTGATTTAGGGTGTGTGATTAAACAAATATTAACATACCAGATCTCATAAGAATTCTAAAATTAAATATTTTTAACTGAGAAAAATTCTAGGATCATTGATTATCATGGAAATATTTGTATTGCATCCATATGTTAAAAGTGAAGCCTTTGTGCAATGATAAATATCTTCATCAAATGGTGATAAGTTTATGTTTTGAGACTCAGTAGATGTAATCTCTTTGATTTTTGAGAGTAAGATTTTTGAGATGTTGATCTCGTCTAGATCTCTTGCTAAAGTATGAGCCTTATCAACTCTAATTATTTGATATAGGATTCGAGACTCGTTGATGCAATCTCTTTTATTTTTTAGAGTAAGACTATCAAGATATTAATCTCTTCTAGATCTCGTGTTAAAGTGTGAGTCTTATAAACTCTAATCATTTGATATAGTATTTTGAGTCTCAGTAAAAATAATCTCTCTAATTTTTGGGAGTAAGATTATCGAGTTGTTGATCTCTTTTAGATCTCATACTAAAGTGTGTGCCTTATTAACTCCAATCATTTGATATAGGATTTGAGATTTGGTAGATGCAATCTCTTTATTTTTGAGAATAAGACTATTGAGATATTAATCTCTTTTAGATCTCGTGCTAAAGTGTGAGCAAAATCAACTCTAATTATTTGATATAGGATCTGAGACTCAAATAGATGCAATGTAATCTCTCTAATTTTCAGGATTAAGATTTTCAAAATATTGAACTCTTTTAGATCTTATGCTAAAGTGTGAGCTTTATCAATTCTAACTATTCGATATAGGATTTGAGACTCAGTAGATATAAT
Organism: Sapria himalayana; assembly: GCA_029783825.1. NCBI lineage: Eukaryota > Viridiplantae > Streptophyta > Magnoliopsida > Malpighiales > Rafflesiaceae > Sapria > Sapria himalayana. The sequence continues at coordinate 4,233,229 of JAREIK010002107.1, read as the reverse complement.
CTCTCTGATTTTCAGGAATAAGATTATTGAGATATTGCTCTTCTTTAGATCTCGTACTAAAATGTGGACCTTATCAACTCCAATCATTTGATATAGAATTCAAGACTCATTAGATCTAGTCTCTTTGATTTTTTGGAGTAAGACAATTGAAATATTAATCTCTCTCAAATTTCATGCTAAGTTGATATATTGTGTAACTTTTTAATTGGTTGATCTAAGAAAGTATCTTGTAATGGTCCATTTCATGGCCCAACCCATGGACCTAGCCAATCTTGTGTTTGGAAAGACTATCTTTCATAGAGTTGAATATATTGGCTTTGTATTGTCATCTACATGATCATGTGATAGAGGTCACTATCAATTTTTTTTTTTACTTAACTTTTGATCACATGATTAATCTTTATCTCTTCCAGATCTTACTTTAGGAAGAAGCCTAGTGCACTAGGTACAAATATAAATGATTAACTTGTCCATGTGATCTACCCTATTGTGTGATGTACGAAACAAAATATGGTAGTGGATTCTTTACCCATTTGTTTAAGGTCTCGTTTGATTCCAAGTCACTCTGGAATGCTTCTTGTCCAGATATAAGCTCCAAAAGGAAAACCCCAAAGCTGAAAGTGTCACCAGCCTCCATGGATGCTCTTGATGCACCTACCCTACATATTGATGAGCATTTTAACTAGGGGAAGAAAGGTTTTTGGAGAGTAACACAAGGAGACGCACTCGGGGTCTTGAAAAGCATTGGAACGGGGCACATGAGATGGCCCCGCCTCTTCTATCTCCTGGTTCTGAAACAGCTGAGAGACTCCTGCATCTGCTACCTTAACAACGAAGCTCTCATCCACCAATACATTAGCCGTTTTGAAGTTCTTATGTAGCTGAGGAGGGCTCAAGCTATGCAAATGAGACAAACCTGCACTTATTACCAACAACATGATCTTCATTTAATAGAATGTAAAGATTGTATTTTTAAAGAGCAAATTTTGGAAGATGACCCCATTTAGATTTATTGTTTGGATCTACCTCTGGCTGCTCCCAAGGCTATGGCTAGCCTCTGTTTGAATTCTAGCTTTGTTGATGAGCCCAATCCTGCATTTGTCACTGGTTTGTATTGGCTTCACGTGTCTCATAAAGGTTCGTCAGACAAATTTATTTGTTATAAATGTGACTTACCAAATAGATGATCGTGCATGCTCCCATTTGGTAGATACTCAAAAACCAACATCTGCACACCACTTTCCTGACAGCAGCCCAAAAGAGCAACTAGATTTCGATGTCGAATTTCTGATAGATACATTACCTGCCTTCCAATCAACATACATTATTGTTTGATGGCCTGAATATATGATGAAGCATAAAGTTTTTTTTTTTTTTTTTTTTTTTTTTTTTTTTTTTTGGGCTGAGCTGATGAGTTATGAGTCATAGTTGTTAAAAATGTACGATACACAATATGATTCGATGATGTGATATGTTTTTTATAAAAATTGATATGTATTGCAATGCATATGTTATTTTCGAATGTATTTTATGCTACATATATAATAATATATGATATGATATGTAATATTATGATGTAAGTATATACATACATCCTCAATTACCTTTCATAAATAAAAAAAATTCTTTTTTTGATGTTATTTTTATTTAAAAAATTTATTATGTTAATTGTTGAAATAAACTTCAAAAATTAAAAATTATTAATAAAAAAAAATAATTAAAATAATCTTATACAAAAAATTATATTTTTGTTATCAGATGATATAGTTCATACTTTTAGCATATATTTATGCAAGCCTATTTCTTCCTGCTTATTTTTTATTGTATACAAAACCTATGAATTATGATACACGATAAGATATGTTTATAAGATAGAAAAAAAAAAAAAAAATCTCACATGATATGTTTTAGGAGTCAACAACTATGCTTAGAGCATGTTCTTGTCCCTCCTCTCGCCAAAATAAGATGCTTTTCTTCTTTTTGGCTTAAGTATAGCGCTGGGATTAACAATGCTCCCATGGATTAGTTCAAATTGTGGTGTTGGTGAGATCTTGTATTCGAATCTTACCTCTGAATTAGAGAGATAAGATTCGAGGTGCTCACACAGCATGTCAGTCAGCCATAGCCATAGCTCATAACACAGCATACTATGGTTGCTGTTAGTTTTACCTCTGCAGTGAAATCTTCTTGTGGTTCACCATGTCGCCTCTTGATAGCGACAAAGGTGTCATAGAGCAAGCCTTTGAATACTTGGCCAAAGCTTCCATGCCCTATTAGATTGCTCTGGTTGAATTGCTTAGTAGCATGCTCCAACTCTTCCATGGTGAACTGCTTTGCAGGTCCAAATGCTGGGTGCCCGCCCTTGTTCCACTCAGCTTCAACATGTCAGGCAGTAACAGATGGGGAAAACTAATAGCAGTGCGAAATGAAGATGAATGCTTTAATTTCCGAATGGGGGGGGGGGGGGGGGGGAGAAGCACAAGTACCAGGTACAGATGGGCCTGAAGAACTAGAATCAGAATTCTTGTTCATCAATGTCTTGCACTTTGACTTGCAAAACCACAGAAAGGCAGCAGCAATTGCCACCAAAATGCCAACCGCACCAACAATTCCTGCAACGACTGCTGCTGCATGGCGCAATGGCATCTCCGATCTCTCTCACTCAGTAGCAGCCTTCATGTGTAAAAAGAATTTTTTTTTTTTTAATTTGTGTGTGTGTTCTTCAGGTGGCTAAACTATGGTTCAAAGTGGGCTGCTGCTGCTGCTGCTACATCTTTTATCACGGATAACTCTTTGTTTTTTATTGGGCTCCCTCCCAACAGTGCTTGAATTTCTTTTTCTTGCCCACCAACATTCAGAAATACATACCTGCTGGAAGTCATATCTTCCAACTTGGCGGACAAGTACATGGCAGGGATATCAATGCTGCTGATGTCTTTATAAGGTATCAGCAGACAGCTCATTTGCTTTTCAGTATGCCCCACTTTTGAGTACTTGTAGTGAATTCTAAGACAGACCGCGCCTTCTATTGGCATATAACCAATGGTCCCGTTTCTTGCACAAGTGCTTGTACCATGGTTATGGGTTCATCACTATTTAAGCTTCCTGCAACCTAATGTACTTTCCTTCCAAGACATTGATTAAACTGCCATAATTTTTTTTTTATTTTTATTTTTTAAATTTTTGGGTGATTGGAGGATGAGAAGGATGAAGAATGTGGGGATGGGGGGGGGTTTTTTTTTTTCGCTGAGAGAAGGCAAATTTGTGTGGGTTGGTATAGGTGATGTGGGATTGAAGAAGCTGATGGAAGAAGAGATTGGAAGGGCTGCTGAAGGAAGTGATTTTAATGGGGTCAGCACTAGAAGGCATAATAATTGGAAGCAGCAAAAGAAATGGTTGTTATCTAGGTGTGTTTTTCAGCATTGATGTGGAAAGAAGAGCTTCTTTTTTAGCATTTGAAGGTGGGACTTTTCCTTTGATGGGGTCATGACAGCCGAGCCAACACATTATTGCACAATAATAATAGGCTTCCCCTCCGCCTTAGCTGTTCTTGGTTTTATTTGAAATAAATAGTCAATGTTCACTTTTTGCAAAAAAAAAAAAAAAAAAAAATATTCCAATTTTTACAATGTTTGATTATATTGTTGCACTAGAACTCGTCTGAATTATGTTCATTTGAAATAAATATTAATTGTCAGTCCTATTTGGGTAAAGCTCATAATTAAAATGAATCTTTATTATTTAATATTTTGTCCAAATTGGAAAAAAAATTGTTACTTGGCTTCTATTTTGTTTAATTTTTAAAATTTTTATTTTAATAAACTTCAATTTTTAATTTTGTGGCGCATATATATATATATATATATTTACACACATAATGATGGGTTATTGGCCTAGATTTATTTTAAATTTAACTATTATTTTTGATAGGGGAATTAAAGGTATTGTTCATGCATTGCGAGACTAAATAATCTTGGAGTAGGAGGGTATTATTTTCCATGGTTTTATCTCAAGATAATATTATATTATTCCTAGCAATATGGGTTGTCTTGCCAGAGCTAGCCTAGTTGGACCAGACTTGCCGAGTTGGGCCATGCTTAGGTGGGACCAAGGGCATGCAAACCCATCATAATTTGGCTCCCTAAAATGGGACTTGGCCCTACCCAATATCAAATCCTTGAAAATTGGACTTTGCATGCTTTGGGCAAAACATAGATGCACTGTGTCAACCCAGATCATCTATTTTTATGATTGTGATTACTCTGCCTTAATTGCAAAGGAAAATTCTAGCAGTGCAACAAACTATTGTGTGTTGTAGCCAGGGATATAGCTATAGTGCAACTCTAGATGCAATAGACTATTTTGGAGGAAATTACATGTCAGTTTCCATTATGATCATTATTGGTGTGACGCCCATGGCTTGGGACTCTTGATTTGGAAGCAACACATTTGAGAGATGACCAAGTGCACCAACACTTCCACAGATCTCATCCTTCATGCATGGTCTTCTTTTGGGAGTTAGGAACCTCCCCATCACTCAACTCCCCACTACCCAACATCTCTCCTACCATAACTTCCTATGATGTAAATTCTCATGCATCTTCAAACAACATGGTTTAATAGAATAAGATCACCATTGGTGATGGACAGAAGTGAAAAAATCACTATCTTTTAAGAAGTGTGAGACAACCATGTAACTAGCATAAAGTTTATATTGGTGAAAGACTTTTTAATAGTATATAGATGTTCTCATACATGTTATGTATTATTATAAACACGAACATATGCACACGCACGCAGATATAAACAATACCAAATGCTTGAGTTGTCGCTAACAAGTGAAAAGGATTTTTTGAAGCAATATAAAAGATGGGTGAAGAAAGCATACCTTGGACTAGAAGTGCGCATTGTGTTCCAGACAAAATAAATGCATTTTGAGATAGCATGAACACTAAATCTTTAGTTATTCAAAGGTTTTAGTTAGAAATGGATGTTTTCATAGGGAAAAGGAGGATTAATTGATCATGCTAATATAAGTTATTGCTCAACAATCAATGTGAAAGAATGAATCCATGAAAGTAACTACCATGCCAGAGTTTATTGCTCTGCAATCCATTGGCTAATGCTCAATTCTAAGGAACATTCATTTAGGACCCATTCTCAGTTTGTTTATGGTAGGGGTAAGAATATGTTTATCTTTTGAAGTGGTTTCCATTCCATTAAGCATTCCATGTGCTCCTACTATTTGTTGCATTTGGGATGATCATGTTTTATAATTTTAAAAATTTTATAATAATAATTTTCAATACTTAGTTTGATATATCAACAACATGGTAGTTCGATAAATAAAGATGATGAACACTCTAACCTTATGGATAGTAATTTGATCCCTTAGAACATTGGATATGTTTTCCCCAAATTACTTGCTTAGTCACAATTCACATATCGTGCAGTTGGTATGTAGGTCTATTTTAGGAAAAAAAAAAGAATATATATTTAAATATAAAAACTTATTTCAACGAAGCAGGTGATAAGAACCACCACTAACAAAATTAATTTCTATAATAATAAAATGAGATTAATTTCTATAATAATAAAAAAAATAATATATATGTAGGTTTTGGAAAAAATGAGATAAATTTCTATAATAATAAAATGAGAGCCACCACTAACATAATTTTCGAAGCCGATGATGATGTAGATAAAAATGTATGCATCAAATCAAGTAATCTGATAATTATATCTGAAAAAATATATATAGAGATAAGAACCTTTGAGTGTGTTGAATTTCTTCAATTTCATAATTTAAAGTGGACAAAATAGGTATTGGAAAAATTACTAAATGCAAATATTTTTTTTTAGAATTTAAACTCTAACTTGGCAGATAAACTTATGCATTGCCAACACATATAAAAAATGAGCTCTTTATCATGACATATATGAATTAATACAAGTACAAGTTAAATTTAACAAAGATGATTCCATGAACATTTGATCATATGATTGAAAATTAACTAAGGAAATGCTAGGATAATTTAGGAAAATGATAACTTTACCAATTAATTTTAATGAGTCATCATTTATGAAGATCATATTTGTTAGAGTTAAAAATAAATTCAGCGAATATGGTGGGTAAACACATTTGTTTTAAATTTTGTCTTCCAATATGAAGATCGAAATATAATTGTTTAGTACTTAACTATTCACGATATTGCAGCAAGCAAGAACCATCGCCCATTTAGCATGCAAATCCATTCATCATGAGGAAGAAGATGCACGATAGTCATGAGTTGTGCATCTATTTTCAATATTTATTAAATGTAATTTAAAAAATTTTTAAAAAGTTTTTAAAAATAATAAATAAAATAGATGTCACATCACTTTACAAAAGTAATTTGATATGTCACATTATTATTTATTTAAATTTTATTAAATATTCAAATTAATATATATATATATATATATATATATATATATATATATATTAATTTGATTTTAATTTATATCAATTAATAAAATTAATTAATATAATTTCAATCAAATTAATTATCCTGATTTTATATATACGTATACTCTAAATAAATAAACTAAACATTCAATTATAACTTTTATATTTCTTATGGCATTGAAATTATAAGTAATTATAGTGTCATATATCATATATGTATTAATTAATTAACATGATTTAAATTAATTAATTTCAATCACTTACTTAATATTACATGGAGATGCCTTTATGTTTTGGAGGATTCCAATATGAATTATATGTATCATAATTCATATTAATTATAATTCATACTGCTATAAAATTATAATTACATTATCTTACTTACTTCTAAGCATCCTCAAGGGGGGTATCATCAATTCATTTTATTGGATATTGATTTCATTAATAATTATTATTCACCAATCACTTGATAAAGTTATCCAACTCATTGAGTATATTGATCTAATTATAAATTTCATTATTTATAAGTCAAAACAATTATTAGCAAGTACATGTATTTATTAATTATATCAAGATTCAATGTAATAATATTTACCATAAGTATAGTATATATTTATTTTATACGTCAATATAAAATAATTAAATCATTTTTGTCTCATTCAAATTCAATGCATATAAGTACACTAGCACAAGAAATTTGAATTTTACCATTCACCAAAACAAGATAGACCTACTAAAATCTCATGCTATACTCTTACCAAGAAAGTATATAACTCCATCTAAATTATGAATAATAAGCTAATATTCTATAAGAACTAATAATTTGATCTTCTATATGCATGCCGAACTCTACGCACCAAATCATCTACTATGTAGAATAAAAGATGTATATATATTAAAATCAATCTTAGCTCATTACAATTCAAAAGAAAATCAAAATAAATCCAAATAACAACAAAAGAAGAAAACAATGAAAAATAACTTTCAATATAAAATAGTTCCAATAATTAACATGTTTTTTATCTTTAATATAGAAAGATAGGTAAGAAAATTATTAGGAATAATATAATAAAATATTAAAATGAAATGTGTAATGTACTAATAATTGAAATGTTGTCTTTACTATTTGTGAGTTGTGATTGCTTTTAAATACAATATTTTGAATGGTATGACAAAAAAAATATTTAAGTATCTTTGGGTATTTGTGAGTTGTGATTGCAATTTATATATAGCATTTTATCATTGACAATAAATATTGTTTTCAATCTAAAAATGAATTTACATTATTACATGATTCTCATTGATTAGTTCATGAAAAATATTTTTGATTTTTTATTTTTTTTTGTGAGTATGATATCATTTTATTTTATATGTTTTTTTATCTTTATTCTCTTTTAATGTTATTGCTTCTATTTTTTATTCACACATAGATTCTTTAATGATGAAACCAATATTAGAATGCATGCATATAAAATTTATAAGATAATTCAAGTACTATGTTTTTTATTTTTTTTATCCCCCACGAGCATATTATATCAACAATCTAGATAGTGATCCATTTGAGATTAATATCTGGACTAATATTCATATTTACAATTTGTATGACCAATATACTTATTGATCTTTATTGGATGAAATCAATTCTACTAATAGCTTTTGAGACTGTGTCATAAATGATAAGTTTATGCACTATAACAAAGTTACCACAAACTCATGATGATGATTTCTTGAAGCTGCGTCAATATCAAGTCAAGATGATGCCAATTCTAAATATGAGCCATTCATTTGTCATGATACTATTTCACAAGTTGTGATATTCTTTTTTCATGACAATTTCTTTTCAAAAGTCATGGCCCCTGTGTTGAAGACAACTCTAATTGACTTGGTACTCAAAGAATCTTTGAATCATCACTGATATACTTTCTTGAGAGAGAGAAAGAGAAATGAAGCTAATTATCATATCAGCCACTTTATTGGAAGAAGTAGAGTAAAGAGTGTTACTGACATTAAGAAAATACAAGTTAGCTATAGCATGATCCATATATGAGATAAAAGGGATAAGGTATTCAATTTGTATGCACAAAACTCTCATGATTAAGAATGCCAAACTTTCGGTTGAGTATCAGAGAAGGCTGAACCCTGAGATGAAGGAAGTGAGTTTCATTTATATGATGTTGAAGAAAGGAGAAATGAAACTTATGTAGAATGAAAAGAAATATAGTAGATTTCTATCCATAAAATTATGAAATGATGAGTTTGCATTTACTATTGAAAGCTCGACAAAGTTTAGGTACCATAAAGAATCATTTTCCTTTTGTATTCATTGATAAAATGTTGGATAAGCCAACTGGACCTTCTTATTGTCGTTTCTTGGTTGGGTGTGCTAGATATAATCAAATAATTATAACTCCTGAAGACCAATATAAGACTACCTTCACATACCACTATGAGACCTTAATGTTAAAAAAGATTTCATTACGGTGTATCTTTGAAAAGTAGTTAGAGCATTACTTAAGCCAAATGACATCTTTTTTAACATTAAAGTCTCATAGTGGTATGTGAAGGTAGTCTTCCATTGGTCTTCTATTAATCTTTTATTGATTTCATTGAAGACATCATGGAGATATTAATGGATGACTCTTCAATATTTGGGGAGTCGACTAATCATTATCTTGTTAATCTAAAATGAGTATTACATAGATACACAGAAATAAAATTTGTACTTGATTGGGAGGAGTACCACTTCATGGTATAACAAAAAATTATTTTGGGACACCTAGCATCATAAAAAGATTTTTTAAGTGGATAAAGCCAAGATAAAAGTCATTAAAACACCAGCTCCACCAATAATGATGAAAGTGGTGTGAGGTTTCTTTGGACATGCCAAAATTTAGCAGAGATTCATCAAGGATTTTTCCAAAACTACCAAATTCCTTTATAAGTTGATCGAAAAAGGTGTAATTTTTTTTATTTGGGGAAGCTTTATGAAATTGTTTCAAGAGATCAAAGACAAGTTAGTTTGTACACCAATCATGACTATGCCGAATTAGAACTAGTTGTTTTAGATGACTAACAATGTCCACCAGTTTTAATGGGGAACTAGTTTGCTAGCCATTCAATATGACTAACAACGTCCACCAGAAAGTGCTTAGCGCTTATAAATCAATAACTAAATATTATAGTACAAAATCACAAAGAAAAAGAGAAAGACAAAGAACATATCTCATTGAACAAATTATACATACAACAAATTTATAAAAAAAAATAATTAGGGTTCTATAATGGAACGAGTTGGATCAACAGATTGAAACGGGTCACGCTCCAAAAATTTTTTCTACTGGTTAAACAAGCTGTAGGTCCCCCATTATTATCCCAGTGCCACATGACCAATCTCTCAACATATAAGTACCTGCACCTTTAAATAAAACAGAGAAATAAGAAAAATAAATGATTAAATAAATAACAAAATAAATTATATACTACAAGCTGGTTGGGCGATTATTATTTTTCTAATAGAGTTCCACAAGTATATGGGTCATACAAGTAATAAAGTAGACTTAAGTCTAAATATTTATCCTATAGGAATTATATAGCCAGTTTGACTAAGTAACAGTGAACTAACAATTGTCTATGTTGAGTAGATTGACTTGAGTTTTTACAAAAAATTATAGTGTCCAGTGTCACTCACTTCCTTGTGTAAGATGATTTTTTTTTTGGATCTAGGCAATGTTGTGTTCATATGTTGGAATAAATATAAACTAGTATGAAAATGCTAATGTGTTCTCTTGGCATACAAGGTGGTTGTCATACTTGGACAATCATTACCAAGGATTATCCCCTCTTAGTTGTGCCTTGGGTATGTCACCATATAAACCACACATATTTTCATGAATCTCATCTTTGGAAATCATACAATAGGAAAGGACTTACATGACTATCACATCATATTACATACCTCCACTTGTGTATCCTATGATATACATACCACCATTCATCACAACCAACACATGACTCATACACTATGATGAAACTCCTTGGTTAGGCATTCTATTTAAATCACACATCACTTGAAGATCAAAATTTTCTAAAATATACACAATAGATTAGTCTTAAATACATATATAATTTTAGCTTCGTAAGTATTATACTCACTACAATTAAACTTAACTCAATCTTGAGATTTCATACAAAGGTTTATCTCATGCATTAAAATTAGAAGGGTTATCATTTTCTTCTTATCATCCACATATTTGGTACTCCACATATCAACTTTTTTGGTAGTTTAGAGTATATTTATTGGTGTATGTGCATGTAATTTTCTTGTATTATAGAGTTTAGAATATCATGACTTTATGTTTTGAGAGGTTTTGATGATTATTAGTGAAATTAGCTATTTGGGTAGAAATTAGAAAATTTAGTGGAGAGAAGACATAAAGGGGAGAGAGAAGTGATAGAAAGTCATGATATTTCTCATGTCACTACTTCAGTTAACTTTCCACTATCATACCAAGTAATTATGATATTATTTCTTGATCGTAACTCAACAAAATCAATCATGGTAATCTTTGTATATCATGATTTTACTACTAAGTTGATATAACCTTTTCAATATTCAACACAATATTTATGGTCGTGATATTATCTTAGAGTCGTGACCATAAAATTTTAAAAAGAATTAATGGTCATGATAATATTTTCACAAGATGGTAGCTACGTACTCTACTGGTACAATTAGTCATAGTAAATTCTAGTATCGTGACATATTTATTATAAAGCCAATACACGATGTGTTTTGAGTCATAATATTACTTTTTGTTATAATAATTCATTCTAGAGAGCATCTACTCTAGTAGTAATCTTTTTTAATATCATGACTTTGTACTTCAGAGAAAAATCATCAAACTCAACTATTTTTAGTATAATGACTTTGAGTTAAAGAGAGTAAATCTATTAGTTGGCTTTTCTTAATGTCGCAACAATTGGCTATAAATATAAAATATCGATCATACCCATTCCCAGTGTCATGACAATTTCTTATAGAAATAAATTATATAGATCATGACCCTACCCAATACTCTAATATTATATTTTACATAAAAGTTACTTGAGTCATGATATTTATTACTATCATGAATTTGGTACTCTAGAGAAGATTACATAAGATATGAGAATCAAGACCTCAAGCTAATGCCATGACTTCCAACTAAAAGCAATATACAAATTCTCCTAATTATTTAAGCAAAACTTAGAAAAAAGAGAAAAGAGAAGAGGATGGTAATTAAATTTCAAGCCAAGAGCCACACAAATCCTAGGCAACATAATTCAACTCCAAATTAGGGGCAATTTAAGGAGAACATGGGGGAATAGTAATTGAGTTTAAGTTTTGACACTTATATTTATGTTTGGAATTACGTTGGGAACTATCAATTAGAATGAGATGCCTCTTAACACATCTCATGTATAATCTTTCATATTGTTTGAATAATTAATATCTAAGGTTGGGTTATGTATTTGTGTATGATGAATATGTTATTTTTATATTCTTGATATTTGTCATAATGTCGTGTTATAGAATATTGATGGACATGGATATGTTATAGAACTAACATATTTATTATCATATTATCTTCCTTCTTTAAAATATTAGAGGTCATTGAGTATTAATGTATATTTAAAGCAATCATCAATGGTAGTTGATGGTTTTCCTAAAAGCAATAGATGTGTGAATGTCTTATGAATGGAATAATATATTGCTTTGGTATTAAAATAATTAAGGGAAAACTATGATTGAATCATTATATATGATGTGTGAAATAACAATCCAAGGGTGATAGTCACTTTGTCTGCCAAAAGGGCACTTAGAAATTTTAAAACTAGTCTACCCTTCAATTTAAAATCAAACATAATATTGACTAAACACAATATATATATTCTCACACACAAGAAAGTGAGTCAACCTTAAAGTCTAAGTATCTTGCCAAAAACTCAAATTTATTGACTCAGCACGAGTGGTAGCTAATTCACTATTGACTACTCGAACTACTAACTCAATCCTTATAGGCTTGATATCTAGATATTTATCTATTTTATTATAAATATGACTCATTTACTTGCAAAAATATGTTGGATGAGAGATAGTCACCCAATGATATTTTGAGATCATATCAATCAACAATAAAATTTGACACCCTCACAAATTCACAACACCATGTGAAATACTTATCATCATCTTTCACAACTAGCATATATAAACCTACATTATTATGAAAACTCTAAATTTTAGTTCTAAATACTATTCATATCAATCAACATCCAAACCATAATATTACCACAAATATAAATTTTATAACATCATATCATCAAAATGTCATTATATAAAACTAGCCCTAGATCGCAATTAAGCTTGGGAATAATTTGTAACAGATATTTTGAGTATCATCTCATAAAATTAAGGATTCCCAATTATAGCCCTAGTTAGGATCTAAGTCTCAAAATCAAATCCAATATAATAATTGCTAATATTAGCCATGGATTTGCCTCTGATTAAAGGTTGGAAGTTATGCCACCTAGAATTTGGCTCTAATTCGGGATTAGAAGTTATGTCTTCTAATATTTGTCTCTAATTAGGGTTGGAAGTTATGTCACCTAAGATTTGTATGCTCTTGGTTCAAAATCCAATTTCCTCCCACTATTTTTTTTTTTGAAATCTTATAAGTGTTGCTTTTATACTTTTGGGTTTTATGCAATTTTTTAAGTTGGAAGTCTCATCATTGACTTGAGGTCATAATTTATTGTCTCATTGAATATTTTTTAGAGTTCAAAAGTCATGGGATCAAGGATTACAATGACTAAAATAACTCTCATCTATAGCACAAAGTCATGATGCTGGAAATGACTGCGACTAAGACAATTTCTTTTTGGAATGAAAAATGATGGAGTTGGGAAAAGCCGTGTATTTGGTTTTTCTCACTAGAACACAAAGTTAGAATGGCTACAAATAACATGACTAGAGTAATGCTCTTTGTAGCACAAAGTCAATGTAGAAATTTTTTCAATGACCAATTTTACTTCATATTTTGCATATGTATCAATTAAGTCATAACACTGAAAATATTGTGACTTATTGTAACTATTGGGTATTTGGCTATAATGATAAGAAAATAAAGTCATTTTTGTTATGGTTTTAGAGATAGTATGATTGTGACTCTAAAAAAATATCATGACCACAAAGATAGTGTTATATAGTGAAAATTTTATGACAACTCAGTGATAGATTCATAGCATACAAAGATTGTTATGATTGATTTTATAGAGTCATACCTAAGAAAGAATGCCACAACTACTCCATAGAGTTGTGAAAAGTGTAGCCAAGTTGTGACATTAGAAATTTAATGACTACTTTTTTTTTCCATGGAGTACACAATTTCACCCAAAATATTCATAATTTTACTAATATTCATCAAATTCCATCAAAATAGATATTTAATAAAATCTCTTCAATTATAGCTCAAATACATAGAAATATATCAATAAATACATACTAAATCACTCGAAATAGTTAGTACATGGAATACCAAACAAACTCTCACACTAAAAATATTACTCAATCTCATGTAATAAACCTTTCTATCTTTGAAACTCATCATAAATGTATAATAAATAAGAAAAATAAAGCATAATACCACAAAGGAAGTTTAATATACAATCTATCAACATGGAGAAGGTGACTGGTGTGTTTGGACGTGATGATCAAAATCTTGATATGAGAACTTTGCTTTTTAATGCTCAAATAGACACATGGATGTGAAAGATCTTTTTGAATTTGCCTTATTGCTTGCTACTCATTTTATCATCTTCACAATCACATTGCATAATATATCTTGTCATCTACCAATAGAGCCAAATGAACTTTCAAATAAAACTAGCATAAAATATATGTGTTTTTAGTTCTCATTGTACTTTACAAATCTGTGATCCAATGTTTCTCTAGATAATGCATATCACTCTCAGTTTTTTGATCTTGGCCTTTAATTATTTTTTGTCACTCACTTGCGATTAACTCATAGAGCTTCCCAAATGATTTGGCACTTCACATTATTTCTATCTCTGCTCATTTCATCACTTCTTCCAAGATCTTTATAAGATGGTCTTTAAATTTTTCTTAGGTAATCACAAATAAAAGTTCCTTCTTGTTGAGATGCATCATTTTGATCTGAATTAGCTTTATCTTTCTCATCTTTTTTTTTCTCATGTACTCTTCCCACATGTTATCTTTTCTTTCTATTTCTGCCACTAAGGAATTATACATAGACTTTAACTCTACATTCAAGTGCATCTTTCTATAGTCGGCCTCCAATTTCATGTTTTTCAAAATATGGAAGACTTTTCCCAAGCCACCTTCTTCCCTTGTTATAAAAAACTATAATTAAAGTTATTATTCTTCATCAAGTTTTTCTCTATTTTTTTCATCACTTCTATGTCGGCTTCAAGGAAGGATGCTACTTTTTGCCCAATATCAATTGTTGTCCCCTTCAAGAATCATATTTATTTTCTTGTATTCTTCAAGCCTTCTCTTCACACCTACCAATGTTAGGTAGACATCCATGGGTACTATTCATTTCTATCTTCATTCATCGGGACTTTCTCAGGTAGGCATGATGGTATCAAAGAGTGTTAAATTATTTGGTCAAAAATTTTACCCACTTGAAAATTGAGAAGGGACTTCTGCAAAATTTTCCATACATAGATTTTGTATCCTTTCACTAGGAGGAAAAGTAAAATATCATTGTCTTGTGTGATGGTAGAGAGATAGAGATTCAACTATAAAATAAAGCATAGAAAGTATAACCAAATATTACTTTCTTATGTGAGTTCTCCCCACACTATGTTTTTATATGTACTTTTTGATGAACCTCTCCATGTCCCTATTATATCTATCAACAACTTGAAAATTTCTTTGGAGTTTGGTTATATTATTAGGGATTTGAAGGCCATATCTTCTACAGTCTTTTATAATCCAACTACTTCATTGATAAACTCCCTACTGAGGTGCACAAAAAATTCTCATACTGTCGTATAAAGCATCTCTTGTCTTGCATATCTTCTAATTTGGAGTAAAACTATCTGATAATTATTATAATTTTCTATTCAATGTGCATGCATAGTTGGTCTCAATTTCTTCTGTCTATCACTAACCAAACATGTGGAATGAGCTTACTAAACTTTTGTTCTCTTATAAAATTTTTCTTGACTATAATACAAGTTATCTATATTCTTTCCCATTTGGTAAAAAATTGGTTCTAGCACCTCAACTTTGAAAGAAGTCTTGGTAGCAGATTGCTTCTGATATCTTCTGTGGCCTTGTGACTCACCTCAGTCTCCTTTCTTCTCACCCTTAACTTCAAAATTAAAGTCTCCTTCTCCATGGAAGCTAAAATATTTGAAAATTTTGAGTAGCAATGAATTTCATTAGAGTGGAGAAAAAATGAAATAAATGTGTCATGAAAATTATGATTAGAGCTTTTTTATAGGATTAGTGATAAGTCATGGCTTAAAAGGTTCCTGAGACTTTTTGCATGGCTATGAATTTTCTTTAAATTAGAAAGTCATTATTGGGATCCTATGTCATGACTTGGTTTGTCTTATGAGAAAGCCATAACTTAATTTGAGTCTCATGACTTTTGCTTGGGTGTCTATAGTATACAAGTAATTGAGTGTATATGTATATATAATAAATAAATGCTTATTACATCACATAGAGCAAATAATAAATATTTTTGTTACCTTTCAGGCAGTATTATGTTTTATTTTTCATATCTAGATCATTATTGGATCTTTAATTATGTCCATAATTGTTGTAGTCTAAGTAACCTTTTCAATATAATATTTTCTTTCAACTTGTCTTCTTGAATTCTCCTTCAACATCAAGACATCTTTTAGAATCTCTCTTTCAAGATATTCTTTAATTGATGTCATGACTTTTCATAAATCACTATATCTTTGCCCACAAACCCGCAGATAAGTCCACGACTTATTTTGAAGTCGTAGTTTCAAGAATTAATCCTTAGATCTCATTTGTCACAACTTTTGAAAAAGCCATGACTATTTCTTTAAGCTTCTATTTTTTTTATTGTAGCTTTGTCTCCTGTCATTACTTTCTTCATTGCTTCACTAGATACTAAGTAAAGTCATGACTTCTTCAAAAGTCATGTCTTTTATTATTAAAGGTATGAACTTTTCATCTTTTCTTGGATGCTAAATGATTATTGTCTCCTCATCTTTCTCTTACAGTAAATCATTATTAGAGGTGGACTTTGATTCACTTGTATTTTTTATGTAATCATAAAATTTTTCTCTATAATTTCTTTTTTTTTTTGAATTGGCAATTTAATCGACCTTGCCTCTTCCTTCACATCTTTGGAGTGATTTGACTTTGATCATTTTGAAGTCATGACTTCATAGTAGTCTCCTTCTTCATGATCATTTATAATATTTTTTTCACTCCTAAGTGATTTTAGTTTGTTATCTTCTCTATCTTCTTTGGGCCAATAATCATCTTTGAAGTTTTTTCATCTGAAGTCTATGTTCTATATTATAGTGGTATATAGGAGACTATGTATTCTCTAGTAATATTTCTCATCACCATCTAAAATCTATAGACTCTTACAATGGGTTAAACTTCACTTATTATTTTACCACATGAAGTATAAATTCTTCCTTGTCATATATTAATGTTTGTCTTATGGCTAAAAATAGTAATCTCAAGATCAATGAAGCATATTAATCTTCTTTCATTTGTAGAATAATAAAATCCATACGAAATATTAATTTACCAAATTTCACAAACATATTTTCAATAATGCCTCCTATAAATTTGATCGATCTATCAGCCATTTGAAGTGAAAGAGGTTGGAGTAATTTCACCAAGGTTCAACCTCCGCACTATGGATAGTGACATTAATACCAACTTATATAGCATCATTCAAAAAATATGCTTCCCAATAATATACAGAAATATTAAACTCATATGATGTTTTAGATTTCTTTAGAGCCTATAATAAATGATGATGTTATATTTCTTGATCATGTTCATCATTCTAAAAATTTCTAACTTTCTATTACTATTCAAGTACTCATAATATCATTTATGAACACCTAATTGGGCATTTTAGATAAAGCTTTGGTGACTGAGATATTAACTTCCAAATTTTGGAAGATATTGTCTAAGATCTCAAATTATTTATCCAGCTTCCCCTTTCTAAAGTGTTGGAGAAAATAGAGGTGAGGTGGAAGATTTTATTTATCATTTGTGTAGTTGTTCTTTGGCACATCCTTCTATTCATATATTCTAATAATATGCATCTCATCCTTATTTACTAACTCTTAGTCACTTATAAGTATAATGAACAAGCAGCTCTCTGGAGTTATTCCTAAAACCCGTATCCTTGTTCATTATAAAGAACCAACTTGGGGCTCCTTGTATTTGACACCCCACCAAGCAATTCCTAAAATTTTTTTGGAATTTCTCTAAGTTCTACTATGCATCCTTGTAGATGTTACACGATAAACTTTCATGATTTTTCATATTTAAATAATAGTATATGAGGCCATTGTTGTTGGTTTGAAATATATACCCTTTGTACTACAAAGCACTAGCTTCGTCCTTTGGTGAACAGAGTCAAAATCTTCTATTTCATTATATTGCAAAACCAAAATTTCTCTCACACTTGGTTTCTTGTCATTTGGTCTCCAAATATATTAAAAAATATATTCATTTTGGCCTCTATTATTATTAATCTATCCAACTCCAATATTGTGGCTCACTTATTTCCAAACACTTAGTCATTTGAAATTTAGTAGTTATTTTTTGCCAGCTCTTCAAATTTTTTTCAACCTACCTGAGGCAACTTCGATCATGCACCTCATAATATAATTTAGCTTATTGTAGATGATTTTAGGCACCTTCTTTAAAAGTTACTTAAAATTGATTCTAAGTATCTAATAAAGTATCATGTTTCTCTTATCGGAATTAACTTATTTTTATCCTTAGTTAAGAGGTGATTTAAATTGGAAAGAACTTGGTAAGAAAAACTTACACACGGGTTCATCATAACTTTCAATCAAATCTCTAGATAAATATTAGAACTAGCCATGTGCCTTATCTCTCAAATAAAATGGGAAAAATCTCAATCATATATCTTTTGAGCTAATTCTATTAATACACATCATGTTGCACAACTCTAACAAAATTGTGATGTGGCTATTCATAATATCTAAAAATTATATATTATACTGATATTATTGAATCATGAATATCAAACTAGGCTTCAAATCAAAATAATTTGGGTAAATAGTTGGCTATGAATAATCATCCAACATATGGTGATGATTAATATGTTGGATCTCTTGTCCTTCACTCATTTGGTGGTGTTCATTGATATCATTTTCTTTTATACTCTCTCTCTATATCTCTTTTAGATCTATATCTCAAAAGTTCTTTCATTATTCTTTCAATTTTTAGATCCAAATATATTAACTTGGTACTAGAGTTTTGGCTCATTTGATATAGTGGCTTCAAAATAAACAAAGAAACAAAATTATTATTATTCAAATAACTAGAAACAAAATTATTGTTTTACAAGGATAGTTATATCAACTAAAGTAGACTAATTAAACTAAATAATCGCTAACAAAATTGTCAAAAACTTATTGTAGCTTTATTATGGTGCTAAAATTAATTATTTGTGATATGGTCTCAAAAACTTTTTGGGTTATTATCTTTTATCTAATGGAGTTCCACATGTATATGGGTTGTATAAGTAGTAGGGTAAACATGAGTTCAAATATCAATCTTATAAAGATTTTGTGAATTTGTTGTGGTACCAAAATTCATAGTTAATTAACATGATTACAAGACCTATTTGAGTGAGAATCTCTCATCCAACATAGTTATAAAATATTATGAGTCATACAAAATAATAAAGTAGACTTAAGTCTAGATACCAATCTCATAAAAATTGTTTTGATAATTTGATTAATCAATATTGAAATGACATCTATACAAGTTGAATAGAATATTTAGTCTTAGAGAATATACTCAGACTTTAGGGTTGGAGCACATACTTGTGCATGATAATATTTTTTATTATTTGGTCTATATCATATTTGGTTGTTATATAAATGATATATTATGATGAAGATACCTTTGTATCCTCTTAGCATATAAGGTGGCTATCATCGATTGGACTATTACTATCAATGATGATCTAGTCATTATTCTCCCATTGGTATTTCAATACCAAAGTAATATATCATCATATGTAAGAGTCATTATTATATCTACTATTTTTAAACAATATATTAATAATTTTTGATGATTATTTTGAGCATGTACTCCTATTCTCCAACCTCTATTTATTTTAATGACTTGAGATAATATGGCACTAATTTTATTTATACTTTTAGCTTCATAAGTATTATACTCATGATAATTAAATACGTCTTCTTGTGAATTTTACCTATGGAAGTCATACAAGTGGGAATAATTTGCAAGGTTGTCACCAAGATATGAGTCTCTCCCACTTACATGTTCCCCTCATGACATATTTGTCATTATCTATCATAACTGACACATGATTCATACACTATGATAACACTTTTAGGTAAAACATTATACTTAACTCTAATATTACTATAAGGTTAGTTCTTCTAGATAGCATGATTAGTTTTTAATCATTTATGTTTTTGGCTTAAATGAGCACCACATTTTCAATGATTAATATGTTAGTAATAGTGGTCTAGGCCTATCATATGAACATGATATTTTGACTATTTATTAGAATTAATTATTATGATGATTTGCATGTTTATTATATATAATATCCTTGAATAATATTATTGATTATTTTAAATATTTATAATCAGTTATTGTTATGGGAATAACAATGAATTACGATTAGTATAGAGTTTGATTGATATTCAAAAGATTAATATGTATATGAGATACAAATCAAATATATATCTATTTGTTGATAACAAATATTGGACAGACCTGTCTTAAGATTAATACATGAATCAAAGTCCTAAGTTAATCTCTAATAATTATGTTATTAAATCTTTTGACATGATATCGTTATAGTTCTCAACATAAGAAATATTGTGTTTTGATATAATCGAACATTATCTTTAACTAGATGATTATAAATGTTATATCTAAACATAATAAGAATTATGTAGTAAGATATGAGCAATTAAGATATAATTTGTCCCTCTTATTATAAAATAGATATATCCAGGTTCCCTCAATAATTAAGACTGAGAAATGCATGGCCATGCTCAAGTGAATTGATGGAGATCAATATTATTTATTTAATCAGCCTAATTAGATTTCGAGTAATCAAAGATAGAATGATATAAGGTTGATTTTATTCATGACTTATATTCTATCAAGATATTATGAGACAAAAGAATTATATCATTGGCTATATTAAAGTTGTCTTGAATCATGAACTTTTCATTTAACTTGGGTCGTCATAATATCTTGCTAGAGACTACTTATGACTTGCAGGATCAAAATGTGATTTAGGCCTACTACCAATGTTAATTAGACAACATGACCACTATTAAGAACGAATAATAATTGTTATATTTTTTTACTATCTATAGTAATTTAAAATGATGAGATTATTTTAAATTATTAATAATAATTAGTTGATATTTAAATTTGAATTAAACTTTGAGAGTTTAAATTCATGATTTAAACAAATAATTAATTTGTTATATTTTATTTCTGGATAAGGAAATAATCTGTAAAATTTTTTTTAAAGAGTTTTAAATATATAATAATATATAAATTTATTTCCTTATCTGATAAATATTTGAGTTTAAATTATTATTATTTAAAAGTGTTTTAAATATATAATAATATAAAATTCATTTTTGACTTAAACCATAGCAGACTAATAAAGATGTATATATGCGAGACATATATATTTTGTAGAGGTCATCTTTTACTCTAAGAACAACCAAGATAGAGAGAAAGAAAAGAAAAACCCTAATTTTGTTTTGAGAAGACAAACCTAAACTAGCATTCAACAAGATTGTTTATTATTTGTTTGTGTGTGGATACTTGTAGAGGGTAATCACTTTTCAGAAAGGTAGCACGTTTGAAGATCCAAATAAACCAAGACGCAGACTTTGAAGGCTTGATGAATCAATCTACAAGAGGTAATTTTTATTTACCCTTCATTCGGTTTTATGAAATGCATGAGATCCTTGGTGGGTTAAGGTATACAAATTTTAAATTCGGTTGCATTTATGTTCCAATAATATTGGATATTCTACCCGTTTCACCAACATAACATACCCTAACTTTGAGTATGTTTCATGCATTAAGATTAGAATGATAGTCACTTCCTTCTATTTGAACCACATAAGTATGTTTTATGACTTGTGTGTCACCATCCACCATGAACAACATGCATGGGCTTATGTATTTATGAGAAACCAAATTTTGGTTCTAAATTTCATCCTTCATTAACCTCCAAACATAATTTTAATTTAAAAGTAAACTCAAACTCAAATATTCATTATAATATAAATGCATTGCTTTTCCTAAAATTCAATTTAGCTGGACATTAGTAATAAAATCTCATAAGATATGTTGGAAGGTATCGCGTGAATTATATGGTTCTCCATAAATGTCCAAACTAATTTCTAAGCATAAAACTCTAATTTCAATCGATATTTTTTATTGTTCACATTGGATTTGGCCTTAATTAGGGTTGATGATGCATCACATAGGGCTTGCATGAATTATTTCCCTTTATCCTCTCTTTCTCTTTTTTTTTCTTTTTTAAGTATAACTTTTATAGGTTGGGCATCTATATAACATTTTAAGTTAGAATTCATGACACAAAATTAAGATAGTTACTTTGTTTTCTCTTTAGAAATCTTATGGAGCACAAATGTCACAACCTTGGGATTAGTTATGACTAATGTTCGAACTTTCTGTAACACAAATTCATGATATTGAGAATGACTACGAATTTGGTATTAATTTCGTGATCAAAATATTATAGTGTTGGGATTGGCATGACTGAATCAAATACTCTATTAAACACAAAGTTATGACATTAAAAATTATCTATGACTTTAGTCTTGACTTATTTAACAAGATATGGTGAATTGGTCATGGCTAAGTCAAGTACTTTATGTAATACAAAGTCATGGTGTTTAATACTACTGTGGCTTTTATCTTTTTTTTAGAGCACAAAGTTATGGTTTAAGTCAACCAAATTAATTACTCTCTAGAATAAAAAGTCACAACAAAAAATAGTGTTATGATTGTGATCCATATCTCTTGATATTTTGTCTCTATCTTGAATAAG
Organism: Sapria himalayana; assembly: GCA_029783825.1. Taxonomy (NCBI): domain Eukaryota; kingdom Viridiplantae; phylum Streptophyta; class Magnoliopsida; order Malpighiales; family Rafflesiaceae; genus Sapria; species Sapria himalayana. The sequence continues at coordinate 4,210,393 of JAREIK010002107.1, read as the reverse complement.
TAGTAGCTCTAAAAATTTTCACAACTACTTGTACCATTGGGGTACTCAACTACCATGACATGAAAATAATATCATAATTATTAAGTGGCTTAGAGCTGTGGAGTCACACCTCTAGTATAATGTCATGTCATGATGATTATGTTGTATTATGAAATGATTTTGTCAACTCAGCAATTATGTCATAATATATAAAGTATATACAAAGCTATCACTATTTTGATAGAGTTACAAACAAGAAAGGATATCATAATTATTTAAGGCTACTATGGAAGGTGTACATAAGTTATAATAAGAGAATCATTAAGACTCTCCATTATTTCTTTCTCGTACATGCCTTTGCTCCACATAGTCCATCACTTTCACTGAAATCATAACTACTAACATGCAAATCCTTTTAAAATATAAATGTAGTTAAATATATTCAATACATACTAATATACATACAAACGAATCTAATTTTACTCCGCAAATAAAATAATTTATATAATATTTTGATTATTAAACAAACTCACACAATGAAATATTACTTATCTCTGAGCAATAAATCTTTTTCCAAACAAGCACCCCAAAAGAAAACATATCAATGATGACCATGACTATGTTTGATTATTATGATGGGCTTTTATTTTAAAAATAGGATTTCAAAGTTTGGGATTTATTAGGAAGCATATGGTTTTTATTGTGAAGTGTTCATTCATCACATAATGAAAAAAAGTATTGGAATACCTCCCAAGCAACATTATTTTTAACATCCATAAAGAAACTTTCTTTAAATCTCCATTTCATTCAGTAACTTCAGTTGTCCAATCCAGCTTCTCCATATGATTTTTTTTCTTTGGCTTGCCCCCTAGATTTCTTTATCATCATCGCAAAGTTCGTTAAAACTTCAACCAGATATTCTACCATAAATGTCGTGACTTTGGGAAGTGCCACGACATTGTTGTGTATGACTTTTTTAGAAAGTGTCATGAATCTTTATGTAATTGTGACTTGTGGAATTTCTTCCTAGATCATATTAGTCATGATTTTGTCTCCTATCATGACTTTCATTATTTTTTCAGTATGAAAAATTGTAACATCCAATGGGGCTTCTACTTCCTTCATCATAATTGCTTCCTTCTCATTTTCCTTTGTATATTTTATCATTATTATTTTAGCCCCATCTTTTTTTTTTGAATATGTCAATGGTTAGTTAGATCTTTTCTCTTACTTGTACCTTTTGTCACCTTCCCACAATTCCCAACAGCAGCTACTACATGTTGTTGCATTAAGAGCTTCATCTTTTCCACCTATTCTTTTGTATCTTTGGAGTTATATGATTTAGATTCTCCTAAAGTCATGATTTTAAAGAAGGCCGTCACTTCATAATAGTTTTCATCTTCGTCTTTATTTTCATTTTTTTTATAAATTTGATTCAAATTCTTTGTTATTTTCTCTTATTCTTTTGGCCAATATTTTCTTCAAACCCTTTTCATCTAAAACACATCTTCTATTTCATCGTGGATAGTAATAGTAGAAAAGATTGAATAAGAGATATAGATAGAAATATGGATGAAATTTCACTTTCAAACTAGCAAAGGAAAATAGAAACAAGGCAGGACAACATTGAAAAATCATGGCTCTATTGTTAGCCATGAAACAAGAAAATGGAAGACAACAACAATAGACTCGAGTAAGAACATAAATATAGGAACAAAATATTGAAAAAGAATTTCAATGAAGACCATCTACAACCATTCTTCATACAAAAATTTGAAGAACTCAAATAGCAAATTAGATAGAGAGATGCCATATGGAAGTTCAAGAACTCAAATAGACTCTTTATGCATGACCAAGAAAAATGAGATTACATCAAGCAATGAGAAGAAACATTGGTAACTTTATTCAATTATAAAGAGGTAGAAACATGTATTATGCATTAGGTGTATTTGAAAATTTGATGAACATCATTGGCGAGAGGTAGAATGAACTGGTTCAATGCACTGCAAAGCTAATGAACTTGCTCATTGGCGAGAGACAAAATGAATTGGTTCAAAGCACTACAAAGCTAATGGACTTGTGCATTGGTTAGTAAACAAAGTAGTTAACAATGAAAAAGTAGAAAAACCCACTTCTTCTATTGCTCCATTACATCCATCTAAATTCCAAATTTTTTTCCAAGAGTTTAGTGCAATAACAAAAATTTCTTCCAAATCTTATCAAAAGAAATAAAAGTTAGAAACATGGATTCTTGGTCGGCAAGCCAAGTACCATGGCTTTGAAGTCAAAATTATATTTCGAAGTTGCAACATTATTTTTCAGGCACGACATTAAGTCAGGGTCAAAACAACATTTCTCATAGTGCAACATTATTTCTCAATCAATATTATTTTTCTCAGTCAATATTACTTCTCAATCATGATATCATTTCTTAGTCACGAGAATCACTAACTCAATCATAACATCATATTAATAAATAACATCGAGCTATTAACTTTAAACTAGAGGTGTTAAATAAGCCGTATCGTGCCGGCATTACCCATTTTTTCAAGGCACGGTTATGCCACTATGTTGTGCCAGTCATGGCATGGTAAAATTCTCATGCCAGTCACGACAAAGTAAAATTCTCATGTGATTCCAGGCACAACATGATGGCACGATCCACTAGCCTAGCACAATACGGTGACTTGGTCCACCAGCCCAACATAGTATGGTGGCACGACATGGTGAAATGGCCAAGTGCACGACCATACCAAAACATGCCGAATGATGCATGAAAAACCCATTGATGAAAATGCAACAGGTGGCTAGCTTACGTGACTGATTGTTTTAAAAAAATTATACTGCCTCGTGATGGGGCGGTCTAATTTTTAGAACACCCCATCATGGGGTTTAATTGTTTTTTAAAATATAAAAAATTAGACTGCTTGGGTGCTTGCCCATTAGGGGCCCCATCTAGTGGTCACCCAATCCGGTTTACTATGTCATAGGACCAAGCACATGTGTCATACCTAGCTCGGTACAAAGGATGGTTCTGAACCTTGCTATGCCTGACCAGGCACGGCTGAACCGGGCTAGGCCATGGGTCATGCCCAAAGTGTCTCTCCTATCTAACACCTCAGCTTTAAACTCAATGTTTCTTTGGAAGAAACCCAAACATTATTCTTTGTAGTCATAATATTATCTTTTGGTCACGATATTTTTACTCAATCATGATATTATTATTAGAATAGCAATAGCTCCTTTTGTTTATGACATCATTACTCGGTCATGACATAAAGTCATGTCAATATTTTTAAGTCATGACATGATGACAATAATGCATTGAGTCTTTGCATTATCTTTGGTCATAAAATAATCTTTAGGTCATGATGTTATCTTTAGGTCATGACATTATCTTTAGGTTATTACATTAACATTTCGATTGTAGCATCATTACTTCGTGGCAATATAATTTTTCAATCATAGCCTTACTTTTAGTCGCGATGACATTTCACATATTATGCCATTCATTATTAGTAGACACTATTTCTTAATCATGATAAAAATTAACATTATGACATTATGGTTTTATCAGTAGACACAATTTTTGGTTTTATGATCAAAAAACCAAAAATAAAATTAAACAAAAAAAAAAATTGCTGATTATTTTTGACAAATAATGCTATTTTTTCATTTCATTTAAGGACAAGCAAAACTTAAGTTTGGGTGTATTGATCAACATCATTTGTATGCATATTATTGGTCCATTATTGACATATATATCATATAAAATATGTGATATATATGCTAATTATGGACATATTATTCAATATTAGTATTTTGTTGGTTTTAATGCAAAATAATGAAATTAGCAAGGAAAAGAAAGAAAAATGACAAAGAATGGAAGTCACAACAAGGAAGTCCTAATTGCAACTAAATTCTATGAAGAGATGGCAAGAGTTTGGTTGTAGAGAACAAGATAAAAGTTGGGACAATCACAAAGTCACAACATCTTACCTCAAGGTTGCAACATTCAAGATTGCAACACCATCCTTATATGCCTCGAAGGACTGCTGAAGGTAAGTTAAACAAGTCATAACTCTCATTTTTGATCTTAACAGTATAGTTGAAGTTGTGATATCATCTTTTCTAGTTGTGGCTCATATACTCAATTGTGACAATACTTCTCAATCATGACATTTATTTGGGCATGACATAAATTGTCAATCTCCACTTCATCTCTTAGTCATATATGTCTTACATTATGACATTCTTTCTTAGAAGAAAAAGTATTTCTTAGTCACGATGATATTTCATTAATCATAATTTCTTATGTTAGTCATGTTGACACTTCACATATCACGACCTTAATCCTGAATAGTGACACTTATTCTTGAGTCACGGCATTATCTTCACTATGTCATGACTTTATTTCATTGCCGCAACAATATATCATATATTATGACTTTACTTCTTGGTTATGATTTTATTTCTTCTATCACTACATAATTTTTTAGTCACCATATTCATCTTTAGTTGCACCAACACATCACATGTCATAATATTATTTCTTGATCACAACATTTATTCTTGGTTATGATAGTATTTTTATCTCATAACATCATCTTTTCTAGTAACAAAACAGACATCACATAGAACTAGCAAGTAGGATTTGAGTTGCGATATCATCTTCAAAATCAAAACATAAATCAATAAATGACCAGCATTAGTAATTTCTAACAATTATTTTGGAAGATTATTTCTATTTCCTATGTCCAAAACTCAAAGATATAAAAGGTGAACATAAAGCTAGGGAAGTGTTGCAACCTTGTCATAGTGTTAAAATTTATCATTTGTGATATAGTCCCAAAAGCTCGTTGGGTAATATAATTTTCATTAATGAAGATCCACAAATATATCTGTCTTACAAATATTAAGGAGGATGTAAGCCTTGATTACAATCACATAGGAATTATGTGAGCTATTTGACCAACTAATAGTGAACTAATAGTTACTCGAGTTGAATAGATAAACTTGAGTCTAGAAAAGATACTTAAACTCTAGAATTGGGTTAGTTCCTTGTGTATGATTAAATTTATATATTATTAGGGTAATATTATATTCACTTATTAGTTGAAGAAAATATATATGTTAAATTTATATGGCGCTTTCTTAGTATACAATGTGATTATTAATAGTCAATTGTCACTACAAAGGATAGTTCTCTCATAGTCATCGACACATCTACTTTTTTAGGTAATAAATCAATTACCCTTAAAGACTACTTCAAGTATACATTTCTATTCTCTGAATACTAATGTTATAAAAGATATGAAATGATATGGTAGTAATAATATTTGTGCTTTCAAATATGTGAGTGTCATACTCATGAAAATTTACATTAATCTTTATATTGACTTCACATATAAAAATCATATAAGAGAAAGTGACTAGCAAAGCTACCACCACTTTACGAAATACCTCTACTTATGTGTGTCCGATGATTCCTCTTCAACCATCTATCATAACCAATGCACAACTCACACACTATGGTTAAATACTTAGGTTAGATGCTTTACAAATCTTACAAATCATCTTAAGGTTAGTTCTTTTAGAATATATAAAATGAATTACATATAAATTCATTCTTTTTTTTGGCTTCAAGTGTACTATACTTGTATCAATTAAATTTATATTAACTTGTGATTTCTATACATAGGTTTTTCTCATGAGATAAGAGTAGAAGGGTTATAACTTTATTCAGATTGAATCTCATGAGTATGTTCAATAACTAACATGTATAAATATATATTTGATGTAACCATAAATCTCTATTCTAAATAACATCTACACCCATCAATATTCCACATACAATATTACCATAAATAAAATAGTATACATCCATAATCATCATACACAAATATAATAATCCAATATTAAATCTTTATTTGGTTTGATATCGTGGAAAATTTAATATGAGATATCTTGTGGTTCATCTCATCGAATAAAAATTCCCAATGATAGCTTGTATGAGGACCTAAGCATTGACCTTATTTCTAATTAATTCTTACTCGTAATTACCTTGATCTGTCCCTAAGTAGGGTTGGATTTTTTGTCGCCTAGGATTTTGCATACTCAAAGACTTGGATTTAGATTCCCCCTCCTCTTTTTGACAAAAAACTGTAAGTCCCACTTTTATACCTAGAGATCCCATGAATTACTATATAACTATTTATGCTAAAAGGCATGACTCCATATTTTCTTTGAATCTTTTTTAGAATGTAAAAGTCATGATGACAAGGAATAATAATGATTGAAGTAATTCTTTTTTGGAACTCAAAGGAATGGTAGCAAGAATACCTTGATTGAGATAATTGTTTCCTATAACTAATAGTCATGGCAACAAAAATGTTGTGACCAATAAACAATATGTCTGAAGCACAAATTTGTGGTAGAAAGAATACCATAAATAAGATATTTACTCTCTAAAATACTAAGTCACAATGGAAAGAATATATTATGACTAAAAATTACTTGGTGTAATATAATTTTGGTTTTATAAAAAATATGTCATGATCTAGAAATTATCACATCTTATATTAGTCAGGCACTTGGTTGTCATGACATGAAAATAAAGTTATGACTAAATTTTTATTTTATTACAAATATGTTATTTCTAAGATAATGACTCTAAGATTGCCATAATTTTTTTTGTAGAGTCGTGATCAAGAAAGACTATCATGACTACTTAACAAGCTTGTTCTAGAATAACCAAGTTGTGATATTAAAAATATCATGAATTTTCCTTTTCTATTGAGCCCATAAAATTAGCTTTCCACCAAATTCATAAATAACATTCAAATTATATTTAATTTCACTATTATTTATTCATTTCCATAAAAATTACTAATTAGTGAAATTCTTTTAATATAAGCCCAATTATAGTACAAACACATTATCAAAATACTATCTAACCATCCAAATAAGTTAATATGTTGAGTGATGTTATAACTTTGTTATGCTACCAAAATTTATCATTTATGATATAGTCCTAAAAACTAATTGGGTGATTGTCTTTCATCCAAAATAGTTCCATAATTATATGAGTTATTCAAGTAGTAAAAATATATATAAGTCTAAATATGATCCCATAAAAATTTTTGTAGGTAATTAAATTCATCAATAGTGAATTAATTGCTACCCAAGTTGAGTAGAAAGACTTTCATTTCAAAAACATACTTGGACTCTAGCATTTTTTTACTTTCTTATGTATGATGATATTTTTTTAGCATTTAAATATTATTGTATTTATCTATTAAACAATTAATAGATTAGTGTGGAAATAACTCAGTGCCCATTTATAATACAAGATGACTCATTATTGGACTATCACTCTCAATAAAGATTTTTTTATAGTTATTTTCCTTAGTATTTCACCACCAAAACCACACACCATTCCATTTAAGGATTATTCTCATGTCTACTACTTCTAGGTAATATATCAACTATCCTTGATGACTACTTTGAGTATGCATTTTTATTTTCTAATCTCTAATATCTAAAAAGATGAGTAATGGTGCAATAATAAATATATTTGTACTTTTAGCTTTATAAGTACTATACTCATAATAATTAAAATGTCTTCCCATAAATCTCACATATAAAAATCATACAATAGAAAATAACTTGTAGGATTATGACCATCATATGAGACACCTCTTGTTACATGCATCCTATTATATACCTATTACTATCTAACATAGTTGACACATGACTCTCATATTATGGTGAAATCTATATGTTAGATATTCTACTTAATCCCCATATTAGTCAAAAGTTAGTTTTTCTAAAATATGTATAATGGATTAGTCTTAAATACATTTGTACTTTCAACTTCATAAATGACATACTCACATAATTAAACTTATCTTAATCTCGGATTTTCATATATAGGTTTATCTCATGCATTAAGATTACAAGGATTATCACTTTATACTTATCATATCTCATGATTATGTCTTATGACTTACTAATCATCATCTACCATGATTAACACATATAAACTTATGATATAGTGAATATCCTAAATTTTAGTTCTAATTAGTATCCATTTCTATCAATATTAAACCATAATTTTACCACAAATATAAATATTATATATGCATATCATCATAACAAAAGTATTTAAAACTAACTTTAGATCTTTATTTAACATGATATTTGGGAAGAATTCATGTGAGATGTTTGAAGTAGTATCTCGTGGAATCAAGGGTTCCAAATGATACCCCTAGTAAATATCTAAATCTTAAAATCTAATTCCAAATAATTATTACTTGTGTTTATCTTGGATTTGCCCCAAATTAAGAGGTGGAAGTCAAGTCATAGAGAGTTTGTATGCTTTTGGTTCAAAATCTATTTCTTCCTCTCTCGTAAAGTGGTGGTAGAAGTTGTGGTGTTGGCTATTCTTTTTTAAGTATTACTTTTGTACTTTGGGATTCTATGTGATTCTTAAAGCTAAAAGTTGTGGTGTTAGCTTGAGGTTATGACTTTATTATCTAATTTAATTTTTTCTAGAGTACTAAAATCATGGAAGCAAGGAATGCCGTAAATCAAATTACTCACCTCGGGAACATCAAGTCATGACAGCAAGAATGCCATGATTACGAAAATTTCTCTTTGGAATATGAAGTCAAGATATTGAGAATGGTCATGACTTATGCATTTATCTCTAGAATATAAAGATATAGTGATGTGAATGGCCATGTCTTTTGTGTTTTCTCTTTGGAACACAAAGTCTTGGTACCAAGAAATACCATAATCAGAGCAAATGCTCTCTAGAATATAAAGTCATAACAATAAATATTACCATGACTAAATTTATGATGGTAATGTATTTTGACACTAAAAATGGCAATGACTTTTGTACTAATTGGGTACTTGGTTTCCATGATGTGAAAATAAAGTCATGACTATTATTGTGCTTTAGAGATAGAGTGGTAGTGACTCTAAAAAAATATTGTGACTATAAAGATAATATAGCATAGAAAAAAGATTATGACAATTCAGTAGTAGAGTCATAATATACAAAGACTATCATGACTAGTTTAATAAAGTTATGGGCAAGAAAGGATATCACAACTACTCCATATGCTTGTGGAAAGTATACTCAAGTCATGATATGAGAAATGTCTTGACTATCAATTACTTTTCTCCCTTCCATGTCATCGCTTCATCATGTTTACTAATTTTACCCAAATTATGGTCAATATCTTTAACATTATAAAATTGTATCTAAATAGCTATTTAGTGAAATTTATTCATTAAAAGCTCAAATACATGCAAGCATATCAATAATTACATGTCAAATAACCCAAAATAATCATACATGGAGTGCCAACTATAAGTACCAAATAGGAGGGGAGAGCATGGGAGAGACAAAATAGTAGGAGCAAAATAGAAAGCATAGACTGCTCAACACTTGGTACATAAAGACAAAAAGTATAGGAAATCCATTCAAAGTTATTGCTAACTTTAGTTGAGAATAGAATGACAATCCCTAAAGAGCTCTATGATGAGATTATCTCAATGAGGAAGAAGATCAATTTCATTTTTTGATTATTCATTTTCTTCTTCTATAGATTAGAAATGCAATTGAATCTTCAACACCACATGAATTATTTTATTATGCTAGGCTAAACATTGTATCTATGATTGGTTATGGATTTATGTGTGATGATTGCCTAATATAATTTTTCAAACTATATGAATTATATTGCATAAAATTGTTGATGTTTGTGTGCATTATTTGTGATGCCTTAGCTTGGGCTAAGATTGAGGTAACCTTAAACACTATGGAGTCTTAGAAGGACTTCAATATGTGAATATGCCCACATGCTCAAGGGTATCCATCATCGTGGACTTCATGACTATTGACCAATCAATTTTTTTGAACATCTTTGAATATTCTACTACTATGGGATTATGTGAGTCTTAATCCACATAGTAAATGCATTTATGAACTATGTCAGGTGGCTAATAAATTGCTTTTATTCTTATTTTGAATATTGGCTACTCAAAATATTGTATGTCTCTTCTTCAACTTTAATAATAGAATAAGAGGACATAGTAGAAGTATTCTTTGTATAACGAAGCCTTTCCTAAAAGAGATTACATGGTTAAATCTCATACTTTTTTCCTACATGTACTAGAAGGAGATAGTATGCTGGTGACTAGGGGATAAGTATGAGTAGTGAGACTGACATGTGCGAGTAGAGGTCACATATATTTCATCATTCTTTTACCAACAAATTATGAAATGTACATCCATGAAAGCAAACCACTTAAAAAAGATGAATGCTTTAGTATTATTCTTATTACCTACATGTACTAGAAGGTGATAGTGTGTTGGTGACTTGGAGATGAGTATGAAAGTCTGAGTGACATGTGTGGGTAGAGATCACACATATTCTTTAGACCAACACTCTATAAATTGCACATCAATGAACAAATAAAAAAGTGGGATTTCTAATACATAATAAAGTAAATCAACCTTATAATCATCAAATTGAGTAAACTCTAGAATAATACTTTGAGTTTCTAGCTTCCTAATGCAGCACAGTTGAAAATGGATTCACTATTCATTTTGTCAATATATTATACTCATTATAATCAATCTTTTTGTCTGCTTACACAATGATATTTTCTTTGATTTGTACTTAATCAAACTCACGACATTCAAATTTTGTGGGATCGATATCAAAAATTCTTGAGTCTACTTTATTACTTGTTAGACACACATTTTCAATAATTTTACTATGTAGTAGAATACATAATAGCTACTTCAACTTGTACTCGTTAATTGTGCTCTCATATCTTAATGACAATATACATTAACAATTGTCATATCTTGTACTATTCTTCATTTTCATTATATCTTGCACTCTTTTGTTATTTTTGTAATATCGTTTATCAAACCTAAGGTATCGTGATAAATATTTTCTTTTCAAAAAAAAGCCCAACTTTAAAAAGATTTATTATGGTTTTCTTTACTATATAAAAAAAATTTAACATAAATGTAATCTTAGCTTGACATACAAGATATAATAACTCAAAAAATGTAGGTAGGAACAAAAATTTTATTTACTATATTAAAAAGTTTAGTAGCTTCTTAATTATTACAATTTTGATTAACATCTAAGATAATATCTTAAAAACTGTCTCACAAAGGAATCAACATATCACTATTTAAAAGTTGGAATTATGTCATGTGCTTAGTGCTATAGTGAGAGGATATGCCTCACGATGTTGTATACTGCTTTATGATATTTTATTTTCATTAGATATCATTATGATAATTGTATCTCAGGTAGAATAGGTATTATTGAGAATGACTATGGAAATTTTAAAAACATTTTCTCTTACACTACACAACTATTTATGTCAATTCATTTATTTGGTTCATTGGTTACCAATAACATGTCAACAAATTTGTTGAAGGTTAACATTCAAATATCATTGTCTTGGTTTTCTTTGTCCTTAATGAGTCTTTTATCATTAATCATGCTTACATATTTTGCATGGTTTTATTTTTTTGAAGATAGCCTCAAATAGTGCTCATGATATTCAAATTGACATAAAATATGCTTTATTATTAGTATACATCCATCATCATCTTAATGACGAAACTATTTACCATATGTATTCATCTCAATAAAAAAAGAAGTTTTGGCCTATGCAAGAGTATTGAAAAAACTTATTTAAACTAAATAAAATTGATATTCTAATGTCAAATAAAATTGATACTCAACAAATGAAATATTGATGAATTTTTTAAAACATACATCAATAAAAACATATCAAATAGTATTGAAAGTTAGTAAATATCACATTTAACTGACTATAATCAAATATTGGAAATCAAATTCAATGTTAGTTAATTGATCAAATTTCCATGGCTATTAGCATATATAAATCATCAAAAATACATCAATTAACATGAAACTTTATCAAACATCTTTAAAATTCATCAAGAATGCATTAATGATTTAATTCATCAATCATATTCATGTATTATTGATTTTATTAATATTAATTAACATAATTGAAAAATATAAAATATTATCAACAACTTGATATTTTTCTAGAAAAATGTTTGCATGTTCCTTCAATTCTATCATTAAATGCATGTCAAGAATGCATCACAAGCATGGATGTCTTCAAACACAGCTGCACATCATGAACACTACTTAACATTATTGAATTTAAATCAATTGCTATCAAGAAAATTGATATTACTTGAGAAAGTAAGGCTATATGAAATTAAAAATCATAATATACCAAGTATATTGAACAAATCAAATATCATCGAATACATCTTGTTTCATCGAGTATATATTATCAAAATGTATTAAATTGAAAATCATTAAATTATTTGACAATTAATAGATAACATTGAATGGTATCAAATTTGATTGAGCAATCATAGAAAACAAAAGTAACATGATTGTAAAATTTTGAAAATTCATGAATAACATAATTATCATTACAAACTTACAGTCAACATTAAATAAAGTTAAATCTAGTATATAACAATTGAAATTGTACAAATTTTTATAAATGATTAAATTGGAAGAAATTAATATAGCGTTAAAATTTCACCATAGTCAAATAGTCATCAAATATTAACAAGATCAATAAAATATTAATTAAGAAGCATAAAAAATTAATATTCATATATTATGAAAAAATTAGCTTTAATGCTCATAGTCATAACATGTGTTGCGAGAGGGTATGATTGGGAAAACTTGTGATAATTAAGTTTTATTTGCAAGTGACTGTGTGAGATCATAATTCTTTGATTTTTCTATTTTAATATGATTTAGATATTTATCTCCTACAAAATTATAATCATGCAAATTCTATATTTTCTAAATTTATATATTTTGGCTAGTTTTCTTTTTAAAAATATTGTGTGTGTATTTCACAAAAGAGTAGAGGTGAGTATTTTTGGTTATGGTTAACAGGTCAGGCCGTCCTGACAAAAAATGACTCAATGCAAGGCCCGATTCATGTGTCTTGCTTGAGCTAGGTGCAACAGTCTGACCCAATGATTTGGGCCATGACATGTCGTATTGGCCCAGGGTGACCCAACTTAATGATCTACTCATGGGCAATATACCCACATATTTTTTTAAGCCATTATGGAGTATTTAGCTTTAGGTGATGGTTGACCTATACCCTTTGGTTGAGTCCATCACCTGTTTTTTTTTTTTACCAAAAGGTCCTAGGCATGCATGTCGTGCTCCAATGGCTAAATTCCTTGAAATCCAAATCAGTAAGATGTAAATGTTATAAAAAATTTTAACTAACAATCCATCTCATGAAGCCTACAATTAATGTGCCATGATGAAAAATAAGTTGAAAAAACATAATTAAGGAAAGAATTTATAAAAATAATATTACAATTCAACAATGATAATTTGATAATTAATTTTTTATATGATCCTATGATAATTGGTGAATCTCTAATCCCATTAATAATTTCTACCTGTTTACCTATCAGTTTTTAGGATAATAGTTATTATACATAATAATTTCTACTTATTCACCAACTAGTTTTGAAGATAATTATTATTATATATTGTTGGAGAATCAAGATTCAAGAATTGAACAAGCCAATACTACTCGTGGGATAAGTTATTTTATAATTTCGAGTAGAGTTATGCATGTAATGATACTTTAAGGTCATGGTTGATGGTAAAGCTCATCTCTCGTAAGTTATCATTCAAGAATATCCAAGAAAGATGATAATGCTATAGTAGATACTATCGTCCAAACTTCTATCTTATAAATAATAAAATATTGAACCAAATCACTTTTATTATGAAGCACCACACACCCAAAACAACCGGTTCATTTTATTATTTAATATTTAAAACATATTTTTAATTAAAGATTTTAATATATATATATATATATATATATATAAAATTAAATAAGAATCTGTTAATTTGATTTAATAATAAAATTAAATAATTCGGTTCTAATCAAATTAATTATTCTAATTATACACATATACATATTTTAAATAAATAAAAATTTTTCAAATGTTTTCTTTTGCTATGGATAAGGTTATTGAAAGAGCCTAAATAAGATTATCGGCTCCCAATATAAATTATTTCACACAATAATTTATATTACTTATGATTCATACTACATAATTATAATTTTAATCTCTAGTTTATTTAAAATTAATTTGTGCCTTTTGTTCTTTAACACTAATTAAACTTCTCAGGTTAAGATTATCAATACCCATTAAATTGAATCAAATTATTGATAATTTAATTCAATCAAGGGGGCATGACCAATCATTCAAATAGGACATCAAATCAATAAGTACTTAATATATATCATACACTTGATAAAGTTATCTAATTATAGAGTTCCATAATCTGTTTCTAGACATCACTCTTCATAGATCAAAATAATTATTATTCAAAGTGTGCAGATATTAATTACTTTATGAATAAGAGTAACAATGTTTACAGTAATAATAATATATTTTATTTTACAAGCTAATACAAAATACGTATACCAAGTTTCTCCCGTTCAATTGCTACAATGAATACGTGTAACAATGCACTACTAGCACTAGAAGTTAAAATTTCACTATTCATCACAGTAATGATAGACTTATTAAAATCTATTGCTATAATCTTGCCGAAAGGTTATCTAGCTTTATCTAGATTGTAAACAACAATTTTATATTCCACAAGATTGATAATTCAATTTTTAGTGCATAAGTCAAACTCTACACACTAAATCATTTACAATATAGAATAAAGGACATATACATTTTCATAAATTTAGCTCATTATAAAATCTTTTATTTTAAAACAAGAAAAGGATGGATTATTTAGCTTTAGAAGTTGGCTAACCATTGCTTATTGGTTGACTTCATCACCCATATCTTTTTTTTTTACCAAATGGGCCTGGGCATGTAGTGCCCCAATGGATGAATTCTTTGATGTAAGTGATATCACATTCAAATGAGCAAGATATAAGTGTTATAAAAATTTTAACTAGCAATCCATCCCATGAAACCTTGCAATAAATGAGTCATCATAAAAAATAAGCTAAAAAACATAATTAAGAAAGAATTTGTATAAATAATATAAAAGATCAGTAATGATAATTTGATAAATAATTTTTTATATGATCCTATGATAATTTTTACTTATTTACCTATTAGTTTTGAGGATAATAATGACTATACATAAAATTTTTTACTTATTTACCTAGTAATACTGAGAATAATAATTATTATACATAATAATTTCTACTTATTTACCTATTAGTTTTGAGGATAATAATTATTAAAAATAACATATTTGATGGTTATTTTGTTCATGCTCTTAAAAAGTTAGCATAAAAATAATTAGAAGTGATTTGTTATTTTATTGTCTTAAAAAATACACCACACTAATAAGTTTATTAAACTTATATAATTTCTTTGTGATTTATTACTTATATCTATGCCACTTGGTTCATCAATATTATTTTAATTAAATATCTTCTTATTTAGATGCTTAATTGAATTTGCAAAAAAAAAAAAAAAAAAAAAAGAACAAAGAATATCAATAATTTTAAACTTAAAATTATATTTTGAGAATTTTAACTAAATTTAGAATTATGAATCATTTTATATCAACCATGGTTGATAATGTATTGAAGAATAATATAAAGACTATGACTCAATTAAAAGATAATTTGTTTGAATATCTTTGCTGTGGATTTGCACTGCATTAATATTCTACATGTCATATCATCAATCTTATAATCAACATAATTATGTTATTGATAAGTGATTATATTCAATTTTTTCATGATGTTTTAATTTGTATAAATATTTTAAATAGTAATATACATGAATTTATGATATATTATAAAGTAATTACATTATCCAAAAGGAGTATGAGTACATCACACTTAGAAACTATGAAATATATAAAAAATAATTGTTTATTAATGAAATCCTATAAGTAGTAATGAATTTCGAATCTTAACTTGGTGAAGGTTATAGTTGATAAAATTTTTAATAAATTCTCGATCATCATGTGATTTCTTAATAATTATTGTTTTGATGGTAATATATGAATCAAATAATTTATTTGATTGATAAAGTAATTAATAATAGAAGAACAATATGAATACTAAAAATAATCAATGTGATTATATGCATGGTTGATAAGTTAGAAAATTTTAAAAGAAATTAATATATTATGAAAGATAAATAATTTTGTATGCTCTTTCAAAAATTGATAATCAACATTGTGTGATAATTGTATTGTTTTTTATTTTTAGTATATTTAATTTTGAAATTATAGTTTATAAATTTAAAAATAAAAATGTGCATCGATAGTGAACATTGTACAAGTTGTTTATGCATTGACTATATGGGAGAATACTAGAGGAGTCAAATGGGTGGTGCCATTCTAGCATGACCCAAAAATTTGTGGGCCAAATAGGCCACCATGTCATGCCATACATGATATCGACACAAGATCTCAATCACTCGGCCCGACAAGACCCATTTGGCCTGTAGTGAGGCACTTCCATGCTAGGTTATGCTTACTCGATTCTGGGTTGTACTGGGCCATGCTAGTTGTGGATGGATTGAATGATAAGTCAAAAATTTATAAATTTTTTATTTTTTATTTATTATAAATATTATAATTACATATCAAAATAATATAATAAAAAAATGCATTGCCTTAGAAATTTAAATGAATTAAAATTAAATTAATAACTTAAAAAATTATTTGATTTTCGGCTCAACTCAAAAATCAAAATATCATATGGAAAAAAAAATGTAATCCAAATATGATACATAATATAAGGTAAAACATAAATAAATATGCATCGGCAAATACCATTGTATGAGTTGTCAATCCATGTCTGTAGTATGATAGTATGGATGCAGATTATCATCATCAACATCATATGATTTTTAAGATAGAACTAGTGGTTACCTCAATATCATCAGTGACATGTGAGTCTTTATCTGCTAGTAACTTTTTTATTTTGTTCTGAATGTCCAACTATGAATCTTCCGAGTCATTTATGCATGCAAGTACCTCTATGATATATGATCAAAGTTTGGATCTCCTTTCTAAATTAACATTGACTATCATAAATAAAGTATACTTTAATGATATGTTAGACACTAGAGAGGTGAATAAACCATATGTCACATAAGATAGTATGAGATAAGTGAATTTGTATAATGTCTACCAACTCAAAATATTTAAATTCTCATTATTATCATATAATATGATTGAGTAGTAATTAATATCTAAGTACCGAGTTAATCCACTCCTATTAGACTAATCACTTCATCCTTTTCACCTAGCAAACTAGATGGAAAAGTTATCATCTCCAAATATAGTGTCCATATTCATACTCAGAGTCTCATTATATTTATCATTCAAAGTATCATAATATATAAATATGTTAGCTAATTTTTTATAGATAAAATTATCAGATTCATTTGCTTGGTTCATGCAAGTGGATATGTATCTTAATATATTTTATACTCCTTTCACTTTAACCATATGATTTATACAGGCAACAAAACAAATTAAAAATTGGAACGAAGGACTATTATTTTAAATATTTGATTTCAATCTCAACAATCATGACACTAAATATATAGTATTTCGTATATTTGCAAAATATGTTACTAATAATGCATATGCACCTAAGTAAAAAGTAAGTATCGGTAGTATACATAGATAAACATGCATTTTCATATAAAAAATCTTAAGAAATTTAATAAAAGAAATGTTTATATTATAATATAATTCATCAATAATAAGTGTATCACTCTTACTAGCAACATAGTCGAATATTATGCATTAGTAGCCAATAAATGACTCTAACATCAGATTGATATAATTCCAATAATATCTCATATCCATTTGATTTTTTTTCTTTTTTAGATCTATTCACAAATATATAATACTAAATTCTTGTTGTTTGCTAGGCATCCTAAGGTATTTTATCAAATTTTTTATTTTTTCTAATATGAGAAATTAACTTTCATTTTTGCTTGTGTTGTTGTGTTAATAATGTGATAAAAGTACCTAAAATGAAAATTGTTACCTAAAATGAAAAGTACCTAATATATTCTAAAAGTTTTATTCTTAATTTCATATTCTCCAAAGATCCTTGTCATATCACTGCATTAGTCATCAATCCATATATATAGTATGAGAGCATGAATGTAGATCATTATTATCCATATTTATAGTATGATTCTGAAAGTAGCACTAGTGGTTCTCTCACTATCCTTGATGTCCCATGAGTCACTATCAATTCTTTTATTTTATCTGGAATGCCCAACTTTTAAACTTCATAATCTTTTAAGCATACAAGTGCCTTTAGAATATCTGGTCAAGGTCTAGATCTCCTATCAAAAATAATATTATCTATCACAAAAAAATATATTCTAATACTATACTAGATACTAGAGGGGTTAGTAGAATGCGTGCCGTCTTAGAAAGCATGAGATAGGTGGATTATATGATTTCAACCAACTCAAAAAATCTAAATTCTTATTATTATCATGTGATATAATTAAGTAGTAATCGATATCAAAATATTGAGATATTTCATTCCTATTCGATTAACCACTCCATCATTTTTAACTATCTAACTGAATAGAAAGTCATCATCTCTAAATATAGTATCCATATCCATACTTATGCTCTCACTACAACTATCATACCTAGTGTTATAATATGTTAACATATTAGTTATTTTTTCATGAATAAAATATTCAAGTTTGTCTGCTTGGTTCAAGCAAGGTGGGCATGTATATTAATATATTTTATATCTTTTCTATCTCAATCCTAAGATCCACATAGGCAACCAAACAACACAGAATTGAAATATATGACTAGTATTTTAAATACATGGTTTTTATCTTAATAGCCATGACACTAGAGGGGTAATTAGATCACATGACATATTAGATAATATGAGATAAGTGAATTCATATGATTTCTACAAACTCAAAATTTATAAAATCTTATTAATTTCATGTAATATAATTGAGCAATAATCAATATCTAAGTACTAAGATAACTCATTCTTATTCGACGAACCACTTCATTCTTTTGCCTAGCTAAATAGATGAAAAATTCATCATCTCCAAATATCGTATTTATATTTATACTTGGAGTTTCGCTACAACTATCTGTCCTAGTATCATAATATATAAATATGTCCGTTAATTTTTATGAATAAAATCTTTAGATTCATCCACTTGGTTCATGCAAGTAGATATGTATTTTCATATATTTTATATTCTTTTGACCTTAACCCTATGATCCATACAAATAGCAAAACAATACAAAATTAGAATGGATGACTATTATTTTAAATACTTAATTTTTATCTAAAAAGCCATGACACTAAATGAATGGTGTCCTATGTATTTGCTAAACATACTAATAATTTTGAATATGCAATCATGTATAATGCGAGTGTTAAAAGTATACACAGAAAAATACATATTTGTCATATTATAAAAAATTATCAAGAATTTAATAAAAGAAATATTTGTAACATGGTCTGAATCATCAATAATAAATTTATTATTTTTACTATTGACCTAATCAAATATCACGTGTTAGTAGCAAACACATGACTTTCATATCAAGTTGGTATAATTCTAATAGTATCTCACATCTATTTAAAATTTTTTCTTTTTTTATATTCACTAATAAATATAGACTACTAAAATCTTGGTGTCTGCTAGTCATCCTAAGGTATTTTATTAATTTTTTTATTTTATCTAATGTTGGAGTACAACTTTCATTCTTGCTTGCATTGCAAGGTTAATTATGGGACACAAATACAACATGAAAATTTTTACATAATGCCCAAAATCTAATAGTTCTGACAAACATACTAATAATTACTCCATTATTCATAACATTATCGAATATAATACTAAAAGTTTTATTCTTAATGTCATATTTTCTAAAAATCCTTTTCATACTATCACACGAGGCATCAATCATTGTATGTAGTATGATAGCATGGATGCAGATCATCATCCATGTCTATGATATGATTCTGAATGTAACACTCATTGTGGCCTTGAAGTCCTCAATGTCCCATGAGTCATGATCTGTTAGCAATTCTTTCATTTTATTCTGAATGCTCTACCTTGTCTTCCTAGTCCTTTAAGCATACAAGTACCTCTATAATATCTAGTCAAAGCTTGGATCTCCTATGTAAATTTACCTTAGTTGTCATAAAAAAAATTTTTAATACTATACTAGACACAAAATGAGTTAGTATATCATGTGTCGTCTTAGATAGCACGAGATTGTTGGATCATGTGATTTCCACCAACTCAAAATATCCAAATTTTTATTATTATCATGTGATATAATTAAGTAGTAATTGATATCTAAGTATTATTATTATCATGTGATTTCCACCAACTCATTGTTGGATCATGTGTCATGACATCTTGCTCCTATTCGATGTACCACTACATCATTTTTTCCTAGCTAACTGAATGAAAAAGTTATTTTTTTTTAAATATGGTATCCATATCCATACTTGGACTCTTACTACAACTATCATACATAGTGTTATAATATGTTAACATATTAGTTATTTTTTCATGATTAATATATTCAAGTTGGTCTGTTTGGTTCATGTAAGTGGGAATGTATCATAATATATTATATATCCCTTCCACCATAATCCTTTGATCCATATAGGCAACAAAGTAATACATAAATGAAATGTATGACTAGTATTTTAAATACATGGTTTCCATCTCAATAGCCATGACACTAAATAAAGTGTGTCTATATTTTCTAAATACACTACTAATATAATATATATACATAAGTACAATGTAAGTATTGAGAGTGTACATATACAAATATATATTTGTTGTATTATAAAAAATATTTAGAAATTTTATAAAATAAATTTTAGTATATTTGTTTGAAGCATCAACAATAAGTTTGTTACTCTTACTATTGATATAATCAAATTTTAAATATTAGTATCCAACATAAGACTCTAATTTCCCACTTGTGTTGTTGAGTTAATTATGTGACACGTACATAACTTGAAAATTTTCACCAAACCCCCAATCTCTAATAGTTTTGACAAATATACTAATGACAACTTTTTTATATGAAGCATTATCAAATATAATACTAAAAATTTATTCTTAATGTCATATTACTTAAAGATCATCATCATATACTCATATTTGCATGGCTATTATAATGATAGAGGATCTAATGAAATCCTATTTTTTTATTAAGTTTTCATTTTGATTCTATATAGTGGGTAATGAGGCTTACGATTGATGAATCTTCATGACTAGTACATATGTCAAATGTCTCAAATACTACTCTACTATATTTTCTAAATATATTAATTATTAATTATTTTTTCTAACTTATAATATTTTAATGTGTTATTCTTGCTAGTGAATCTCAAAATTCTATGATAAGCTAGCTAGAGTATCTTTGCATAATATTGATTATCCTAGGATTTTTCGAAAATCTAATTAGAAGACTTGTGATCTTAATCAATTTAGTCATACCTTACATGTTACCTTACAAAGTTATTGTGGTAAATGAAGGAGGTCAATGAAGTTGTATTTGATTTGTCTTAATGCATCTAGTGCTACATATACTCATATATATATATATAATATGTAAAATATGTTCGATTCTTATTTGACACCCTCTATAATTTGTATTTTGTATTATGTTAAAGTAAGTACATACTATTAAAATTTGTATAATTTTAGGTTTTTTAGGTAAATGAATTGAAGCCAATTGAGAATCTAGTTTCGACTTCAAATCTTTTAGTCAGATTATCATTATTATCTATATCTATATCAAAATCATTATCATTAAAATCAATATTTTTTAAATTTTAAAAACTCTTATTTATAACACATGATACAAAATTACAAATTAATAAATAAAAAATAAATATGTACCATAATTGTGTAAATTTATTTGAGTAGTGATTTGTATTTATAATCTAATATTCACCTCTTTTTTCTAAACTTGTTAGCCAGTACTAAAAATAAATAAGAAAATAGAGGATATAACATAAAAGAGGAGAGACATGAAAAGAGTGGAGCTGAGAGAATAAATTTGATAAAAAACAAGAAATTTCTATTTTATATTTATAGAAATTTGTTATATTAAAATAAAATATATATATATATATATATATATTAATTTTTTTAAATATAAATGGGCAAAAATCTAATAGCTTTCGAATTTCTATCTATAGTGATTGGAATGAAATTTGATGACTATAAATACACACACACACATATTATGGGATATGAAAAGTGACATGCACGACCAGTTACTTTCCATGTCATCGTCCATTATGCATAAACATAATGGTCAGTGTCAATAATTGACAGGGCTAAGTTAAAAAAAACCCAGCCATGACTTGTGTCCCATGATCAGTCCTGGGTCACCATGCCTGTGGACCATTCCAATCATTTAGACACGTGAGTCATGCATACTTCGACACGAGGCATGACTAGCCTTGGCTATGCATGACATAAGCCATGCCATGGACTGGCATGGCTCTAATCCAGCATGACATAAGCCATGCCATGGGCTGGCATGACTCTAATCCAGCATGACATGAGACATACTATGGGCCAATATGACTCATATGCAGATATGATTCTGGATTGTGTCACGCTAGGCTAGAAATGACTATATTGGGTTAACCTAAAGGTATCAAATGGGTCGTGTCAAGCACGACATGGTGGCGTGGTCCATCGGCTCAACAATGCATTGTGGGCATGACCGTGCTTGACTCTACCAAATGGCAAATATACACGGGTTGTGCATCTTTGCTATTACATGACGGGGATCCAGCTGGGTGATCACCCTAGCTGGTTTACCGTGCCCTCGGGCCTGACATGAGGCATGACTCATTCTGGTCCAGCACAACACAAACCATTTCATCGGGCAGTCCAACCTAGCCTGAGGCATAGTTCTGGATGGTGCCATGCTGGATTGGGCACTACTAAATAGGGTTGGGTAGTGGGCCATGCATGGAATGACCAATTCATTTGACACCTCTAGTCATATCACATGCAATGCTTTGGCTGCATGGCCCACTTGAAACCTGTAGATATTGGGCAATGGATATAGGCATACCTGCTTGGCTACGCTGATGGCTACATGGATGTACACATGTTCCTTAGACCCCTCTAGGCTGATGGCTAGGATGATGGCTACAAATAAGTAAAATGGTGGACTTAAGAGTATCTCCAAAGGGCTCAACAAATAGCTATTTTTAGCTATTTTGTTGAGTCAATTAAAAAAAACAAGTCGCCAATCTGCTCGCTACCCCGCTCATTATTTTGCCTCCTCACCTTCTCCCTCAACAAATGTAGCCAGCATTTCTCACTTAGTAGATCTCTCCCTCCAAAATCTCTAGCCAACGTCTTGTCTAGATCTACTGGATCCAACGACACTAGCAACTACAAAACCTAGCATAAGCATCTCTGGTATTGTTGATCATAGCCGAGGAGTTAGAGATTGTTGGCAAAATGATGAATCATGATGATGTCTGAATTCTGATCGGAATAAAAATGTCTACATAATTCTCAATCTTTCTCCGTTTTCCTCTCTTTCTTCGCTACATCAACAACCATACCCCATATGCATTCAAACTTGTTCTTCACAAAGGTTTGTTTTCTTTTTTTGGTCCTTCTCTATTATATTTTATTTTTCTTTTTTTGGATTCCCCATCTTTAATTAATATTTGCATCTTTTTAACTATGTATTTGTGTTTAATTGTTTTATTCTGGTGCTATTTTCTAATTTTGTTCATTGTGTCGTAATTGATTGTTTCATTGAAAATAGCAATGACGCATGAAGCTATGTTCCCAGTGGATGCTTATAAGGGAACAAACGTAGGTGAGTTTAACACTCAATCAGTAAAAAAAATAAGTTAGTCTTCAGCAATATCACCTCAAATAGAATCAACCACCAAAAAGTTTTGAGGTGCCAACTTTTCAATTGAGGACGTTGTTTCAATCTTGGGCTGATTGAATATTAGTGTGAATGTTATGAATGAGAATGAGCAAAAATCTAAAAGGTATTGGGAAAGGGTTTGGAAGTACTTCAACAAATACAAATCCTAGTCAGATTGTAATCAAAATCAAGTTTCTTTGATGAATTATCAGTCTACAATTCAATAAGCCACCAATAAATTTCGTGGTTGTTTTGATCAAATTGAAAGATTGAATAAAAATGGACCGACTGAGAAAGACAATATATGAGTGTATTTTAATTACAAGTGTGAAATTATTATTATGATACATAATATTATTGTACAATTTTCTTTTATGATATGTAATATTATTGTATAATTTTCAGGTCCGTGATGTGAAGAAAGTATACAAGGAACTTCATAAATCTTCTTTTCCATTTGAACATTATTGGAATGAGTTATGGTATACCCAAAATGGTTCAAGGATTTTTAGTCCAAGAAACAAAAAAAAAAGTGGTGCATCTCTTAGTAGCTTTAATCTTTCAACACCAGAATCGATAAATATAGAAGATGATAGTGGGGGCCTGGAAAGGCCAATTGGAAGGAAGGCTGCGAAAGAGCGAGCAAGAAAGTCAAAGAGCAAACTCTATGAATATAATAATTCAAGTTCAACCTATTTCATGAAATTGTTTGAAGAAATAAAGGAGGAGAAAAAGAAGATGGCGGAGAAGAAAGTCACTTTCATGGAAAAAATAGTGGTTGTCGAACAAGATAAGTTTATTGTTGAACAAGAGAAGGTGACTATTGAACAGGAGAATGTACAACATGTGCAAATGGAGGGACATAAAATAATGTTTATAGATAAAAGTATTATGCCTCCGATTCAAGCTAAATATTTTAAGCACCTCCAGAAAGAAATCATGACAAAGAAAATATAGTTTTTTTTTATTCATCGACTAACAACTTATGTTATTGATCTATATGAAAATCATGACTAAATGTTTGATTTTATTTTTTTTTATTTGACTATTTTTATTTCAGTGCAATGACCTTTGATTTCTTATTAGTTTATGTTATTGATTTTAAAGGATGACTATGATGCACACATGGAATAAAATTACATCATAGAATTTAATAAAGAAAAGAAAATTATAGTACCAAAAAGCAAGCCTAGCTTGAAATTAAAGACCATAATAGTTCAAATTATTCATTAAGCTTTTCATAGCATATTACTGCTTAAAACATTCCATGCATATTCCACAAGTGCTCGATTAAATTAGTATGGAGTATAACATGAGTGTCTTTATCTCAAATACGATGTTGAGTATGAATAAATTGAAGTAGTTTTGAACTCCATTCCGATATCAATGTAGGAGTAGGAATTCCATCTGATGCATCATAACTAAAATCCATTTCATTATTGTTCCTCTCATCCTCGAAAATCACGTTATGCAATATTATGCATGTCATCATAATAATCTCAAGCACTTCAAGTTTCCAGAAATGTGCAAGTCCATGAACTATAGCAAATAATGATTTGAGCACTCCAAAAACTTTCTAAACATCCTTTTTGGTTGACTATTGAGCTCATGCAAAATGTAATTGCTTACTGCCTCTTGGACATAAAATTATTTTGACAAATGTGGTCCACTTTGGATATATACCATTAGCAAAATAATATTTCATAGTATAATCATTGCTATTGACGAAGTAATTAACCAAATGAGCAATACCTTCCGAGAGAAGAGTAAAAATAGAAGAGCATTCTAGTACATTTATATCATTGTGGGATCCATGTAACCTAAAAAAGGCATGCCAAATCCATAAATCATATGAAGCCATCGTTTCTAAAATAATTGTTGGTTCATGAATAGGACAATAGTACATACTTTTCTATGCTGTTGGACAATTCTTCAATCTCCAATGCATGTAGTCAATGCTACCTAGCATTCCTGAAAACCCACGTCTCTTACTGATTGCTAATAATCTAGCAATGTCTGCACTATTTGGTGACATGAGGAACTCATCAGAACAAATTGCTACTTTGGCCGATACAAATCTTTTCAGACTTTCTATGGCAGTGCTTTTGCTGATTCTCACATAATTATCAACATCTGTTGCAACTCCATGTGTAAGCATTCTTATAGCGGCAGTCATCTTTTGAAGGGGAGACAAACCAATATTTACAACAACATTATTTATGTTGGATAAAGTATGGATCTTAAACTTCCATGTTGGATAGAATACAAACAAAAAGTGATCGATTCATTCGAAATCTCATTCGAAATAAATTTGGAGGATAGGTAGGCAATTTAGCAAAATAATCGAGATAAAGTCTCTCATCCCCCTCAACTTGATTACGAAAAAAAATAGAATGACCTTGAATAGGACCATAATGTATTTCGGAACTATTTTAAGTATTGAGTTTCTCCACAACTACTAACATCTCTAACTCATTATCAGAGTCTGGAACCACTAAGAATAATCTTTTATTTTCCATTATAAGCCATAACAAAGAAATATGAGTTCAATACTAGTAAAATAAATTTGAGCTTTTTGACAATGAGAAAAAAATGAATGGTTTATACATTTTTAAAAATACGGCAGTTGTAAATATGATTTTTATAAATATAATCATCATAAATATGATTGATGAAAAAATTAAAGATTAAAATTTGATGACATGGCACGACACGTCATCATTATGGCGCTTAAGTGTTATGTAATGTTATATTTTTTAATTATATTATTAAATGTTAGTTAAAGTAGTAATCTATTTTATTGAGTAATATTGGAGTAAATTTTAAAAATTTTATAGATAAAATAGTGAATTAGATATTTAAATATATTTTAAGCATCTATTTTGTTGTAAATTGGAGATGCTCTAGATCATTTATTTTGTTGTGTATTTGTTTATGTATATTTTAAAACGCGAGTTATGTGTTAATTGATCTTGAAAGAGATAATATGACAGTACAGTTACTATTAGAAGCATAGTTCTGTTATGTTCATTGATTTTTCATTTTTTAATTTGGAACAAGAAGTATCTTTATCCGAGGTCGGCTCGTTATCCCAATTCTGATTTCTCAGTCTTTCAACGTGCTAGGTACATGCTACTCTATAGTCGTCGCTGGACATGCACAGTTGCCCTAGTGATGGCGAAAGCTTCGACGTGGCGCAGCGGAGGATTCCGCCAGCTTCATCCATGCCCTGGGTCAGAAACCTTCGCCGGTATATCGGATCCGGAAAGGGGCTCGGATCCGAAGCTCTAATGGGTATTTCCTTTTTTCTCTATTGCCTTTGTTTTCCCAATTTTGTATTTTCTAAATTCTATGTCTAATAGTTTCTCACAGTAGTCGAATCGGTTAACATCTGGCATCACAAGCTATATGTCTGTGCGATATCACCTGTTGAATGAAAATCGAGTATCTGAAACTTTAGAACAAGCTGACAATGGCTTTTTTGAGGTGTAGCCTATTTTGTATTATTTTGTCGAATCTGTACCGCTCAATTTGATGTAAATGGACATATATATTCCAACATAATCATTATGATAAACTTCAATGTATATGAGTTATTCTGATTACATATTCAAATCCATGAGACGTTTTTTGTCATGAATTTTATGTTTATGTATAAAAGTATATAATTTACGCAAAATTTTGCACTTGGAAATACTCATGATAGATCAAGGATTCTATGCCCCAAATGCACGATATACTTTGTTGAAGAATGATGGATTTGTTTTCCCAAGTAGAGTTTAACTTTTTATTTGTTATTGGGTTGTACAGAGCTAGAGATCAAGAAAATCTTGCTTGATATTTTTAAAGAGAAGCAGCGAAAAATTGTTGAAACTGGCATGATACCAACTTTCTACAAGAAGGCAGGTGCAATGTTGTTTACTCATCGATATTAGTTAATAATGATCATGTTTGGATAGTGAGCTAGAGCTTGAGGTTATTTGTTAATAATAATCATATTTTTATAATAAATGACTTTCTCAGGCACTTGATAGAAGTAGAAGTTTCAATCCCTGAACTGAGTTACTAATTGGGTTTGCAATATATCTATTTTACTATTTTTACATTTGTGTTGGATGACATTGTCATTTACTTTGATCAAGATTTGATTTTAGAACATATTCTAAAAAAAGTCATTTATTATAAAATTAAAAATTATCTGTATGTTGATGTCAAACTCGAATATGAATATCTGGCTTAATACAAGTATTCATAATTCTTGAAAGAGGTGTAAAGTCCTGGAGACTTCTTCAAATACCTTTGTATACGAAGAGTTTATTTAATGTGAATTTGTCGATGAGAATTAAGGAAATGAAAATGATTATTTATATTAATTATATCTATTATATTTAATTTAGTCATAGTTAGATAATTAATCTTTTATATAATTTTTATATAAGTATAATTAATCTGAGGGGTTGTATCAAAAATAAAGTTAATATATTAATTAATAATAATGTTTGATAGTGTACAACTTAAAAGATCATCCTCTGTATGTTTATCAAGTATTTATCTTTTTTGTAATAAGATAATTTCTCAGATAGCTAAAGTAATCTTTGTGGCAATAAAAAACTTGAGCCTTCAATGATCCTTCATCTGAAATTGTGGTCGAAGAAATTTTTGAGTTGATTAATTTTTAACTTATCATTTCTCATAATTAAAATATTATTTATATAGATAATTATTAAAATTATTTTATTATTAGTAAAAAATAAAGAAAAGTATTTAACATAATTGTTTAACTCTAATGAGGTGATTATTTGTGAAAATATTATAAATCAAATGCTCTTTGATTATTTTGGGTAATAAAATATCTTTCATAAATTATAAACTATATTTGATTATACTGCTTGAAAATTAGATGGTTACTTCATATATTGATATATATCTTCTTCTAAAGGTTATCTTAAAAAAATATATTCTTTATGTCGAGCATATCCATCCTCCAATTGTGAGATGAAGTAAGAGATAAAATTTCATACTAAAATTATCTTGTCAATTGAAGCGAGTATCTTGATAGTTCATATTAAATATCTTGCTAAATCCAATCATAATAAGTCTTATCTTAAGATAATTTATTTTCATATTTGGATTCGTGTTCATAGTGAATATTCATTTGTGATCAATAATAAGCTTTTTCAAAGGTTTTGATTTTAGTTCCAAAGTTTTATTAGATTGAAATATATATCTCTTCTATCATGATTTGATAATATTTTAGATGAGATAATGTCTTATAAGAAAATTTGAGTATCCTACTATCATCAAAAATAATAATAAAAAATTAAAAGAAATAATAATATGATAGTATACCAAAATATATGAAATATAGTACTGAGTACAAGATGGTCTAGGTTCTAGGTAGGCTCATCTTTGGTCTGAGCAAGTTAGATATGTTTTTTTCTTATGTTATAGACTATAAGTCTTATGTAGTTAAGTCTATTAGTTACTGATCCAATATGAGTTTGTACTAGTGATGATTTTTGAACTACTATGTCATTTGGACTTCAAAGAGATCTTATAATTCAAGAAATTTTATTTTCTTTAGACTCAATATGATCTGAATTTATTAATAGATATAATTATTCAATGTGAAAAATATTATTTTGAGTACTAGCATGCTCTTATATATATATATATATATGATGTGTGACTCTCTACTAATTGGTGGTCCAAGTTATAGGTAAGAGAGAAAAAGAAAGGAGTTCAAATAAAATATTCGGGATCACACTCTTCCTAGGCTCATTAAAAAATGAGTCATGGTAAAAAAAATAATATCAATACTTGTTAAAATTATATTTATCTTTGGTAAAATATAAGTTTACTTTATTCGAGTATTGGAATATCAAAGAAAAATATATTTTAATGTTTTAGATAATAATATGTTCTACTATAGAGAGTGATTGAGGATAAAATAAATGAATCAAAAATTATTGGTAAAGAAACTATTTTTGAAAAAAAATATTAATATCATCATATAAAGAAACTATTAAACAATATTTTTTTTAAAGGATGAAAGATTTAGAAGGGTATATCTTGAGAAAATACAAAAGAAAATATTTGGTTATTGAGATAGATTGTGATTAAAATTATATTTTTTCAAAAATATTTTAGAATATTATTTTTAATTAGAAATATTTGATTTACCTTAATTAAATATCTATTTTTTTAATAATTTTATTCAGCTGGGGCTTTTCAACCTAATATGTATGATTTATAATTAAATGATTCATATAGTAAATATTAAATTTATTTGATATATATTATAATACATTATTATTTTTAACTTTTTAATATTTTTATCTAATATATTTTATTATTTTTTAAAAAATAATATATTAATGTATATCTTGAGTATTTATCAATTAAAAAAATTAAATAACTAAATATCTTTTTGGTTGTATCTCTACTATATTTTTAAATGTATGAGTGTATCAAAGTAAACAACTAGAATAATTGGGAATAAGCTAGAGATGTGAAAGTAACTAAAATTCAAGTTGGATAATATTATATTTAATAGTTTTAAATGTTTGTTATTAGTTATAATAATATTTTTAAGTTCAAAAAAATATAAATCAATAAGATATAATTACTGATAATATGAGTATTAACTTAAATATTATTCTTGTATACTTCTCTTTAATAAATATTAATATTTATAAATTTTGTGAGAACTTTTAAATGATTTTGGTGGTTAACATATCTCTCTTTATATTATATATAATTCTCAATATGTTTTCTAAAAATAATATTTAATAATTAATATTAGTTTGATTATTCTTTCTACAATATGTACATGGTAGAAAGAATCTTCCCTATCTATATATCTGTGCCATATCACAAATTAGAAATTTTCAAATTTAATTACTCAATTTAAATTAAAGTTTTTAAATCCTAAATTTATAATTCTCTCTCAATCAAAAAAAATTAAAATTTAGGGTTTCTTAAACTAAACTTTAATTGGAAAAATTCTTAAAATCTAATTTCAAAAAATTAGGGTCTTGGGGCTTTATGCAATTTTATTGTTGATTTTGTGCAAATTGGTCTTAAAATTGCTTTTAAACACCATGCGTGTTAACTACCTAAGCTCTCGCCATTGCTTTGATGTTGTTTTTTGCCAACATTGTCAACTTATTGGGCGTCGATGTCCATCGCACATAGTGGGTGTGTGATAAAGATTTGGTGGTGTTCAATGATGCATGCAGAGATGTCAAACGAACATTTCCGTGCTAGCATGACCCATTTTTGGGTGGCCCAGTTAGGCCACTATGCCGTGCTAAGCATGACACAATTGAGAAGTCTTGTTGTACCAAGCACGACATGATTGAGATTATGTCCGGCCTAGACTCGTGCCGAGTCTAGGCAGCCTCATGCATTTTGTGTCGGGTCTTCTTCGGGTCTTGTCGTCGTGTCGGATCGTGCCATTTTTTTGGGCAGTTAGCACTGGCACTAGCAGCTCACAGTGGCACCTGACAGTCGAAAAGACTATCGGGTTGGGGGGTGGGGGCGTCCATGTGGGCTTGGGTCATGCCAAGCGGACGTGCACAACCAACTACGTGGCTGACTCATTAAAAAAACTTGCCACATGTGCCAAATGAGATAGGGGTTTCAAAAAAAATTATATATTTTTTTAAAAAAAGGACAGGGCGGGGCCGGCATGTGCCAAGTGCACTGCGCTTACTTTTTGGTATGTAGTTTCGGGTCATGGTAATCATGTTGATGGGCTATGCCAATGGGTCAGGTACTTGCGTCGGCCTAGTCCAACATGAGGCACGAAACTTCCTGACCCAGCACGACACAAGTCATGCCTTGGGCCAGCCCGATCTAGGTCCAAACACGGTTCTGGACCGTGCCTTGCCGGGCTAGGCATGGTTCATTTGGGCCGTGTCTTTTGCCGTGCTCATACCGGTCGGCTCACTTGTCACCTCTAAATATATGCTTTTCTCTTTTAATCAATGTTTACATATATTGTAGCAATCATGTATACACGTACAATGCTGGTATAATATATGCATTTTTTTTGCTCTAGCATCTGCAATCTTGTTTTGATACTATATTAGAAATTAATACGAAAAATAAATTATACTAATATACCCTAGAAAATATCATATAAACATGTACTTATAAAATAGATAAAAAAGATTTGGACAATCCACATATTAGGTGATTTCATTAAAAATATAAAATAATATAAAATATGCAAGAATAAATAAGTGAACTGCAATATTTTGATATCAAACTGATGTGAATACTAGTTTCTTTAGTTTCTCTAAAAGATTTTTGGTTAAAAAATTTAAAATTCAAAAATTAGAATTTTATATTGTATTTGTAATTAGTTTTCGTGATATAGTTGTAGTGATCCTTTTGTCGGCACGAGATGATACTTGAGAAATTTTACTATTGGTATTAGTTTTCAATTTTTATTATTCTACTTTTGAAATTGGGAAATGTGTGTTGGCTTGGGGGTTTTTTGGAATTATGTTTTGAGATAAAATACAATGAAATTTTTGAGATGGAACATGGAAGGTTAAAATTAAAATTTTGGGAATTGGAGATGCTGAAGGTTTTTGTTAGGTTAGTCTTCGGAAATGCTCAATTGCAGGGGAAAAATATGAAATTAAGGTTCTCCACTAAAAATTAATAGGAAGTGAATTCAAAAAATTCAATTTCTCAAATTAAAACTACAAAAATATGAGGTCTTTTGCAAAATGAGTATAACTAGTTGTTGACTTAATCAAAAACACTATATAAATAAAAAAACAGGAAAAAAAAGAAAAACAGAATAAAAGACAAAATGCTATAATTTCTAAGTGAGCTTTTCCCATAACTTTGCAAAGGTTCTATTCCGTCCTTTGGTGCAAGGTGCCCTTTGGATGGTATCATCATTGGGATGATGTTTTTGGATGTTCTCATAACGTTGATGGTATGACCTCCTCCATTAGTTTGATGTAATAAAAAATTATATGTATTCTCTGTTGGGTTTCTTATGACTCGTCAAATTGGGAAATACTTGATTTGCCTTTTATTTGTCTTCAAATTTGTTCATTTCTTTGTTTGCCATGTTTCCTAATATCTATTCTTAGCTCAACTTATGTGATCATGAATGTTTTGTAAGGGGAATATTTGACTTATACTATTAATGGACTTCATTAGTTCTTAGTATAACTCATTGAGCCAAGTTCTTTTCAATTAGAAGTTATTGTTTTGGGACACATTTAGAAAATTTTAAATTTATGTTATTAAAATATATGAATCAGTTGTCTTTAATTAACTTGATCTTATCATTGTTTATTATGCATTTAATTTAAGAAATTCTCTTAGTATTTAATTTTTATCTTATTTGTGAAATTATAGTTGTATTAAATTTTCATTATTATATAGCTAGTTTTTTTTGTGTTCCCCCTCCTCACACAACCATTTGATATTATTCCTCGGTCTCCCATATATGGGCATTGGGTATCGGGGTCGGAGCATGTAAGGCTTTCATCCAAGCAATATAAGTAGAATATTTGATAGACACCTTAAGTCACATATTCAACATTCCTAGGGACGGAACTTGTCCCTAAGATTAGGTGATTTTTTTTTTTACTTTCTTAATTGGACTATCATATTGTTGATCAGTTCATAAGTAGTTTATAGATAAATTATAAGGTATCGAAAATGAAATTTGATGTTGACTATGATATACTAGTAAGAGTGTTTGTCATTATTTTTTTATCTATTTACTTGTGTTTGATTTGAACAATGAATAAACTGTGATTTTTTGTTTTTATTTTCAATATTAACATTAATACTAATATATCAGATCTATAATAATTTTGAAATCATATATTTGGACAAAAATAATATTGTAATGATTGATTTTTTGGAAATTTTTTATATTGTAAGTATATATTGGATGCCATGTCGTGGTACGATGATAAGTATTTTTATCTAAAGATGATAGATCTCTGGTTCGAGACTTATGCGATATAATTTCTTTAATTTTTGAGAGTAAAATTCTCGAAATATTAATTTCTTCCAATTTTTATAATAAAGTGGGAGATTTGTGTATTAATTATGATTTCTATCATTCAACATTAATACAGAAATACTGTAGTATACTAGCTTTGTCAATATTGTTAATAATAGTACATAATGGTGGTAGTTTTGATATGCTCGGGCCAATGACATCGATGGCCATGAGGTTGACTTTTGATATAAGATATTTTTATCATGTGCTCTATTTTTTCTTATCACTTTTTTGGTGTTTTTTATGTCTAGAAACCTGAAGAGGGATCAATCAGTCACAGGGTACAAAGACTGGCTAAGTATCGATTTTTGAAGGTCCATAGATATATAATTTTGCTTGCTCATTCTATTTAGATTGCTGATTATGATGGTGACGCTATCATTCTTTTTTTTTTCTTTCAGAAGCAAGCAGATCTCTTGCTAAATGCTGATGATCTTGATGTTATGTGGGTTTGCTTGAGAGAAAACTGTGTGATTGATGATGCCACAGGAGCTGAAAAGGTCCATGGAAATGACCACATCAGTTTTTCTTATCTTTATTCCAATATCATTATTAGCATGGATCTGCTTATTTGTGCTCTTTGCCTTATGACATCTGATACCAATTTCTCTTTTATATAATTGTTAATTTAATTGATACTTCTTTTGCTGTGTGTACATAAAATTGCCTTCAAATGTTAACTTGGTTCAAATAGTAGTCACTGTTCTCTGTTCCTTGTTCTAGATGAATTATGAGGATTTTTGTCACATAGCTTCGATATGTTCAGAGCAAATAGGATCGAAGTGTCAGCGTTTTTTCAGCCCTTCTAATTTTATGAAATTCGAGAAAGATGAATCTGGAAGGATAGCCATCCTACCTTTTTACTTGTATGTGATGCGCACGGTAAGGGTGGTTTTTACTTGATGTTTTAAGTTTTTGAATGGAATAAATTTTGATATAATATCTATCTGAAATGGGAAAAGTTAGAAATGGAAGTAATTTTCATCGATGTTCTACCTTTTAAAATGAGATATGATTGGGTAGGTGATAGTTAGACATAAAAATAACATCATTTGGCATGTAAGTGAATATTAATTTCTGAAAATGAAAAAAATGGCTACCCAAAACTGCTAGGATCTCGAACCAATGTATGCTATAATCTTATGCCCACAATATGTTTGTTGAAATATTGCATATTAGTGAGAAAAAAAATAAAACTCGTTCTTTCTTTTTGGTAATATTTGATTAATACATTCTACAACAAGTCAAACACTCTAATGCACAAATAAATAAAGTAAAGCTCTTAAAAATAAAAAAAAACTTGATTGTAACTCAACATACCTTCAATTTTGAAAGAGATAGAAATGATTAGGGTTTTTAATAATGTTTTGCAAATATATTTGCTAGCTTATCTTTGATAGACTTGTATGTCATAGTAATTTTATTTCTTAAATTTTTGTTTTGATGAAGTAATAATTAATTTCAATCTTGTTATTTGATTGTAAGAATTAGATTGAACTTAATTTATCATACAACTTGAGTCTCATAAAATAGACTGGTAGGATGTGAATTAATTAAACCTTTTTAGGTAACTACTCGATTCGAAGAAACTCATATTTAATGTTATGATTCTATACTATTATTTTGTACTTTATGTATCATATATTTTATATTTTATTTTGTACTTTATGTTTTGCAAATATTTTATATTGTTTGATGATATGTTTGTATGTATTTGAGTGTTTAATGGATGAATTTTACTAATTATATGTTTAGAGGAAATTTGATGTATGATAGTGAAATTAGAGTTATTTGGAGGAAATTAGTAAACTCGGTGGAATGATGTTTATATGAGAGAAAAATATTAGAGAGTTATAATATTTTTTATGTCATAACTTGGTTACACACTTTCCTATCTTATAGAGAAGTTATAGTATTAATTTTGGCCGTAACTCTATAAAATAAGTTGTGATAATCTTTGTATGCTATAACTCGACTATTGAATTGATATAATTATTTTATTGTGCAATATAATCTTCATGGTAAGTATATTTTCATGGAATTGTGGTTGTACTAATTCTTAAACACTATAATGGTCATGATATTATTTTAATGTCATGGTAGCTAAGTACCTCGTTGTAAATTGTAATTATGAGTCACATTAAATTTCAGCGTCACGACCTAATTGATTAAGAGTCAAAATATAAAGTATTTTGAGTCGTGATAATATTTTTTGCCATGACTATTTGTTCTAGAAAGCATTAAATTTAGTCATGGTCATGTTTAGCTTTGTGATTTTGTGCTTCTGAGAGAAAAAGTTAAAGCCGTGGTTGTACTTAGCATCACAATTTTGTATTTTAGAGAGAATTTATTCGACATGATAATTTTTAGCATCATGATATTTTTAATTTTTGCCCATGAGATAAAATATCAAAGCACAATCACATTCAGTATCATTACTTTAAGCTATAGAACAAAAATTCATTGGTCGTGGCTATTTCTATTGCCGCAATATTTTTCTCTAGAGGGAAATTATTTTAGTCGTAATTATTTTTAGTGTTGACATTTGTAATCTAGAAGAGATCCAACGAGATGACAAAGTCACGATCTTAAGCCAAAGCCATGACTTCATCTTGAATAATCACATAGAATCTCTGATTATAAAAAAGTAACATTTTGAGAAAAATGAAAAAGAGAGAAAATGGGAGATGGAATACGAGCTAAAAGTCACTAAAACCTTAATCGGCATAAATCCAACTTCAATTTAGTGGCAAATTAAAGGCAAAAGAGAGCAAGTATTATTGAGATTATGTTTAAAAATTTAGATTTTCATGAAAGTTATTTTTGGAAACCCTCGATTCCATGAGATGATTCTCTAAATATTTTATGCACAAATTATTTTGATGTTAAGTTAAATTGAGATCTAAGATTAATGTTATGAATTTGTGTATGATGGATATTTGATTACTTAATGATATGTTTGTGCTAATATTATGGTTTGAATATTAATATATATGGAAATAATTTAAAATAATATTTAGGATTTTCACTTTATTGTAGGTTTATGCTTATCAGTCAAGGTGGATGGTAATAACTATGTACGGGACACACTCATATAATTACATAAGAAATAAGTGACAATCTTTTATATTATAATATACGAGATAAATTTTTTTATGAAAATCTGAGATTAATATAAATTTAATTATTATGGGTATGATACTTACGAAATTGAAAACACAAATATAATTATGATCAATCTAATATGTATATTTTAGAAAAACTAATTTTTGAATATTGTGAGGGTTATATAGAATGACTAACCTTGGAATTTACCAAAGTCTGAGAGCTGTATGTTAGCTATGAGAGAGGATGCCAAGTATGCCATGAGACACATGTAAGTGAATGTATTTCATTACTTTCATACGGTGATGATAACCTTGGAAGCATTTTTATTTGTATTATTTACATAGGTAAAATTCATGAGATGTCATATGTTAATCATCGTGAGTATGATGTTTATGAAGCTAAAAATATATATATTTATGATCATATTATTTTATGTCTTTAAGATATTTTAAGGTCGAAGAATAGAAGTGCACACTCGAAATAATCATGAAAGATAGTTGATTTATTGTCTAAAAGGAATAAATATGCAAATGATAAGTTTTTGGAACTGTGTCAAAAATAATAAGTTTTGATATCATAACAAAATTATAATAAGTTTATTATATCATTGTTTGAGAATATTTAGTCAGATTAGTTAATTTAAGTTGATATAATTATCTTTGTGAAAGGATTCCTATTTTTATAGTTGATTGAATATCATTTTCTTGCTTAATATTTGCATTATATGTGTTTTGTTTTTGTATTTTTTAGCCGTTACACTTACACGAGTTAAAACTCAATGATTGAGCTAACATATTTGAATCTAGAAATTGAAAGAACAATGAGAATAAAATTGAGATAGAGATCTGAGAGAGATCATGGAAGGAATTGATAGCAACTTAGATCACCAAGACGGTGAGAGACAAGTTGTCAAACATCCCATTTCTCACTGTAATTAATGAAAATATTAGCACTCAACTATGATGGATAATTATTTTGAGATTTGGGTGCTATTGGTGAAATCTAATTATCTTGAGTTGAATCTTAGTTTGATAGCCATGATTCAACATCAATATGAAGATTGATTTTCAAAGGATACAATAAATAACCACATGATAGTTTTTAGAGTTTTGTGATATGGAGAAGATTAATTGAGTTAAAACTGATGCCTTAAAGTGATAACTTCTTTAATTTTATGAGAGAAAAAGTTTGGAATTGGCTCAAATTCTTATCTAGATGCTTGATTAAGAGTCAAGATGGATTTATATAAATATTTTTCAACTAGTTCTCCTTAGGCGTGCTTCCATGCAGTTAAGTTATCTTTCTTGAGGCATGAATAGTAGAAATGACACTTTGAAGATTTTTGTTGTTGCAACACAGGCCA
The DNA here is from genome assembly GCA_029783825.1 of Sapria himalayana. NCBI lineage: Eukaryota > Viridiplantae > Streptophyta > Magnoliopsida > Malpighiales > Rafflesiaceae > Sapria > Sapria himalayana. The sequence goes on along the minus strand of JAREIK010002107.1, from coordinate 4,171,845 downwards.
AAGTGATGTTGGTTGGTCTCTTTGAGATATAAAATGACGTTTTGATTTTTTATTTTTTTTATAACCAATTCAAAATGTTGTCGTTTTGATTAGGATTTAAATTACTTATCCAGTTAATATTGTTTTGGATAAGTGATTAAAAATTATTTCAAAATGACATTTTGGTATGATGGGCTTTAAAAAAAGGATTATGGCTTTTAAAATGATGTTGTTTTGGCCTATTAAGAGTCAAAATGATGTCGTTTTATCTTTAGAACCCTTGAATTCCGCTTTTTAAGTAGAAAAATCTTAGAATTCAGAACTTTAGTGTTTCAAATCTCTTTTTTTGCTCAGTTTCAAACCAAACAAAAAGATCTACACTAGTGGTGTCAAACGGGCTGTGCTGCTTGGGCCCGGCTTAAGGCATGACCTGACTCAGCCGTGTTTGGTTTGCACGGCACGATGCAAATTCGTGCCCATGCTGGGCTGGCTTATGGCATGGCTCGTGCAGTGTCGGGTTGGGGGTCTTTGGCCACGTGCCTTGCCAGGCACAACCCGAGTGCTTGGCAAGCGGGAACGACATGGGAGATGTCCTTGACGGCCTATGAAACGATGCTTGACAGGGGATGACACATTGTCGCCTGATGGGCGGATGGCTCGGGAGGCCGGACGGGGATGGCAGAGCTGCGACTTGGGTCTCAAACCCTAATTTTTAAAATTTTAATTAACCTAAATTATTCCAATCCAATCTGATCCGGCTTGAACCTGGACTGATTTTGGGCCACGGGTCATGCCGGGCCTGCCCTCCAAATAATCGTGCCGTGCCTGGCACAACACATGAGCCCAAGTGTGTTTGAAAAAGGGCCAGGCTGGTTCAGCCTGGCCCGTTAGATACCTTTAATTTACACCCCCAAACACTATACAAGAGTAGACGAGGCATAAAATCAACCAAAAATCAGCCAAGAAAAAATTGAAAAAGAAAAATCTCACTTTCATTGGTATTTACTTTTTTTTTTTTTTTATTTTTTTTTTACTTTATTTATGATTTTGATTCATAATTTAGCTTATGTAAATGAGTAATTCATATGACTCTTTTGATTATTTTAATTATTTTATAAATGTCTCAATTTGTATTTTTTAATTATAATTAAATATTGTGATGTAGTTGATTTGTGTTGGAAGAAAGAAGAATGTATTTTAATGCCAATGAAAATGATATTTATATTGACTCTACAGTAATTTGTGGAAGTGAAATAAAAGAAATGGGATGAAAATATGTCCGGTTATCTAATGAATAGATTTAATTATAATTATTTGTATATTTTCTGATAAGGTAACCATGGGTAATATTTATGGACACAAACAACATCTTTTGGTGGATATAGAAATGCCAAAAAAATATATGAAATACCTGATTAATGTTAGACAAATGATGGAAATTATATGAAAGGGAAAAAAAAAATCAAAAGGAGCAATTGAAATGAGAAATATTGATTTGTATGAACATTTTGAAGACATTGATAAAGAAGTTGGAAGTAGAAGAGTTTTTTCTAATATTACACGTAGAGGTGTCAAACGTGCCAGGCCGGCCCGGCCCGGCATGAGGCACGGCACGGTTCGGCTGTGCCTGGGCCGGCCCGGCACGTTCAAAAACCGTGCCTGGGCCCGTGCCGTGCCCGGGTGAATTAAATCCCGTGCCGTGCCGTGCCTGGCCCGGCTCGTGCCTTGGTATGGCACGCCGGCACGGGTCCATCCCGTGCCGGTTCACGCAGGCAGGCGTGGCACTGCCGGCGTGCCATGCGTGCCGTGGCGTGAGTCGCGACTCACGAGTCACGACTCACTGAGTCATGACCCAACTGGGCCCCGCCCCCGGTAAAAAGACCGCGTGTCGGGTCCAAACAGACCCGCCCCGCCTGCCCCGCCCCTGCCGTGCGCCCGTGCCGCCTGGCCAAGCCAAGCCGTGCCCGAGCGGGCCGGGCACGGCACGGCACGGCCTTGCCGTGCCCGGCTTTAACACACCGTGCCGTGCCGGGCACGACACGGCACTGTAGCACGGCCGGGCACGTGAAAAACGGTACGTGCCGTGCTGGGCCGGCCCGTTTGACACCTCTAATTACACGTGAAGGAAGTAATACACACAGAGGTAGTGCAAAAGGATCAAAAGAGAAATGGGCTAATAGATCATTTTTCACCCATAATGCCGAATTGGTAGTTCACAATAGAAGTGAGAAAATGACTCAAACTAATATGAATGACGCTTGCAAGAAGGAAGCAAAGATAAGAGCTTGCTCTCTTATTTCAAGGTGGATGTATGATGCTGTCATTCTATTTAATGCGGTCACATATCCAAGTTTCTAGTCTATGATTGAGGCTATTGGTCAATATGATGTGGGGATGAAGAGGCTAAGTATTAATGAGGTAAGGGTTACCTTAAGAATGAGTTGGAGCTTTCAAATATATTTCATGAAAGATTATGAAATAGAATGGAAAAAAAATGGATGCTCCATTATGTTGGATTGATGGATCGATAGAAAATGAAGAATTTTGGTGATTTTTTTAGTGAATTATTTTAATGAAATTATGTTTATGGAATCTATTAATGCTTCTTCAATGATTAAGATAGGAGATATGTTTGAACTACTAGACAAGTAGGTGAACTAAGTTGGTGAAGAAAATGTAGTTCAAGTCATCACAGATAGTCACCCAAGCTATAAGATGACAAGTAATAAATATTATTTTTAGGGCTTGAATAAGTAAAACTTTATTAATTTTAATATTTGAATGATGTATTTTAATTTTATATATTACATGATGTTGGGATGATGTTGCATAAAAAGTGGCCTAATTTGTATTGCACACCATATGCACACATTGCATTGACATGATATTGAAAAATATTGGAAAGTTAACAAACAATAAGAGGACTTTGCAAAAAGCCATATCACTAAGTGGTTATATTTATAAGTGTTCATGGTTGCTCAACATGAAGAGGCATTTTGCCGGACAAAAGAAACTGCTTAAGCCTGCTAAAACATGATTTGTCATTGTTTTCAACACATTGTCTTGTGTTAGGCAATCGTGCTTCCACGATTGTGGTTCAGAAGAAGGAAACAATATAGAAATAGTAACAATGATATATATTCAATCCACAACTATAATCAAATTACGGTAGAATCAAAAATGAAACAAAACCACACTAGAAACTCACTAAATAATGTGGTTCACTATTTGTTTAATATGACTAGCTACATCCATCAGAAAATATTTATCCATTACAGATTATAACCAAACCAGAGAGCTTACAGTATGTGCAGTATAGAAACAGTCATGAAAAATTACGTAGAAGAGGAGGAAGAGAGATGAGCAATACCACACTACGAAAAAATAGCAGCCCTAAAAACATAAAATAAATATAATTTATATTAATACAATTTCTAGTTTAATTAATCGGAGTGGGTCGGATTACTCGGACGTGTCATATTTCCTGCACTTACATGAAAATATTAAAACAGAAATAATTTGGTTATACAAAATAGATAATCAAAATAAATTATATACAGTATCTTATTTACATGAGTAAAAAATAATTTGAGGAAGATGTTCATGTGTGCAGATTGGTTAGAAAGCAAATGAGCTAAGGAGAAAAAGGGGAAGAATATAGCTAAGATGGTCATAATGTATTCTTTTTGGAATACTATTATATTTCATTTAAAGATTTTAAGTCCTCTTATTTGCATGTTTTGCTTGGTTGATGGTGAAAAAAAAGATTTTATGAGTTACATATATGAAGCGATGACTAGAGGAAAGGAAATTATTGTTAAAAGTTTTCTTGGTAATAAAGAAAAGTACAATGAGATATTCGAAATCATTGATAGGAGGTAGGAGATTCAGCTTCATCTACCTTTGCACGCAGATGATTACTTTTTGAACCCAAAAGTCTTCTATGATAAATCGGAGTTGGAGCATGATGAGGAAATTATATAAATGCATCGAAAGAAAGATAACAGATGTTGATATACGAGAGAAAGCTATGGATGAATTGAGTGCATATATATATAGGCCGAAAGAGTATTTGGAATGGACTTAGCTATTAGGAAAAGGAAGACTAGGGCACTAGGTTAGTTACTTTATATTTTCAAATTTATTATATTATATTTTAGATAGTAGAAAATATGTGAATTGTTTTAAATATATCACTAAATTATTTTATATATATTATCTATATTATAGTTAAATAGTGGACTTTATTTGGAGCTTCAGTTCAAATTTTGAAAAAGTTTGTTGTTAAAGTCCTTAGCCTAATATGTAGTGTATCAAGTTGTGAAAAAAATTAAATTATCTTTGAAAATATACGTAATATTATGTGCTTTAAAAATAATAAAAAATATTTTAAGTTTAAAAATTAGTAAATATGAATAATAAATATTTATGTGCTTATAAATTTTGTAAATTCATACCAAGATTAGAAATAGATTAAAACACCAATGTTTGAAGATTTGGGGTACATCAAGCATAATCAAGCATTGAAGAAAAGATACGATGAGCATAATATCATTGATCCAATAATCTTAAAAGAAATTAATGAGAGTAATGAATGGTTGATAGGGAGAATGATTGATGAAGATTCTCATGACCATGTAGATGTATATGTTGATTTAGTGTTTGATGATGATAATTTGACATGATGTGATATTACTAGAGCAAATAAAGATGAGGAACCTAGATTTGATACTAGAGCTAGAGCAAGTTCAAGCAGGTTGTCATCATTATCAAGGGGGAATGACACATCTTTAAGCTTTAGACTCATGTATTCTCTTTCATTAATAGATGAATATAAAGAAATTAATTATTGGGGAAATAGGGAGGATGAGGAAAACTATAATAATGATGATCATTATGTGGATGTGAAGGATGAATGATGATTATCTGTTCACTGTTGTAGACAAATTAGTTATTTTAATGTGTTTTATTTGGATGATTTATGAATTTGGACAATAAATATTTGTTTGCATATTGATATATTTTATTGATAATTTTTATGGATTTTTGAAACTCTGGAGATGAGATTTGTTATATTTGTTAATATGTTTTATAAATTTTTATGCTTAGAGGTATTATTGATGTGTTTTTATTAATTGGATTGATATTTTTAATGATTTTTGATAATAAATAATTGTTATATTGATTATATTTTTAAAAATATATATGTTAGATAGGGTATGACTTACATAAAAAAGCTCGTGTCTTATGAGTGCATTGCTCCTTAAGGCTCTAGGAGGTCTTTGCGCCATGGTGTGTCTTGCATCTTTTACAACTATTCCAAGTATGTGTTCTACTCAGTATCTTTTATCTTGATTATTTTCTCATTCTCATTTTGATGTTATATATATTTTTTGTTTTTTATTCTTACTTAATAGTTGAAGGATCCTAAATATTCTTTTTGATGTACTTAGTTATGAACATGATATTTTGATGAATTGAGAGCAATCATATGTGAAATCTTGTTCCAAAATTCATAGCTAAGTCAACATCGCCGGCGGTGCTCTGTCCTGTATGAGGCATGATTGTCTCGCACCTGGCACAGCATGAGCCATGCCTCAGGTTGGTTTGATCTAGGTCTAGGTATGGTTCTGGACCGTGTTGTGCATGGCTAGGTACGACTCTCCTATGTCTTTCCATCAAATATTCACTTACAGCTAGTAACTTGTCTTTTTATGGTTTACGTAGTAGTTCTCAAATCTTATTAGAGTAGAAGATATACATTTGCTCTGTCATATTGTGATGTTATTTTGAATGAGAAAATGCCTTAGAAATAGGTTTAAGTGTCTTAATATTATCAAAAAAAGTAATAAAAGAAAAAAAAAGAGAAAACATAAGTATAATAATACTTGTGTAATAAGTTAATAATTATCACGCAATCATTTTATTCAGGAAATCAATTAGAAGATTAAGATTAGAAAAAGTGACTGTAGAATTATTTGATTCTATATGAGATTCTTATTTTGTTTGAGAAAGTCGTATATCTCATTTTATTTGTATAAATTTCTAACGTCTTGGATAGTTAAGTTTCATCTTTCTCAACTAATTTTTAGTTGGGAATAAAGTAGATTTGTGTGCTATTAGCTTAATTGGACTCCAGTGATATTTTTTTTTTCTAGGAAAATCTCACTCTTAATGGTTAATCTGTTATGTATCTATTGTTGCATAGGATGCCTCTATATGAGAGTCCTTGTTATGTGAACTAATAAGTTGAGATATAGCTTAAAGGTATCTGTCTCTCCCTCTCTCTCATAACTATGGGTCTACGTGAGATGCTCGAGGAGTAAGGTAGAGATGTAGAGTAATAGATCTAGGTATGTCTTATGAATTATGTGTCTACCTATACTCGTTCAAGAACTTGTCTAGTTAAAAAAATTAACACTAGGACTCCAACACACTCTATCAGTTTCTAACTAATAATATTTACATCCCTTTTTGTATATTAAAGTAATTAAGATAGATATATTTTATTATCTTAAGTATTAGCTTGTCACATTTTGATAAGAGATTCTGAACAAAAATAAATGAGAGAATAAATTATATTTGGAATACAATACCATATTATGCGCAAATCATTTACTTACACTATTAGATTAGGTCTGAATATTTAGGTTTTAGGTATTCGAATAGCAAAAATCTTAATATTCGCTGAAAATATAAAAAAAAAAATCTTCCTTGGCAAAATATTTTAGTGTAAAAATTTTTGTACTTTATATATTCTTTAATTTAAAAAAAAATTCATTATTACAATATTCTTAGCAATGATATTATCAATTATGTTATTATGTTAGTTATTATGGTTGCAGATGGTTGTGGTGATGGTGGTGACTAAATTTGGACATCAATTGTTGGTTATTATGTTAGTTTTAATATCATGTAATGACTGATTGTAATGACTTTTATAAATGAAAAATTTAAAATGATATTATCAATTAATAAAAGAAATACAAATTCATATGTAAATATGATGTAAATGGTGAGAATCATTCTTGATTCTAATTGAGCCAAGATCTATATTTCATATAAAAAATAATTTAAATTAAATGCATAAAAATTAATTTCAACTCATAATATATTTTATATAAAAAATGAGAGATCATACCTAATGTATACGGTTCTTATTTTAGTATGAGATTTGAGAGAAATTAATATCTTGATAATTTTAAATCTAAAATCAGAGAAATGTGTCTGAAAAGTCTCAAACTCAAGATTTACATTCTTTGAACAAAGATGTTTATAATTGCATCAATGCATGATCTCTAATATATGCATGCAATAAGATGACTTATATTCAATCGATAATCTTATTATTATTATTGTCTAAATATTTTTAATTTCAAAATTTTAATGAGATTTGGTTAATTGGCGCTTATGTATCGCTCTTGAATCGACCATCATTTCATATAAAAAATAATCCAATTTAAAAACATATAAAGGCCAAAAAATAATAATTAAAGTTCTCATACAATTTGAACACTCTAATATATAGCGAAAATAAATGCATTCTAAGGGGTGAAATACAATGCTGTACAACTCAACATTGTTAGATAGGGTTCTACCACGTCAGCTAACTAGTGATATAAAATAGCAGAACACTTGATTGGACAATTCCTTTTGGCTAGGTGAGAGAAAATCCCTGCATTTTGTTAATTTTAATAATTTCTAAACAAGCCCTTCTGAGTTCTGCCCCCCACCTTCTCTCCAGATTTTTTTAACTCTACTCTTGCATTATATTTTTATTTGGCAATTGTTTTTTTTCACCGTATCTTGAAGGTTGCCACCCCTTGATTGTGGCTCAGGTGTCACTTACACAAGCTAGAATAGATATGAGCGAGCTTGATGAAGATTCTGATGGTTTTCTTCTTTCTCATGTATGGAGCTACACTTAGTCTGCTAACCCCATTGAATTCCTATTGGGCCTGTCATCTTCTGTATGAAAATATATTTAACCTTTTTTAATTTTCAGGAAATGGAGACTTATATTCGTGGTCTTATCCCGAATTTAGCTCAGCTACGAGATATGCCTGCATCATTTGTTCAAATGTATTGCCGCATAGCAGCCCACAAATTCTTCTTTTTTTGTGATCCTCATAGAAGAGGTTTGCATGGCTATTATTTAGTTTCAAAAGAGTAATGTTGCATAACAATAGCTTATTGCTAATTGTTTATTTTTTTATATGCTGTGATACATGCCATCACTCTTTCCATGCTGCCTTTCTTTTTCATATGAACGAAATGTTAATCTGCAATCCTGTCAAAAATCATAAATTTGTTTGGTTTGATGTTTTATTTTAATCTTTTAAAAATCTTGTTTCATTTGAGTAGCTTGATTGGAAGATAAGGCAATCAAGTTTTATGGTTTATTATATGTCATGGTTATATATTTGTGCAAGCTAAATATATGTGGGATTGAAATTAAATTTTGTTTTAATGATGTACTATTTGATGTTAATTTGAAGAATTCCAAGGTACCAATTGGATTGACAATATGTGTTAAACTGAAATAAGTTTGGATGATGATCATCAAAAATTTTTTTGATAATTTGATTTTGAATCTTTATTGTTGAAATTAATGAACATAAATAGTATAATAATAAACTCTGAAAATATAATACATTAAATATCATTTATAATGAGCAAAAATGAGTTAGATAAATAACAAGTTGTGAGTTCGCATCAAAAACATAAAAAGAAAATAAAAACTGAATAAAACTATCACTTTCTTATCAAGTTGATGCACACAAGTTCACAACACCCAACTTAGATGAACTCAAGGTAGATTGAGGCCTTTTCAAGACTTTAGTAAAGATGTGTTATGATTGAATAATACCCTTGAAGTTATAATTGGGGTTTGAAGATGTGGCCTAAACTATGAACCTGTGATATAAATGGAGTCTTAACCTGTATCTTGTAGTTACGACTTACAAATTATGTCTACGGTGTTGAGATTTTAATGGTAAAGTTGTAATCTGAATAAAGTTATAATCATGTTCTTTGGTGTTGCGACTTGACCGAAGTCAAGATTATGCATTCAGTGTTGCAACATGAATTATGAATAATATTATGATCATTTTCTTTGGTGTCATGACTTGATTAAAGTTAAAATTGTATGTTTAGTGTCATAATTTGGATTGTGAAGTTCTGATTTGAATAAAGTTGTGATCCTGTTCTATGTTGTCATGATTTGAACAAATTTAAGATTTGAATGAAGTCATAATATGTCTTGTTTTTTTATGACTGAATACCTTAAGAATTTAAGTTGCGACCTTATCTTGGTGTAGTAACACAAATAAAGTTGTGACATATGAATTTGATATTGTGACTTATGTCTCATGTTAAAAAATTGTTTTTATTCAAGTATTTTATAAATGTAATATAATAAAAAAAATAACACTAAGATGTATTGTAACAATCTCAGAATATAGTAAAAGTTTTTCTTTTGTAATTGTGTGCTCTCTCTTTTCTTCCAAATTATTTCTCTTATGAGTGTATGTGTGATTTTTTCTTGTGAGTTTTCTTTTCTTATTTTAAAGACTCTGAATCATCATCTCTCAAATGCTTGAGTCTATATATTTGATATCTAGGTATGCTTGATATCAAGCGCGACCTGATACATGGTATCCAATGAGATCTATGACTTGAGATTTGATATCAGAACCAAATTGTGAAGCACATGGGGCTGATTTTCTAAAGGTTGATTTAGGTCTAATCTATTTTTTTATACTTGATATCAAAGCTAAGAAGGTTGTAACTATAAGGTTCTATCATTTGGTTTCAAATCTAAGTATGAGTTTTAATATTTGATATCCGAGCCAAGTTTATATTTTATCATTTAATATTAAAGTTCAAGGTTATCAAGCCTGATTTGAATGTGAAATTGAGAATGATGATTGTATTTTCATCTAAAGCTGAGATCAAGAAGTTTTTGAGGATGAGTTTTGAACTTTAGAAATTGAAGATAAAAGATTATTAATTTGAAAGAAATTACTATTTTTTCATTGAAGATTCAAAGATGATTGTAATTGATCATAAACTAGAGACAATGTCAATTGATATTATAAACTAGGATAAAGGTTGAAACAAAAAGCATGAGGCTTGATTCCATTGTGCTTGACAAATGAGGTTTTTAGTGAATATTTTTGGTGAAAAAATGATGACAGATTTATGGACACAATAGTTTTACATATTGATCAGTCAACTCTCATCTATTAGTTATTAAATCAATGCTAATAACAAAAATACTACAATTATATGTTCATTATCAGATTTATGAGATAATTTTATTATCACTATTGATAATAATACAACAGAATAATTATATGAGATAATAGTTTCAACCATAATGTTAGTGTATATGAGGATGCAAAATATGAAGTACTCGAACAAAGTTGTGTTCAAGGAGAGAACTAAAGAGAGAAGTGAGAGGTGAAAGCTCAAAGATAAGAAAAATAATAAAAATTATGGGTTAAACTGGAAAGAAAGTGTTGGAAATACGATAAAATTGGACATTTCATGAATGATTGCTAGAACGAATCAACATAGTTGAGACCTGACTTGGCAGACATGTCACAGGCATCAACCTGGGGATCAAATATATTTTGCACATTTTGTGTCCGAGTTGTTTATTATTATTATTATTATATCAATATTTATAATATTTTATAAAGACAAGTATTTTTATTATTTTAATTTATTTTAATTTATATAAAATAATAATATTTATAAAGATAATTATAAATATTATTCTATTTTATTTTATCAATATTTTTTAAGAATAGTATTTATAAATATAATTATTTTTATTTTTCTTATATTTTATTATACCTTGTCCTAGTCGTATTCGTATCTTAGTTTTTTGAAATTTATCGTGTTTCCGTATCCCATCGTATCGTATCATCGTGTCCGTATCCATGTCCATGCTTCTTAGCTCACAACTATGTCTTAAGTGCATAATGAGTGATCTCATGCTAGTTAGTTATTCGACATGCTAATATTTAAGTAATACTATCATATAAATAAATTATTCTTGAAGGATATATTGATGTGGTCGAGTACCAAATTCTCTTGCAAGTTTTGCAAAAGCTATACACGCTTGACATGCTATAAATCTGACATGATGGTGCATAATGGGTCATGCTGAGTTGGGCTAAGTCGGGTTCAATCCGGGTTAAAATCTGACATGATGGTGCTTGGCCCGACACATTGCTAACATATGCTAGCCATAGTTAACCGAAGCTCACAGGCAAGTTGTAGTGACGAGTGCCACTCTGCTAGCCTGCCCTAGCCTATTATATGGGCTAGGGCTGACACTGGTGCCTGTCTAGTGCAGGAACAGTCCATCTTATGCCCAACCCAGCTCACATGTGGTATGGGTTGGTTTGAGTTGGGGCCTCTAGTCTTTTTACTTGTTTCTTATATGGCTAATTATATATATGTATATATGGAATTAATTTTTTTTTAAAAAAAAAATTAAACTGAATTGTGTGTGGATGTGAATGTAAAAAAATATACTAAAAAATATATAATAAAGTCTGAAAATGTAAATGCTTAAAGAAAAATATAAAAAAGACAAATAAAATGTATGCCCGGGCAGCTCTAGTATCATAATGTCACTATGTTTGATTTGAATCGTTATAACTTTAAATTTTAGTTTTTTCATTTTCATGTATACCATCCACTTATAGCTATTGAATTTTATCTTGCAGACTTTTTTGTTCTTCCTCTTAATTTTTTGAGTATGACTTAACTTTAATAATATATAGTTGTAGTATAGTTTTCTTGTCTGAAATTATATTTATAGTTATAAAAAAATAGATTTCGGTACTATAATAGACATTGAATGAGCTAGTGACCAACCTATATTTTTTAATAAAAGATGGATTGGCATTTGGAGTCCACGTGCCTAATGATAAAAATTTTTGATATATCTACCGATATATCTCTGATATATCCGTAAATTCTAAGTATCGATATATCCATTAAAATTAATATATCTATCATTGATTGGATCTCACATATAAATACATACCGATATATCTGCGATATATCCTATATATCCGTAAAATTCAAGTACTGATATATCCGTAGAAACTGATATTTTAATCATTGCACGTGCCAATTCATTGGTTAGTCCACACATGACGACGACATGGTTCCTTGCTATACCTTCTTGTGCTCGACACGGCTTTTGTGGGCCGTGTTATGGGCTGGCATTGGGTTGCCTGACTTGTTTTCCACTATATATATATAGATATGTATGTATGTATGTATATATAAAATATTTGTCACCTCCCAAACAATAAAACATCAAAATGAGCAATAAATAAAATAAAATAAAATCTCAATATTCATCATGAAATCACATTCATAATATAATTAAAGTTAGTTATAAATATTTTCTTTTTCCAAATAAAATCTCAATAATCATCAATTAAGCTTTATCCTGACTACTTGTAGCTGGTTATATGTATCTTATTTTTTTAATCAATTCTATTAAAATTATGTCTATTCATAATTATTTAGTTATTAAATATTTGTTTATAATTTTTACCCAATTCCATTTAGGTATGCTTCTAGTTTTTTTTCTATATTTTTCCAATAGTTTCATACTTTCTAATTGATGTAATTAGGAGATTATTTTGTACTTAAATTAAACTACCATAGATCATTCTTTGTTATCTTATTATCTATAAGAGTTACTATATTATTTTCTTTAATAATTTTATTTATAATTTTATTATTTTTAGTCTTATTATATGTCATCACATTATCCTCATCTCAGATACCCTTATTTTTTGAATATATATATATATATATATTTGATTACCTAATATTTACTTTTATATAGTATGATTGATTTTATAGTCATTCTATAATTTTTTTAAAAAAAAAAAATAAAACAAAATCTTCTTGGCCCACTTACATAGACCCCTACATCCCCTTGAGCCCCCTGAGAACCGAGCAGGTAAGAAATATTCCCAATACCCCCCACCAGTAAGACTCGAACTCGTGACCTCCTGGACATTGCCAAGAGTCCCAACCAGTTAAGCTCCTTACAAGAGGGGTAATTTTTCTTTTAATCTTATTGGTACTCTTCTATTATAAGTAATTTTTAGTTCATCAAACTTGTCTCCAAATAATATGATTATCATATTTAACATAAGTTTATTTTTTTGATAATTTATCTTTTCTTCTATGTTCTCTTTTCATTCGGAGGAAAATAATTTGGCAAACAAAATTTGCTCCAGAACCTTTGATTATATTGTATGCTATAATCACGCAATCCATTGGATACTACCATGTTTTTTTCTTTTTGCTTTTTAGTTCAAAATAATCTCACTCTCAGTTTCTTGTTTTTCAGGGAAAGCATGCATAAAAAAGTTACTTCTTAGCAACTGTCTTCAGGAACTAATGGAATTGCACCAGGTGGGCTGTGTGGGTCATTATATATACTGGTATATTTAAACTATGGAATGCAGGCTGAATATGATATTCATCTTCATGTTCTAATTCTTAATTCTTCTTCTTCTTCTATTACTTCTTGATCATTTAGCCATTAATTTTTCTTTATTTATGCCAGGAGAATGAGGAAGAAGTAACAGACTCTGAGCAGGCTGAAAATTGGTTTTCTCTGACCTCTGCTCAACGCATATGTGGTGAGCCCATGGTACCTTTTTTAGCCATGTCAAGCAAATTACTTCCGAACTATAGGTGTCAACTGGGCTGGGTGGCCCGGGCACGGCACGCCACGGTTCAGAACCATGCCTGGAAGTGCTGCTGGCCTGCATGCGGCATGGGGTTCTGCACACTGCACGAACCAGTATGAAGGCCCATGCGGGCCAGTTTTGCCCCTGCTGGCCAACCCGGCCAGCCTATCCTGACCTGGATTAGCCTGGCCAAGCCTGTCCTGGCTTGCCACCACCCGCCCAAAAGCCATGTCAACTGGCCATTCCGGGCTGCTCCTTTTTTGAATTGTACCGGCATTGCACGTCCCGTTTGACACATCTATCCCGAACACAATAAATTCTACACTCAGATCCCAATTGTTGACTTCGCTTCATTATAGAATGAGCCTCACTGATAGAGTTTAACTTTAATAAGGAAAAATGGGTTTATGGGCCTTTTCAAGTTATCATCTTGCAATTATTTTTTTAAGTGATGATTATTTTTAAAAACACTTTCTTGGGTTACAAGTACATTTGCTTCTCTCTCTCTCTCTCTCACACACACACACATGTATATATATTATACATAGATATAAAAGGGGTGCTTTAAGCGAGCCTAGGCTCAGGGCACAACTACTTTTATTATTGGAATTTTTAAATATATATTAAAATTTATCAAAATTTATTATTTTTTTATTAAATGTTTCTCTTAAATGTTTGAAATCTTAAATTTTTTATTAATTGAATTAAAATTCGAATCATGTTTTATAAGATTGATAAGCATCTTGTTAGGTTGCACTTCACTTCACTTTGTCATGTGCTTTGTGCTGTGCCTTGCTCCTCTGCTATAGCAGAGTTTTTGTGCCTAAATATATATTAAAACTGTGATATAGTGTGAGAATGAAGATCCTTCTATCGGCAGATATGTTTATTGCCCTCGATAAAGATGCCAATGGAACATTAAGCAAGCAAGAGCTTGGCGAGTATGCTGAAGGAACATTGACCGAAATTTTTATTGAACGAGGTAGGGATTTGGATTTGTGGTTTTGTTCCCTGCACGACCTGTTTGGCTCAGATATGGTTGAGGGGTAATTTCGAGATTTTCACTTTCTTTCGTGTTTGGTTTCCACAGTATTTGATGAGCATGTATGCCGCGGAAAAATTGGCGGAGGAAATGCCCGAGAAATGGACTTTGAAAGCTTTCTAGACTTCGTTCTTGCCCTTGAAAACAAGGACACGACAGAAGGATTAACATATTTATTTCGCTGTTTGGATCTTCAGGAACGAGGATACCTTACAACTGCTGATATACACTCTCTTTTCAGGTGATCATAAGTTATACTTTCTTTGAGTTTCTTTCGCCTTTCCCATGTGTTCGCGGAAGTAAAGAAAGGGAGCATCTTATAGCTGAGATGCTGCCTGATACAGACTTCCAAAATAAAGTCCTGTAGTTTCCTATTTGTAGAACAAAAGCAAGTTCTGCAAGCCTCATATCTACAGTTACACCAATGTTGAACACAACTTTTTTTTTCCCCAACTCCCCCTTTCCTAATTGAAGGGCTCATTTGGTTTACACCAAAGCAATGATCATGATGGCAAGTTCACTTGCATGAAACAAATATTTTTTTTGAATTTTTTTCAGTGGAACATAAGATAATTTTTCATTTTTTTTATTGAACATTAAAAGCTTATTTTTTTAATTTAAAAATTGAATACATTTTACAATTATATATTAGATTTCATTAAAATTCTGAAATTAAATGTGTTTGAGTGAGAATAATACTCTGATGATGTATCACATAGGTAGTTTTTGTGTTGCATGCATATGCTGGAGGTCTTGTAGTAGTGTGATGGTAGATGTCTTTGTCTAAGTGAGGTAAGTCTCATGTTTGACACTTATCAGGCGTAATCTCTTTGACTTATGGGGATAAGACAGTTGAGATATTAATCTCTCTAAGTTTGACACTAAAGTAGGAGCCTTGTGCATTCTATATGGCCTCCAATACTTTTGCATTCATTTTAAAAATTATCATATGTTATTTTTCTAGAAAGCATAATTTTTTGTCAAAAAATTACTAAAGTTTTTGGTGGTTTTGTGCATTATGATTGGTGAGACTCAACTAGAATTAAAATATCTAGTTAGCCTAGGATGATCACATGAGAAATTCTTGAGTTATATGCATATATTTGAGGTCATATCTTGATGTAATGCCAAGTGCTCTCATCTAAGGGCAGCTAATCTTGGGTTTAAAATTTATCAGACACAATTTATTTGACTTTTGGGGGTAAAATTATAGAGATGTTAATCTTTCTCAGATTTCATGTTAAAGTAGAAGCCTTGTTCTTTGTGTATCATCCCCACTGCTTTTGCATTCATTTTAAAATTTATCATATGTTATTTTTCTAGGAAGCATAACAATTTGCCAAAATTATAAAAATTTCTAGTGATTATGTGCTTTATGATTGGTGCGACCCTATTAGAATTAAAATAACCATCTTGTGTTAAGCAAAAGCACTTGTTAAGATATAAAATATAATGATTGTCAGATAATTAGACTTTTCTCTATTAGATTATTAATTGCTCTTAGATCTTGTGCTAAGCAAGGGACTTGTACACTGGGTATGGCCTCTACCTCCCTAGTTGATAAATTATTCATATTATCATTGATCACTTATTGAAATTATGTTTTTATTTCTATTTTACTATTTAGTGATAGTCAAATAGTCATGCACATTAATTAATTCAATTTTTTATTTGAGGAAAAAAAATAAAGATAGATAATTACTTTAGTGTAGAGAAGATACGAGATAAATTAATTACTGCAATGAACATTTATGCTATCAATTAACATGTAGATTTCCTTGTAATGACTTTGAGAATATATTTTTTCTCCAAATAAAGTATTTGAGATATATTTGTGTTCTAATTTAAGATGTAAATTTAGATTTTTTAAATATGTTTTATATTGTGCCTGGGTTGTTATTTATCATCATTTAATTTTTTTAATGATATGGACTACATATAGTATTAAAGTCTTCTAATAAATTCTTGTAATATTTTTTTTTATGTCGAGTTTAATGAATGGCATTGTGATTTTTTTCTTTTGTAATTTATAAAATAATTATCTTTTTTAACTTTTAGATGTCAACTTGATTATAGAAAAATGTTTAGTAAAAAATAAATAAGAAAATAATTTATGATAATCAAACATCTAGTTGGATTTTCATGAGTAGAAAAAATAAATTATTATGCTCAATATTTTTATTTTATTTAATACACATGTTTCAAAAAAAAATAACAATGCATGAAAAAACTAAAATTTTCATAACTAATAGAGTATTATAATTTTCATAGGTATATATATATATATATGTATGTATGAAAATCAAAAAGTAGAAAATAAGAAGCATGCTCAAACTAGGAATGGGCAAGGGGATAATTTTAATTTTTGGCCCCGGGTAGAGTATGTTCCAGGATGGAGAAGGGAAATAGGAGAGGTGAGAAAAAAATAGATTTTAATTAATGAAAATAATGTTTTTAAAAGTATAATCACTATATCTATGATGGTGAGATTAATTGTTATTTGTTAATGTTATATTATTTTATGATTATTATTTTCGTACGATACGATTCATATTTGATATTTCGATTATGATTTATGATTGTAATTTTTATGTTATTGTAGCTATTTATCATTTTTATTTTGTTTCTCTTTGAGCTTAGTCTGGCATATAATTTTTATTTTATTTTTTGTAGTACTTACAGTTATAGTTTATATATTTTTAGTCTTATACTTATGCTTCGTTAAAGTTATAGTTGATGTGTTGTACCTGTAATTATTTTATTTTTCTATGTTTTTAAATTTTATATTTTTATTTTTATGTTTCTATGGTGACTCATGATTGGTCTTTTGTGTGTGGTGGCCGTAGTGGCTGTCGGTGGTCGGTGCTTATCATTGTGGTGGTGTGCTGCTGTCCACAAAATCTGTATGATCCAGCATGACCCAATGTGAACTGATACATTAACTACAAGTTTGCCTGGAATTGTGCTGGTCAAACTGTGTCCGGTCCGGCAGACAATCATTTGTGCCGTTCGGACATTGCACGGCTTCCATGTTGAGCCGTGTCAGGCAAGGCCAGGTGACCCGACTCGGCCACCCAAAAATAAGTCATATCGGCACAATACGATCTGTTTAACACCTCTATATCGCACACTGATTTCTTGATTTACTTAAAAATAAAAAAATATAAATAATCTAACAAGTATCTTTTAAAATCAAACGTGATAATTGTAGAAAAAAATCTATTAAATCATGTATTAGGAGACTGTTTTAGTCAAGGAATAATGAATATTCGAGCAACCCCTTATAATTGTTAAAACACATAAAAAATAACAATTAAAATACATTGGCTGCTCCCATCAAAACATGTATAAAAGCCAAGGAAAAATAAAAACTAAAAAAAAAAAACTATAGAAATGAAAAGTTGAAAATTTTTATATTTTTTGTTAAACTGGTGCATACAAGTCTACATCACCCAACTCGGATGAAAGAAAAATATGATGAGATCTTTTCAAGCTTTTTTAGATATTTTCTGGCTACTATGCTATTTAATTGTATGCTGTAGTCATAATTTTTTCATGATTTTTTTTTTTTTGAGAAAAAATTAACTTATATGATATATTTTGTCGGATTATGAAATAATTGATTGGAGTCTATAGTTATTTGACGTGCAAAAAATTTTAGAGTCTTAAGGTGCAAGATGCAAATAAGATGTGAATTTTTTTAGGCGCACTCAATCTAATATATATCATAATTATATATTTTATAAAATGCAATCTAATAAAATACATAAAACATAAAAAAAATTATTAGTATTTCTTAATAACACAAGTATTTAAAGTTCCAAATAAAATAATAAAATTTTAATAATCTTACATATATATATATATATATATATATCTGTATGTGTGTATAAATATATTTATATATGTATATGTATAGATATGCATACATATACATATGTACATACACATGCATATATTTGGATATATGCATGCATATATGTACGTATATATAGTAGACATATATGTATATAGTTATCCGCACACACACACGCGCACACACGCACGCACACACGCATGCACACACACACACATATATATTTGTATATGTATATACACATACATATATGTATATAAACATGAATTTAAATGTGTACACATGCATTAATATATATATATATATATGTATATGTAAATTTGTATGCAATATATGTATATACATATACATATATGCATATATATGCACACACACACACACATGAATGAGTTGTCTAAGTTGGCTTCAAGAACGAGTTTCCTAATGTTTGTTCCAAGAACAGGGCCACTCAATCCAAGAATAGTGTAGCTCATTCCAAGAACAAGGCAACACATTTGATGAGGCAAGGCATACTTGGGCGAGATGTGCTTTTCTGGCATTTCTAGCACTTTTTGGAAATGGTTGAGCAAGACTCAAAGCATGAAAATTTTACCGGTGCTTTGTAGTCTCTGTGCTTTAAGCATGTCTCAGGTGCACCTTTAATTATTATGATCATTGTAAAGGGTAGTTGGAGAAGAATGTGCATTGCCGGTCTCTTCGAGTAGATCTGTCATCCAATATATCTTATAAATTATTGTTATCATTATTTTAAATTTTATCTTTATACTGAATTTTAAAATAATTATTTATCTTTTATTTTTTAGGAGATAAGATTATATTTAAGAAAATTATAAACATCCATCATAGATCTCTTCATGTATATTAGTGCCCAACTCGTATTTGAATACTTAGTTAATTATAGATACTCATGATCCTTAAATGAGATTCCAAGACCTAGAGATTATTTGATATATCTCAGTATTCAAAGAGATACGTAAAGGTGAATATTAAGGATAATTTAGAAAATGACTAATTATCAGATAATTAAATGATTAATTTTTCTTATGATCTTTCCATATCTCATCATAAAGTCATAGAAACTTTATATTGACTGTTATATTTAGTCTGATTATAGTCATATAATTATTTTTTTTTATTATTTTCTTATAAATAATAGAATCAACTATTGGTATTGTATTAAAAGTGAAGTAAATACCTAGATATAGAAGTATTTGTTGGAATACAACTCAAACTATTAACCCATGCAAAATTATAAAGTATATACTTTATCTATGAACAAATGATACTTTTCAAAAAATAAATTCTCTATGCTAAAAAAATATATGATCCTTGAAATATCCTTTGTTTAAAATTGTCTAAAGATATTTCAAAATTTTGTGATTCCTAACTCATTAATTTTTGTAATCAAAATGTTATCTACGTAGATAATTAGTAAAATTATTTTGTCATTTGGATTTTTCTGTAATAAAAAAAATTTAGTAACATACTTGTGTAACACAAACAAAGTGATTATTTATGAAAATCTTACAAATCAAATTCTCAGTGATTGCTTCAAGTCGTGCAATGTTTTTCGTAATCTGTAAATAATACTTGACTATAATGCTTGAAATCTTAGTGGCTGCTCCATATGTATCTCCTCTTGAAAGTTGCCGTAAATAAATATATTATTTACATCTTATTTGTCTATCTTTTAACTGTTAGATGCTACAATATTAATAAAAATTCATACAGAGACATCTTGGGCACTAAAGAGTAAGTGTCATGATAAACCAAATTAAATGTATGAGTAAATCTTATTGTATAAGTCTTGTTTTAAGCTGAGCTACCTTCTCATCTTGTTTTGTCTTCACAATGAACACTTACCTACAATTAATATCAGATCTTTATGAAGGTCTTGATATTAGTTCCCAAATCTTACTAGTATGGGTGACATACATCATATTTTTGATACTTTGATATCATCATGAATGAGATAATATCTCAGAAATAAAGATGAGTAAACTATCACCATTAATAGAAGTAATAAAAGAAACACTTGAAAGATAGAATAAGATTAAAATTTGTAAAATTAGGTGTTGAGTACAATATTTATTTTTTTTCTTTCATAGAGTAATCAAAAGATGAAAATTAGAGGAATTGGCTATATGATCGACTAATTTTTTGGTAGACTTATTTTTGGTTCGAGTAGGTTACGCATTTCTTTCTTCTGATATAGACACTTAATCTTGAGTAGTAGTTAATTTTTATAGTTGCCAACTCAATATGAATTTGTATTGGTGCAAACTCTATAATATTATGTTGTGGGTCTGAATTAGATCTCTATACTTGAGAACTCTCATCTATACTAGACTTAATATGATATAAATTTATTAACATATATGATAGCTCAATGAGTGTATCATTATGCTCAATATCAACATCATCAGTTGTAGATGAAGAGTGACTCTCTACCAATTGGTGGTCATGGCAAGGTGGTATGTAAGAGATGAAAAGTCATGAATCCTAGTGTAATACCTAAATTTACACTCTTCTTAAAATTATTAAAGAATTAATTATAGTTAAAAAGGGTAATATCTGCACTCACTAAGATTTTATTAGTCTCTAATGAAAAATATTTATATCTTATTTAACTATTAGAATAATCAAGAAAAATACAACTCAAGATTATAGGTGTCAGTTTGTTTCAACATCTAGAGTGATTGAGGACAACAAAAACATCAAAAAATTTTGAGAAATAAGCTATATAATTTATTTATCCAAGATATAGGATGTGAAAGGGTGTGTGCTGAGAAAAGATAAAAGAAGAGTATCTAATTGATGAGGTAGATTGTGATTTAAACCACATCTCTTTAAAAATATTTTAGAAATTTTTTTTCAAATAGGAATATTTGAGCTATCTCAATTAAATATTTATTCTTCCTTTTAGTTATATTATTTTGTTGGGTGTGTCGACTCAGGAAGCATTGTATATAATATCATTATCTATATAATGTTTTATTTTGATTTGTCATATATTTTAATGTATTGTTACTTCTTAATTTTCAAATATTTTATTGAATTAAATTTTTATTATTTTATGAAAAATATAAAAGGCATGGATCTGTCAAGAAAAAAAATTTAAATATATCTCTAGTTCAGTAGTTATCAACAAATGTGATCAAATATCAAAAATATTCTTTGGTCAAAAAAAAAATTTAAATATGTCTCTAGTCAAGTAGTTATTATATTTTCATATGTTTGAGTATATCAGATTGAATGAGTCCTTACTTAAATTAGAGTGACATGTGTCATAATAAGCTTTATAAACTTTGATAGTTGACATGTCTCATATTTTATGGTCAAAATATTCCTAAAAATAGGATAAAATATTCTTAATTTGATCAGTGATGTGTGCTCAAACTTTAGAAAGCACAAGTAATAAGTTCAAAATACTCATATATCTAGAGGGAAATCTTACATTGTAAGACTAACTTATAATCTCGCCCGTGCAATCTCAAATATAATATTTCTCAGAATTTTTTTGATCATACAAATAAACATCAGTGAAAATAATGTAAAATCAATGCTAAATTATTTGAAAAAATAATCCATAGAGAATTAGCTAAAATGATGATAATAAATAATTGACATCAATAAGTCTTATGGATTCAAATTGAATAATATCAAAACAAATAGTTTTGAGCATTTTTTATTGATGACAACAATATTCTCATGATAAGGAAAAAACATAGAGGATTAAGTAAAGTATGACTACCAATGATACTTGGACGAAGAAAAAGATCAACTATTGTCTAAATCTCTCCTTGGACGAATCTCTACTATATTTTCATATGCCCGAATATATTAGATTGAATTACTCCCTATTTTAGCTAGATTGGCGTATAAGATAGAAAGCTCTGATAAATATTTCTTGATATCATGTTTCATATCGAGTGACAAAGCTGAAAATGCATGAATAAATAATGCAGCATACTCAAATATTTAATAGATTTTATTGTCAAAGAGAGAACATACAATCCATGATGCTCAATTCTAAATAAAATATTTCTTGGTTCCTTTTGATCATGCAAACAAATGTTAGTAGAAATAAAAAATAAAGTATGAGTTGAATTATTTAAAAATATAATTCATATAGAATAAACTATTACGATAATTAGAGATAATTGAGATATAAGGAAGTAATAAAGACTTATATTGAATATTATCATATCTAATAATATTTGAATATTTATCATTAGCTATAATAATATGTTCACAACAATAAAAGAATATAATAAATATGGCATGATTACTAATAATATGATTCATAGTTTTAACGTTCCTTAAAAAAAAAGATAAATAATAAGAAAATTATAAAATTTTAAAAAAATATCTGTATTTTTTTTGGAAACCAAGAGTTTCAAGGCCCACTTATGTGGACCCATACATCTCCTTGGGCCCATGGAGAATCGAGCAGCTGAGAAATTTCCCTAGTACCTCTACTAGTAAGACTTGAATTCATGATCTCCTGGACTAGACATTGCTAATAGTCCCAACCAGCTAAGCTCCTTATGAGAGGGGTAATGTGTGTGTGTGTGTGTATATATATATATATTTGTATTTGATCATATAATTTGTGGTTATTATTATTTATCCCAAGAGATGCTAAGAACACTTCTAAGAAGTGAAAATATTTGAGTTGTCTTCATAATATATTAATTTTTTATTTCAACTATCTTATTTTATGTGATATGATATTTCAATATGATCAATTACTAAAGAATGGAAGTGAGTCACTTTTTATGTTACTATGGCGTATATAAAGGAAATAAACATACAAATTGCATTAAATTTAATACTGGAATATGACAATAATGCATATAATTTATATAAACAATTCATATTAGAAAAATGTGATAAACTTATAATTATAATTAAATATTTATTTTTTTAATCATATTTTATTGTGGGCAGGAGAACTTGCACGAGAAGTTTGATATATATTCTTGTTTTTCAAATAATGCAAACTAATAATCTGAGTATATTTTTGGGCATCATCATTATTCATGATTTAAATATCATGATCAAATTGAATTTTTTTTTAATTTTATGAAATAAGTGAATACTACAAATATTTTGCATTATATATTTATTGTTTTTTTTTTAATTTCATGTATTTTTATTTAACTAGTATATAGCTAGGGTAGTGGAATGCTCTTAGTGATGGAGTGATTCATTTATATAAGCATGTAACTATTACTAATATCGTTGGTCCTCATGCTTGTGATGACAAAAGATACTGATCGTTATTCTAATAGGTGTAATTTTTCATGGCGATTATTTTTTTTTTCTAGATTTTTTTTTTTTAATTTTAGTTTTTATTATTTTTTTATATACGTATCCTAAATCATAAAATAAGCACCACAAAAAAAAACAAAAATTACCCGTTAAGATTTTTTTATTTTTCTAGATTTCTTTTTTATTTTTCTAGATTTTTATTTTATTTTATTTTTTATTATTCTTTTTATATATGAATCTTAAATCCTAAAATATTGTGACATGCTTGGTGGTCATTTTTGGATTGAATCGGGTTGAACTGACTATATAGGTCATACCTAGCACGCAAGATTCATGCTTGGTGAGATATAAGAGAAATTAATATCTCGATAATCTTATCTTCTAAAATCAGAGAGACTGCCTCTGATAAATTTTGAACTCTTAACATATCATCCTTGAATGAAGATAATTATCATCACACCAATACATGATCAAAGTTAACATGACTAATCATCTTGGAAAGGTCAATTAAAATAAAATTAACCAAAATTTTGTTGTCAGCACACTAATTCATGATCCAATCAATCATCATTTAATGAAAATAACTATCATCTCATCAATATATGACCTCTAATATTAAAATTATAGTCTAGCTGACATGACTAATCATGCTAGTAAAGGTTAATTAAAATAAAATTAATCAAAATTTAGTTATCATCACACCAACCCATGGCCTAACCAATCCTTATTGGATGAAGATAGTTATCATTATACCAATACATGATTTCTAATATTAAAATTGTAATCCAGTTATCCCTCTCATAAAGAGCTTAGTTGGCTGGGGCTCTTGATAATATCCAGGAGATCACGAGTTCAAGTCTTACTGGTGGGGGGCACTGGGGATATTTCTTATCTGGTTCTCCTGGGGCCCAAGGGGATGTAGGGGCCCACGTAAGTGGGCCCTGAAGCTCTTGGTTTCCAAAAAAAAAAAAAAAAAAAAAAAAATCAAAATATAAAAGTATTATCACACTAATACATGATTTATAATATTAAAATTGTAGTAGGTTTACATGACTTATCATGCCAACTAAACGACTAATCATGCTAGGAAAGGTTAATTACAAAAAATTAATCAAAATCTAGGAAAATCAATCTAGGGTTTAGATATTAGGATGAAACAAAAAAGCACAAAAACCCTAAAAACATGTTTATAATAGACCATCTCGAATCAAAATGGCAACTTTATCACCATCTAATGTTGTTGCTGGGGCAGGGATGTGCATCAGAAATGGATCGAAGGGGGGAACTATGAGTTGTGCATTGATGATGTTAGGGATGAGATCTGGGACATGGTCAAGCCGGCAGACCCATTGAAGATCGCGCTAGGCGATCTGCTTCACTGCAAGCAAGGGGGCACGGTGGCCAGCATGCTTATAGACGTGCGTGGTTTTTGGGCCCATGATAACCGAGAAAATCTCCTCCAAGAAGAAGAAGAGGAGCCGCCACAAGAGTAGCCCGTGGATGATCAAATTCATGCGTATCAGAGTAATCTCGCCGATCAATTGTATAATTTGCAAATCTATGCGTCTTTTGTTTTTTCATTTTTAATTGAAATGGGAATTTCTTTTTTTATTTTTTATTTTTTCCTACAAAAGTAAATGCAGATGGAAAGTATTAATAAATTGGAAAATGTTATTATTAATATTTTTTTATTCCCATTCTTACCCTCCCACCCCAGAGCCAACCCATACTATCCTATGCCTCGTGCAGGTGCCTATGAGCTCATGTTTTGAAGCATGTAGGGGTTTTATCCCATTAGAAATTATTGATCTGGTTGGCAGGCATGAGGGCCATTTTTGACATTCTTGGGCACCAAGCTCGTGACCCACGGTAAGATCATGCGCCCCCTATCTCTAGTTTTGTGCTTGAGGTTTGCTTAGAGGTAGTCAAATGGGCTGGCCCAGGCCGGACTGTTTTTTTTTTGAGCACGAGCGTGCCTTCGTGCCGGGCCAGGCACAGTTTAAAATAGCTGAGCCCGGCACGGCCCGCAGGCACGGCAGGCCGTGCCGTGCCTTGCCAGGCCCGCTCGGGCTGGATGTCCGAACGGTTCGGAATTCGGGGGACCGAGGGTCGGGTCGAATCAGACCTGACTCGCGGTTTTTTTTGCCGGAGGGGACATCGCGGTGTTGGGCTCAAGGGACACCCGACACGGGATGAACCCGTGCCGGTGTGCCGTGCCACGGGCCGAGCCGTGCCGGGTCAGGCATAGCACGGCACGGGCTCGGGCACGGAATTTTCCTGTGCCGGGTGGGCCGGCCCTGCCCGGTTGACACCTCTAGGTTTGCTTAATTGTATAGATTTTTGAACATTTTTTTTATTAAATTCAACTGATCTGTGTGTGTGCGCGCGTGTGAGTGTGTGAGTATGTGAGTTTGAGTGTGTGAGTGTGTGTGTGCGTGAGTGAGAGAGAGAATGTGTGTGTGTCTGCCTGGACGGGTGTGTTTCTGTGTGTCTACCCCTAATAATATTCACGTGCAATGCACGTGCACGCAAACACTAAACATGATGTAAATTAATGTTTATGTTTTTTTAAAAAAATGTTTTATAGATTGGGTGACGTGTTACGAGAATTCAAATATAAATTGGGGGAAAACTTTGAGATTACATCAAAACTTAAATAGTTCTGGATAGAAGCACAAACAAGATAAAAATAAAAATTGAGTAATAAGTATTAATTATTTTAAATTAATTATTCCAAATAAAAAAAATATCGTTTACTTAAAATCGTAATTACACCATGTTTATCCCTGGAATATTTTATGCATTTCAAATTTCCAAGTTCAAACGCGAGCAAGAAGAGCTGCCCGGACAAGTTTTGGGAGTTGGATTCTGCTGCACTTCAGAAGAATCGCGAAATTCAACGGAGACGTCTAGCTGTTCAGAACCAGAATGGATGTGCTCAAGGATCAAATCGCTGCTCTTCTCGATCAGAACATCCTCGATTCAGCTCAACTTCTCGTGAGTTTTGCTCTTTTTTCTAGTATTTATGCATATCCAGTTCAAAATTATTTGTTTTCCGGCTTCAATTTCACCGATTTGATCAATCGGTACGGTTTCTAGGGTTCTTTCCTAGTTTCGAAGTCCGGAAATAATCTCGAATCGAATTCTCAAAGCAAGGCGGAACATCTGGTCCCAATTTTCTGTTTCATATCGATTTTCTTGTCGCCATAATATTCTACCTCTCTCTCTCTCTCTCTCTCTCTTGATTCTAAGCGTTCTTACATCTCATCCACCTGCTGCTTTGTCTTAATTTTTGCCAGATTCTTCTTGGAGACACCTTCTTTCATGAGAGAGAGTTTCGCAGAGCAATTGTGAGTCCTAGATCCATACTTCTCTAGCTAATGCGCTTACACTACGCAGGATAAAATTTATTATAATTAATTTTAAAATATTTGTTAATATGAAATTTTTTAAATTCAAATATTTATTTCTAATTCTGGTATGCAAAATTTTTTTGCATAAATATTAGTAGAATTAGAATGATTGCAAATAAGACCTGTCAAGTTTTTTTTTTTTTTTTTTTGATTTTTTACATAAATTTTTTATTGGTAAGATTATGCAAAATTTAATCTCATTTTGAAAATATAAAAAAAAAAGATTTATTTTAAAATAATTTTAAAAAAGAAGATCAAAATAAAAAATATTTATGTTTTGGTACTAATAAAGAAATACAAAAATACCTTTACCAAATTAAAAAAAATAAAATATGTACAATATATAAAGCTTATGTTTTTTGAAATTTTAAAAATGTATACGATGTTTATTTTTTGAAAACGTTTATACTGTACATGTTTTTGTTTTCATAAAATATATGCACTACATTTTTGAAAAATATTAAATGTATACACAAAAAAAGTGTATTTTTTAAAAAAACTTATACTATACATGTTTTTGAAAATTTGAAAATTGTATACTATTAATATTGTATATGTTTTATTTTTTATTTTTTTTTGGAAATGTGGCTCCTTTTCATAATATTTCCAATTTTATTTGCCTTGTTCTTTTATACTTATTTCTTATAATTAACTTGTTTGCTATTTAATATTCTATTCTTATTAGAAATTTATTTGTTTTTATTATGCTATGAATCAACTTCTTAATTAAGTAACGTGCTAATAAAAATAATTTATTTTAACATATTCTGTAAAAATATATAAACTAAAAAAATTATTATGATAAAAATTTATCGAGATGATTCTTGTACAAAATAATTATTATTTTATATAATAGAATAAATTATTTTAATTAATAATTTGAAAATTCTAACCATTATCGTAAATATCTTTGAATATTTATAGATAAAAATGGAATAGTTTAAGTACATATTTTCAAAATTTCAAAGACATATTTGATGCTAATCTCTAAATATAAAAACTAATTCATATTTTATGTCCTTGTAGAATAACATTACTAATCACTACTATGAAAATTACTCATGCAATGTTATATATCATATATCCATAATATGAGTGGTCCAATTGTTGAGACATTAGATTATTGCTTTCTTGAGGGCATGCGTTCGATCTTCACTGGCTACTCCTTTGAGTATGGAGATGGGGATAACCCTGCTCCTGCCATGGGTCCTGGTGATAATAATAATGGGTTTCAAAAAAAATATTATGTTATGGCACTATAAACCCTCATGTGCATCTACATGCTACATTCACTAAGTTAAAATAATTTTTTTTTTTTTTTGAAAAAATTGAATTGATTATTATCATGAATAAATATAAAGCATACTAAATAAATGAAAATGAAATATGTACTTGATGTGGCTTTAGAAAATTTTGTTGTGTTATACATAATTTTTATAGCAACTTTTGAATCTTGGGCTTTTTCTCATCCAACAACATATCTAAAATCTAATTGCACCAATAATTGATATGTTCCCACTTGATAATTTTTGTTTAGTATAAGAATAAGACGAATTCAATGTAGATCATTTTTCTTTAGTTGTGAAAGTTGCACTTTAAAATTGCCTTGATCAATGATGAGAGTAATTTTCATCTTTGAAAAATTCTTGTTGACCACTATAATCTTATGGAATCTTGTGGATTATTTGATTTGTGTGTTTGAGTTTATTCTTAATTCTTAGTTTTGAATGTTGACTTATGTTTAGTAAGAACATGATTGTTTAAATTTCAAAATTCAATAATTTACTATTGGCAAGCCATTCTTTTTTTTTTTGACCATACATCATGGAGAAATAAATTCATGCTTTTTTATTTGTTTTAGTTCATATTATTTTTGGGATGTTTGTCCCCTCTAATTGCATTAGTTCATAAAATATACCCATTCTTCTTATAAGTTATCTTAATTGCTATATAATATAATAAATTTTCCTTCAATGAGAGCCCTATATAGATTTACATGTCAACTAATTATTTATTTTTTGAGGTTGTTTTTTATTTAATTTAATTTATTTTTTCTTAGAACTTCATCTTTTTTGTTATCAATATTGATTTGCTAATTCTTATCTTTTTCAAAAATAATCACAATTTTACTAGGCATAGTTGTAGAATATTTTTATGACTCATCCTTTTTAGCTATATTCTTCCAGATCTCCAATCCTTTGCATTGTTAGTAATAATTTAAAATAGAATTATTTAGCTTTTGGATATTTATCTTCTGCAAATTAAATAACAAATTAGTCACGCTTACACATAAAATAATTATTTTGAAAATTTACTTATATCCATAATAATACCTTTATATATCCTTATTTTTCATCTTCCCAATCAAAATCTTTGGTTACAAATTATATTTGGTTATAGTCATTATTTTTCTCCCAATGAGATATCTTCTTTTTATAAGTTTCTACTTTTTAAAGTTATTGTGATGTATATTATATTTCAATTAACTTCTCTAACTCTCAATAGTTTGAGGCCAAATACTAAAACTTGAACCTCGACATGATATAACGTTTGTATTTACCTCTTGATGATAGAGATTAATAAAGTACTCTCTTTTGGCAAAGTTGGTCTAATCTATCATCTTAGTTTCTAATTTGTAACTTGATGTATATCAAACTAGCCAATGTTAATGATTAATATTTGTTTTCAAAATTTTTAGTAAGATTTTAAATGTTCATTTGAAATCATCATTTAAAAACTAGATTCGGGCAGAATCATCATAGAAGAAAATAATGTTGTATGATGTATATAAAATTAAAGTTTGTAGAAAGTATAAAACATAATATCTTTTCATAATATACAAATACTCAGAGGAACATGATATAATATACTCATCTTGACCTATCACAAATATAGAAAAATATATAAGTTGTGATCTTTTTTTTAGGATTTCATAAATATATCTCTTGATTGGTTAGTATCATGAATGGAGGATGTAACAATGATCCAATCCTTTATTTTTTTTAAGAAAGAAGAAATTTATGTTTATGTATTTTGTCTGCTCATGGAATACCTAGATAGACGTTATATGTTTCATTACTTATCACAATAAAGGTTTGTAAGAGAAGTAAGTTGTTACTCAATCTTTTCAATATTTTGTTTAGTGTAAAGTATTATACAAGTGACGTTCTTCATCATTATGAACTTTGCCTATGTACTGAATTGTGAGATCAATTGTCTCTTAATTTTTTTGGTCATAATATTATCATCTAAGTAAAATATAATATCCCATAGTAGATTTTTTTCTATGCAAGTTGATGTCAATTAGAATATAAAAAATTAATTAGTTAGAGGTATCCATAATTATTGAAAGTGATGCCAAAACATGAAGATTTTTTATATTCTTAAGTATTTGAAAAGATACATTTCGGTGAACATATTGTGTAGAATTTAGAAAATACTTAATTATACTAATTATATAAATGATATATTATTTGATAGTAATTAGATAGTTAATTTTTCTTATAATTTTTTTTTTACTTTTATTTGAGTCAATTGAATGAATCATATTAATAAGAAATTAGAACATGACTTAATATGAGTATCTACTTGATCACATTTTAAATTTATTATTTAAATTTATGTTTGAATGTACTCATTGGATTGCGTGATTTCTTATTTATAATTATTATTTAAAATTGTGTTTGAATGTATTTATTGAGTTGAGTGATTTATAACTCAATCTTCCGTAATAAGGATGTCATTTGCATACATAATCAACAAGATAAATCTCTCATCAAAATTTATCCTTAAAAATAAAGATTAATTTGTAATACAAATGTATAAATCAAAAAAATATTTCTCGTGAAAATCACACAATTAAGCTCTTGATAACTGTTTCAAGCTAGAGGTGTCTAACGTGCCGGCCCGGCACGAGGCACGGCACGGTTCGGCCGTGCCTGGGCCGGCCCGGCACGTTCTTAAACCGTGCCCGGGTTAAGAACATCCCGTGCCGGTTCACACGTGGCACTGGCGGCGTGTCACGTGTGGCGTGGCGTGAGTTGTGACTCGTCCGGCCGTCCCCCCCCGGTAAAAAGACCGCGGGTCGGGTCTGATTGGACCCGACTGCCGATACCCGACCCCCATAGAACCGATCCGAGCAATTCCAACGGCAAAAAAAAAAAATTCAAACGTCATCGATTTTCAGCCCTTGGATTCACCTCCAATGGCTAGGGGGCAGAATCCAACGGTCCTCGTGATTCTGTCCCTTAAAAATCTTAAAAAAATTCAAAAAGATATTAAAAAAATATCTTTTTTTATAAAAAAATATTCTTTAGCCTATAAATTCTACCCCCCTCCCTATAACATTTATGTTTTTCAAAAACATAAAACCTCTCAATACTTTCTCTCTCTTACATAAACCGTGAATCTCTCTCTCGGGCCTCGTGATTTTGATTTCGGCTTAGATTTTCGTGAAACTCAACTTGAGTTTTGAACATCTGAGCTTCCTGCGGTGCACCTTGCACGTGACTGACCTCATAGCTTTTACCGGGTAATTTATTTTACGTTTTTTTGTACTTTCTCTCTCTAAAGCTTCTCTCTCTAGAAAAACTTACGAAAAATAAAAAATGACAAATATACCTGACACGTATTTAAATTTGGAAAATGAAAATGTTAGTATTATACAGACGTCTGTGGCTCCTGAAATTTTGGTTTCTCCTGTCGTCTCAACCCAAAGTTCTAAAAAACAAAAAACTAGGAGGACTTTTGTAGTATGGACACATTTTAAAATCATAACACAAGTAAATGTTAGGGGTGAGGAACTTGAAATGGCACAGTACAAATATTGTATGAGACTTTTAACATGCAAGAGTACATGTGGGACTGGGCACCTCAAGAGGCATGCTGAAATATGCTCCAAAAAACATTGACCCTTAGATCCTAGGAAAACTCAACTTGGCACTACATTTTTTGAGACTGGATCTAGTTCAGTCTCAAAGTTTACTCTCTTCGTATACTCCAGCGAGTTGGGTAGGGACGGCATGGCTAGACTCATCACATTGATGAGTCTTCCGATCAGATTTTCGGAAGATCCGAGGGTAGTGTGCATCATGCAGACTTATTTTCAGCCATCCTATCGTAGGATTCCTAGGTCCACATCTAGGAGTGACATACTAAAGATATATAAGTTAGAAAAACAAAAAATAATTAAGGAATTTTTGGCATTTAGTGGAGTGGTGTCCGTGACGTCCGATATATGGACATGTCACGATGATTCTTCTTATGCATGTCTCACGAGTCATTATGTAGATTCTAACTGGACAATCAATAAAAAAATATTAGGATTCACTGAGATTCTTCATCCTCATGATGACCCGGCCATTTTTGAGTGTATGATGAAAATATTTAGGGAATATAAAATTCAAAATAAAATTTTTAGTGTCACTTTCGATAATGCTGCAAATAATGGAGTAGCGATCAATATGTTTGTTAGGAATATTAGAGACACATCATTAGGAGAGATCTTTCATGTCAGATGCATGTGTCATGTTATTAACCTGATAGTTCAAGCGGGTATGAAGGTCTGTTCCCCCGCGTTGGAAAATATACGCAATGCACTCAAGTATATTCGTACTCCTCGCAGACTACAAGAGTTTGGTAATCTCTGTTTGTCTGCGAATCTTAAGAAGAAGAAATTCCAATCAGATGTGAGACATTGTTGGAATTACACGTACCTGATATTGGAATTATGTGTTGGATACGAACACGTGATATCCGACTACGTCAATAGTAAGAGTGGCGAACTTATTATTGACGACACTGACTGGGCTTCAGGAATTTCATTTATGAAATTCCTGAAGATATTTTATGACACGACGAACATGTGTTCGTCTGTTTATACGCCCACCACTTGCATTGCACTTCATTGCATATGCAACATTAGTAGCATGTTTAGGAAGTATCGAGCGGACCTGACGCTTACTCATATGGTTGCAGAGATGGAGACCAAGTACCTGAAGTACTGGTCCACCATTCCATCTCTTTATTGCCTCGTAGCATGCATGGACCCTAGGGCTAAGGTGGAAGGGGTTGAAAACACCCTGACTTTCATTTCCTCATGCATGAACCTGGAAGAGCCACCTGAAGGGTTCATTTACGAGAAGTTGACAGACCTGTTCACATACTACGATACTAGGTATGGTGGTGGTGGTGGTGAGACTGTGATTACGGACACTGATACCTTGTTCGGAGATGACGATTATTCCATTAACCTAGCGAGGGGGAAACGTAGGGGTGGACCATCACATAAGAGCGAGCTGTCTCGGTACTTAGATACCGATTACTGCTCAATCCTATCACATTCTGATAATAAGAATCTTGATTTATTACAGTGGTGGAAATCATATGAGTCCACCTATCCCGTGCTATCTAGGATGACACGGGATCTACTGACTCCTCCGGTGTCAAGCGTAGCATCAGAGTCTGCTTTTTCTGTTGTAGTGAACGTGATCTCGGATAGGAGATTGAGATTACGTCCAGATATGGTTGAGGCCTTGGCATGTTTGAAGGATTGGGAGGAATCGAAATTTAGCATCAGTGATCGTGTTGAAGCTGAGACTGTGACAGACACTGCAGTCGCATCCACATCCACTACGATGACGGAGGAGCTGATTGCCGATGATGATGATCCATATGATACTGATCTTGATGTTGCAGCTGATGATTCTCATTATATGCCGCTTGACGATTGATGCTCATCTGCTCTTTTTTTTCGATGTTTTTTTATTTATTTTATTTATACACTTTGTTTGTACTTTGTACTATACGTTGTGTTGAAACTTATACTTGTTTTGTTCGGACTATTGGTTTCAAAAGCATGATTGGTAATTTTTCATTTGTGTAGTTTAATTTTTTTTTAATTTTAATTTTTACTAACTTAATGTATTTATTTATTATTTTACGATTTAAATTTTATTTTAAAAATTAATAACTTTAAATTTTAATATATAATTAATAAATTATAATAATAAAAAAAGCTAAACTTAATTGAATTTGATAAAAATTTTTTTTTCTAATATTTGTTTGTTTTATTTAATTTTAAATTTTATAATTTTTACAAAAAATTATATTTTTTAATTATTACTAATACTCTATACGGTTACTTAATCAAAAAATTTACAATAAAAAAAAAAATTCTAATCTGCCATTAGCCCGTGAGGCCGTGACCGTGAGGCCATGACTCATGAGTCTTGAGCCATCTGGCATCTGCCTGCCTGTCCGTCAGGGGTCAGCCCGTGCGGCCTCCCGGACCCCGGTTGACCCGGTCCCGCGTTGCGGCTCCCGCCTGCCCGGCCGTGCCGCCCGCCTGGCCTGTATGGCCAAGGTGTGCCCGCCTATATACTAACCGTGCCGGGCACGGCACGGTAGCGCGATCGTGCTCGTGAAAAATGGGCCGTGCCGGGCCGGCCCGTTTGACACCTCTATTTCAAGCTATATAATATTGTTTGTAACTAGTGCATAAAATCTCACGACTAAGCTTTGGATTTGATTGTTCTTTCACTGCTTCAAAACTAAGTGTCAGCTTTATATACACATTTTTCTCAAGGTCATAATATAAAATTATATCTTTTAATTCTAACTAGTATATCCTTTAAATGTGGGATACTGTCAATGATACAGGTATTCATAACGAATCTATCTTAATCACCAAAGAGAAAATATCTTAATAATCTATTTCAAACATTCGAGTAAACTCTCTCATATCAAGTTGTCTTTAGGTGATATATTTTTTCATCTAGAGTAATATTTACAATAAACTACATGTGTCAACTGGGCCGGGCCGGGCCGGCCCGGCACGAGGCTAGCACGGTTCAGCCGTGCCTGGGCAGGCCCGGCACGGAAAAATTCCGGGCCCGTGCCGTGCCTGGCCAGAGCCGTGCCGTGCCTGACCCAGCACGCGGCACGGCACCCCGGCACGGCTCAGTCCCGTGCCGGGTGTCCCGTGAGCCCGACCACAGGATGCCCCTCCCACAAAAAAAGACCACGGGTCGGGTCTGATTCGACCAGAGCTGCGGTCTTCCCGTATCCCAAACCGCTCGGACAGGCAAGCCCGAGCGGGCCAGGCAAGGCACGGCACGGCCCGCCGTGCCTACGGGCCATGCCGGGCTCGGCCCGGCCCGTTTGACACCTCTACAATAAACACTTATATGCAAGTAACAATAAATTTTTTCGAAGATTAAAGTATTAGTTTTTAAATCTTATTAGAGTGAATGATATTTGTCCCTTTTAATATTATCTTAGATGAAATAAAATCTCATAAAAAGATTTAATTATTTTAATACTGACAAAATAAGAAATAAACAAGTCAAAAGATAGAAACTAATGTGACTATAATAATACTTGTGAAATAGAATACTAATATAACTCATTAAGTCACAAGTATAATAATACTTGTGAGATAGGATGTGTGTATAATAATTCATGGGTGATCAAGTTGTTTTGCCTCCAACTCATTCTGAATTGGGGTTGAAATTGAGTAGGTAATTTTCAACTCATTTTAATTTGTGATTGCAATTGATTCGAGAGCTATCTGCTTGACTAGACTCGAGCACGAGAGAGATTACATTTCTAAATAAAATTTACTTTCTCTAGAATTAATTTAATTGACTACTTGTCAGTATATTTGATGATTCGATTGAAAAATAATAATGGAACTCTAGATGGAGGCTCGTATGGAACTCTAGAGAGATCTAGATGTATCTCTTTAATGCTTAATCATGTCTAGGCTCATTAAAGAATATGCAGTTCAAAAAAGATAATATTAGCATAAATTTGTATTCTATCATTGTTAGTCAAATTATATGTAAATATTTTTTTTTATTTCTAGAGTAATTAAGAAAGGTACATTTTGTCATACTAGACATTATTTTCTTAGGTCCAAGAGATGGATCCTGAAGAATGTATTTTCAAAATTTTAGGAGGTATACTAACTAATTTTTTTCAGAGTGCAAGATTTCAAAAGGTATATGATGAAAAAAAGACAAATCATTTGATTGAATATTTAATTGATAGGTAAAATCATATATCTTAAAAAATCTTTTAGAATATTTTCATCAAAGAAAAATCTTTTAGTCATCTTTATTAAATATTTATTTTTTATTTAAACAATCTTATTTTGTGAGGTTATATAGTATAGAAAGTGTAATATATGATCTAATGATTATTATAACACATACTAAAGTTGAACATATATTTTAAGGAATTACTGCTAGTGATAATTTTAATATTTTTATTAAATTGATTTTTTTATGAAATAACCAAAAATAGAGAAAATTTATGATATAACATAGAAAAGAAGTAACTAATTGAATTGTGTATAATTATTTATAAAATTGTAAAATATCTTAATTTATTTTGAGTCTCAACTCTTTTAGGTTCACATATATTTGAGTGCATCAAATTGTGTTCTTACTCATATAAGTTTGACAGCTGAATAAAAAGCTATAATATATTTTTCCAAACTGACATATCTCATAATCTATGTTATATATTAGGATCCAAAAATTTTAGTTTAATTATAGCTAAATAATCAAATTGAAAATGAATACGTAATGAATTAATAATACTCAAATATATAGTGAGATACCTAATTATAGAGGCAGTGACATATAAACTATTTTACATATTTTTGAAGGAAGTTTTACTTGAAATCTTCTAATTCTACATAATGAAATTAGTAGATGAGAAAATAATATTATAATTAAATTATCTAGATGAAAACATAGGAAAAAACTATTAGGATACCCAAAAATAAAAAAATATTAAATTAAATATTATTATAATTAAATTGAGAATGAATAAGTGATGAATTAATAATACTAAAATATATAGTGATATACCTAATTATAAAGGTAGTGGCATGTAAACTATTTTACATATTTTTGAAGGAAATTTTACTTGAAATCTTCTAATTCTACATAATGATATTAGTAGATGAGAAAGTAATATTATAATTAAATTATCTAGAAGAAAACTTAGGAAAAAACTATTAGGATACTCAAAAAATAAAAAAAAAAATGCATGAACTAGAAAATATTAAATTAAATATTGTGATAATCAAATATTTTAAATATTTTTTTCTATTCATCTATAATAATGATCATGGTTGGAGAACTCTTTGAGGACCTCATGAATGACTTCAATAGTTAGTATGTCTTTCTTTATAATTTCAAGTATTTTTGGTATCATATCTCAAATTAATTATCTATGTTTATCTTAGGTATGCCATCTTTTTCTATAATGTGTATTACAATCTCTTGTGTCTGCATGTATCTCATCGAGATTCGAGATACATATTGGATAGTTCGAGAAATTTTTGATTCCCCCATTAGTATATGTAACAATTCTGCATTGTATCACCACTGCACTTCACTTCACACATACTGTACATTACATTGATGCCAACAGTGGATTGGCATCTTTTGCACACACACACTGCAGATTGCACCACTTGCACGTACCACTTTGGCATACGGTACACACTAAACACATCCCCTTGCACTTCATTGCATAGTTACACACTACACGCTTAACTTTATTATGCACAACCAATTCTGCCCAACAAAAACTTTTCATAAAATAAAATTTTCCAACAGGGGCTAGAGCCCTAGTTTCTAGAAAGTGGTGGTGATGAGATCAGTACGTAGTAATAGAAAGTGATGACGATTCATTGTGGCAGTATGTGATGCTGACACATGCTAGATGTGGTTACCATTTTTAAGAAGTTGATGTTAGTGAGGGTTGGGGATAGGCAGTACTTGTCGGCACATGGTGGAGGTGGGTGGTGCCAGCATGCAATGGGTGTGATAAGTGCTGGTGTTAGAGGTGTCAAATGGGCCGTGTTATGCTGGCACAACCTGTTTTTTTAGGCCTAGTTGGGTCGATATATTGTGCCAAACACGACATGATTTTTCTAACGACTCTAAAAAATGGTAACTCGGCATGACCCATTGGTCAACTGGTTGACCGGATTGTACCAGGTCATGCCGGTCCAAACCCCAACATGCTGGAACACTAGGCATGTGTCTAGCCTGGGTTCATTTCAGGCTAATCGCTAACCTGAATTGGCCAGCCGGGCCAAAACTAACTCGCACAGGTCAACATGGGCCATGTAGTGTTGTGTCTTTTGTGGCTTGAGGGTCATAAATCTGGCCTGGCATGGCTTGAGCCGTGCTGCATTTTTTGTGGGACATGGTGCATAAACCTGGCCTAACACATCCTGAGGCATGCCACGGGTGGTTTTGCTTTCATGGGCCATGCTGGGATGCTCCACCCCAGTGGACACCACTAGCGGTGTATGGCAGAGATGGGTTGTACTTGTGAGAATCCTGCCAAAACACTTAAAAAATCCTAGTTTTTCTGAAAAAACATATTTTTTTAGAAATAATGCATATATTCTCAGAAAAATATGATGCAATATACTCATCTTATTATGATATAAACAAAAACCTAAGCTATATATAAAAAGGAAAAAGAAAAAGGGCAACCCACATGCTAGATGCTTCCATCAAAAATATAAAAATAAATAAATAAACAAACAAATAAATAAATAATACTTTAAAAAACTCACAAGTTTTGTGAAAAAAAAAAAAAAAAAAAAGAATAAGAATAATATGAAAATTAGATGTTAGTAATGAACATGGAATTGATGTGTAAGAAAGATACACAAGGATAAATAAAGGGTTGAGGTTCAAGTAGTTGCATTGTATTTTCAAATAAGAATATATATTTTGATTTTTTCTATTCACCCAAAATTTAAAAATCAAACATTTAGTCATTACATTAAAAAATAATATTAAGTATAATGGTAAATTGCTTTTAGCCAAATGCTATTTTTTTGTATGTTATTGTCATATCTCTGAGACCTAGCGTCTTCATTGTTATGCATTCCTAATTTTCCCCAACAAAAAAAAAAAAATCTTCTTACAAAATAATCTATACAATAAATGATAAAACCCTAATTTTTCGGAATTGGGAGTGATTTGTGTGTTGCTCAATAATAAAAGGTGGTGTTGACACACTGTGGTTTTGGGCGATGCTAATGTATTGTAGAGGTGGTTGATGTTGGCATGCTATAAAAAATTTGGCACCATCGAGGGAAGTATTAGCTTTGTTATAGGTAGTACTCACCGGTGTGTAATAGAGGTAGATGGTGCCAGTCTTCAATGGGTGTGATTGGCATTGGTGTGCTGTGGATTTGGGTGGCATCTGCAATTTGACTTAAACACTTAAAAATCCTAATTTTCCAGAACAAATAAAATTTTTAGAAATACTCAACTTATTTCATAATATATAGATACTTAGAGAAACATGATATAATACACTTGTCTCATCATGCCATATGTAAATATCAATACTAACAAAAAATAATTCACCAATAATTATTAAAACTTTCATCCCCAATAAATACATGAAGATGTCCTTCTATAACAGGTAAAATGGATTAGGACAATACACATGTTAGGTGCTCTCATACGTGATAAAATAAATAAAAAATTAAATTAAAAAAAAGACACACAAACTGAAACTATAACATGTCCCTTAAGCTAGTACATAAAGATCAAGAATATTAAATTCAAAGAAAAAAAATAAATTGAGACCTTTTTAAAGTCGTAATTGAGATATTAGATGATTTATCTATTGTCTGAATATAATATATAATAATAGTTTAATCTTGAATATTTTTCTTGAGGAAAATATAGTTCATCTTTATATATTTTGTCTGTTTGTGAAATATTGAATTGAATATTATATATCTTATTGCATGACCTTTATATTAAAAAGTTGTGCGATAATAAAATGATTTTTCAATTTTCATGAGTAGATGTTGAATTTAAGATTATCTCACATGTAATTACGATTATCATTTTGAACTTTTTTTATATACTAAATTTATATATATTATATGTCTCTATTTTTTTAAATAAAAAAAGATTTTCTTTAAGGAAAACATACAAATTTGTAGGCTATTTTATTTCAGTATAAGCTGGTGCTAAACTCAAATTGTAATATTTAATTAATTATAAGTGATCATGATTGTTAAAAGAGATTTTATGTTTTTGAGGCTTTTCATTAACTTCAATATACTAAGTGTTGTGTTTGAATGAACATGTCCGAATAAAATTTAGGAAATAATTAAATATATTGATTATATAAGATATATTTGATCTGATAATATTTATATAATTAATCTTTCTTATGATTTGTTTGAAAGTATTTGAGTTAACTAGGTGAATCATGTCAAACAAGAAATCATTATCTGGATCGATCAAAGTATTTGTTAGTGCACAACTCAACAAGCTAGACTTTTTTAGTATGTTAACTACATATTTTCTCTGTGATTACACAATGTCTTCCATGAAGTGTATCACTTGTATCCCAAATAAAATATTTAAGCTTTATAGAATTTTTTATATG
The DNA here is from genome assembly GCA_029783825.1 of Sapria himalayana. Taxonomy (NCBI): domain Eukaryota; kingdom Viridiplantae; phylum Streptophyta; class Magnoliopsida; order Malpighiales; family Rafflesiaceae; genus Sapria; species Sapria himalayana. The sequence goes on along the minus strand of JAREIK010002107.1, from coordinate 4,131,078 downwards.
GAACTATGTTAGATGGTATTTCTTAAGTTAAGTAATCTTTCAATCATTTTTATAATCAAAATATTATCTACATAAACTTAAAATCAATTGATCGCTTATGAGAATTTTTTAAATTAAGTTCTTGGTGACTGCTAAAGATCATATAATATTTTTTATGATTTACAAATTATATTTGGATTATTTGCTCAAAATCCAAATGGTAATTCCATATACATCTCAAGGTCATATTAAATAGATATATTTTTTATGATTAGTTAATATATTTTCATTTATGAGATATTACTGATAGAATACAAAATTATGTGAAAGATATCTGGACAATAGAGAAAAGTACTATAGTAGTTCATATTAAATATAAGAATTAATATTCTTGCTAATAGTGATACTTAACGATAATTTATATTTTCATCTTGACATATTTTCATAATGAACATTGATCTATTTTCATAGTGAACACTTACATATCTTCATAGGATAGTCTGATATTATCTTGATTGAGATTATATTTTAGAAAGAGACTTGAATAGTCATAGTATTATTTAAAAAAGTAATAAAGGAAGTGCAAGAAATAAGAATGTGTGAATAATACAATACCTATGAGGTTGAATGTTGAGTATCATTCTCCTATTTCTTTTGGAGAGTAGTTGAAAGTATTATTATCAAAATCGTATGATTCACAATTTGATTTATGATTCAAATCACAATTCAGGGGGTGATCGATTCGATTTTTTAAAAGAATCAAAAATATGTATGAATTGAAGATTAAATCGTTGAATTGTGAATCGATTCATATGAATCGATTTAATATCGATTCTTAAGAGACCAAGATCATCAAAAAGTCACAAAAATAAAAATTAAAATACAAAAAAAAAATTAACTGTAGGAATTAATTAACGTGAGAAAAAATAATTTCAATCTTTGGTATTATGAATTTAATATGAAAAAATAATAAAATACCAAAAAAATCATAAAAATAAAAACTAAAATACCAAAAAAAAAATAACTGTAGGAAATAAGAATTAATTAACGTAGAAAAAAGTTATAAAAAATTTAATTTATGATTCAATTTGATTCTCGATATACTAATCAAACATTTTGATTCTTGATTCGAATCTTAATTTAATAATTATGATTAAAAAATCAAAATTAGTTGGGTTGGATGCATTGTCATTAACTCTTCGAGAGATTTGTCTTTGGTTTGAATAGATTATATATATATATATATTTAATTATTATAAATTCTAAGTCTTGGGTGATTGAGTCTTCTAGTTTTTAGTTATCATGGACTAAAACTAGAGAACACTCATGCACTATGTTTATCATGAACTAAATATAATCGAAGATAGATTCTCTCTCATAATTGGAGGTTCTAGTGGAATTATAGCTGAGTAAGAAAAACTAATGGGTCAAAATATATCTTTCAAACTTTTATTCTTTCTATGCTGACTAAAAATTGAGTCAAATTTTAAAAGGATAACATTATCATTTGCTAAAACTCTATCAAAATCTAGATAAAAAATCTTTGTATTTTTCTGGATATTAAAGTAACAAAAAAGGATATCTTATGATCCCTAAGTATCTTCTTTTCTCATTTTGAGAGAGATCATGATCAAAATAAGTACTTTAGAGGACTTTGAGAGATAAATTAAATAAATCTCTTCAAGATGTATAATTTGAAAGTGTACTAGGTGAGAAATAACTGAAGAAGATATATGGTTGATGTGATAGTTGGTGATTAATATAGCATATTCTAAAAAATATTTCTTAATACTCTTATAAAAGAAGAGTATTTGCATTGTTTCAGCTAAAAACTTATTTAACTTTTTTGCAACTTCATTCTCTAGGTATGTATTGAAATAAGAAGTTTGATGTATGATTTCATAATTCATACGTTAAGTATTTAAGTTTGATATATATTCTAATATATTGTTATTTTTTAATTTTTATTAAATTAATTTTGTTTATATTTATAAAATAATTAAAAAATAGAAAAAATTTGTGATCTAAAGAAAAAAAGAAGTGATTATGTAAATTATGAGCAATTATTAATAAAAGTTATATAATATCTAAAGATTATTTGGATTTTATCCTATTAGGTCTTTAAATATTTGATTATATAAAATCAAATGAATCATTATTTACACTAGTTTAATGAGCATAATATAAAATTTTGATATGTTTTTCTAATTAATATATTATACTATAAGGTAAAAATATCTATAAGACTATAGTATAATATTCTTAATTTGATTATGTAAACCAAAATTAATAGAAGTGAAAATAAAGTTAAAATTGAGTTTCCTAAATATAACAAATAATTCACATAAAAGAAATTAATAAGATAATTAAGAATAAGAAAGATATAAAAAAAAATACAAATGATCAAGTTGAATATTGTTATACCATAATGTTGAATGAATAAGAGAAAAAGATAATGAAAAAAGAATAATTATTTGTAATATGAATATTAATTTTTGAGTTAATTATCTAGAAGTTTGGCATAGAGGAAGAGATGTAGAACCTGAAGATCAAAAAGGATCTTTTGTTGCCTTACTAGTTAGGAATTTTGAATATTTTTATTTATTTGGGGTTATAATCAGAGAACTCTATTGGACCTCTAGATAGATCTAATAGTCAGTCTGTTTTCCTCAATAGTTTATAGTTTGTTCAGTTTACTCTCTAAAAATAATTCTCAATTATTATTCTTGGCATGACCCAATTTTCTTATAATGTGTACACTCAACTAAGGCTATGGTATCTTTGTCTCTACTATGACTAGTGCTTTCTTCGCTATTGGTATGTGTAGAACAAGATGTTTCTCTAGTCTCTTAGTTTATTTTGTATAAATTGAATAGCTTGATAATATAACTATAGTTTAGTGAGAAACTCTTGATTATCCAAAAATAAGTCATAAGATGGTAAAATATTGAAATTTTGTATGTTATGAGTATGATAATATCATACTAAGAAGCTTCTCCATTTACTTAACTCTCTCTAGAATCTCTATTGTAGCTAGAAAGACCTTTGAAGAGTTGTGTGACTAGTTGAGCCAACTGTATAAAGTGAGTAATAATATGTTCAAACTTTGTAATTCCATATAGTCTCAGTTCAAGAAGTTATGTTATTAATTCATATATTTATTTTATTTGAGATGAATATAATGATGATGTTAACTTTCTTATGATCTTTTATTTTGTGTAAGATAAGAAATTCAACGTCAATTATAACTTGATAAGCTATTACATAGCAACCAAATGGGCAAAAGTTTATTTGTAGTAACTTCTTTTTTGTCTAATTCCTAGTTGGTCATTTACTAGATGGTCCATCATCTCCTGATAAAAAAACCACATTCTCACTTTCGTTGCCCATTAGATTCTGAACCTCTATAGAAACATGATTGACATTTTAACTTTTTCCATAGAAGCATGTCATATGCATTGGTTTCATGATCAAACTTTAGATTTCATCTTCTCTCCTTTAGACTCATCTCCTATCAAGACTTAAACCTAGCTAGTTAGGATTCTTCAATTCAATGACCAAGTAATCCACTTTTTATTTGCTTAATATCATACCTAATCATTTGTCTTATTTGTTTATTCTTAAAAAAATATAAAATTTGGGTCAAAAATGATTGATAATTTGACGAAGTCTTCTAGAATTCAAATTATTTGCCAATTTAAAAAATGATCTCACCAATTTTGATATCTTACAAGTTCAATCTATTTGTTCTTGGATTATTCCTCTCATTTCTCCTCCAAATTGTTCAATAAGAAAGATTGTACTTGTAATTCACTGAATTTTAGATAAGTCTGATCTTAATGATCTTATTTATGAAAAATATCAATCAGCTTTTCATAATATTCATGGGTACTGACCCTTTGCTTCAAAATAAAAACTTGTAATTCATCACTTCTATGATAGAAAGCCTTTGATAATACACTGGTGCCTCCTCGAGCAGTTGGTAAGCATGCACAATTTGCTGATGAATTGCATATTTGATACTTAGAATTCCATATTGTACTCTTTTTTTTTTTTTTTTAACAAGGTTTTTGAGAGAATGTGCTGTTTTTTTTTGGTCTTCATGAGTGTGTTGGTGGTGGGATTGTGATGGGTTTTGATTGCTCAGCATACATACAGGAAAGCCTTGCATTGCAGCAAAATGCCTCCAAAACAAACTTCAGCAACTTTGAAAAGCCCATCATTGCACATTTCTTCTTCTCCAAATGCCATCGACCTATCAACTATTAATGAAAATGAGGTATGCTATTTGGGTTTTCATTTTGATGGGGGAGTTATGATTGTATGGTAATGGTTTAATCTTGATTCTTGTTTTCATGTAAGGTGAGATTCAAGATTGCGTCCTGTCATTCTGCACTCAATGAGAGTCGATTGGCAATTATTGAGGTTCTACTTTAGTTATTCTTTCCCTTTCTATGGAGGTTTCCTTTTGCAGCTGCAATTTTTTTGCAAAGTTTCTTTTTATATTCATTTAATAACTTCTCCCTCTTTCACAAGAAGTTTTATTGAGAATTTCATTTAGGCTACATTTTTTTTATATATATAAAAGAGGAGGCTTTGACAATGCATAACTCTTTTATTATTGTTGTGGTTTATAATTTTTGTTTTTTTTTTTTTGTTTATTACTTTAGTATGGATGGGGGAGCATTCAATTCTTGGGCTGCCCCAATTCAACGAGCATGATATACGTATTCATCATTGAGTTTCATTCGATATTGGAGATATTTATAGTGTTGTTGTTTTGTATGGTATTTGAATCAAACTTTTACGGAGTGCAAATCATAAGGTTTCTAGAGCAAAATTATGTGCACTATAACAACACAATGCACATGGCATGTCATGCAATAGTGCATGCACGTGCACAACTGCTAGATGAGGAAGATGGCGCACGTCCCAATCGTGTGCTGTCATCTCCATCACTGCATTCCCATTGCATGCTGAGATGGAAAATGTACCAGGCAGCCAGTGAACGTTCTGCAACATTACATGTCAGGAGCCATGTCTAGCAGGAATTCATGCCGAGCCTCGACAACTTGCTTGTTTGCCAAATTTTTTTTGATGAAGCATGACCCGGCATGATAGCATGAGTGAGTGGGACTTGGCACCATGTGCACAATCTCACACGCCCTTAATTGAATAGTTCATTTTTAATATAAATCATGTTGGGTTCAAATTGACTTTGATCCGACCTGATAAAATAATTTTTTTTAAAAAAAATTACTTTTTTTTATTAGTGCCACTTGGCCACAGGCTCACTGTTGTGTCAGCGCTCATCAATGGCTTATGAGACATTGCTGTTACCAGTTGGAGTTGGCCTCATGCCACAAGCCCACTTGACATGGCCAGTCGTTTGTCATGTGTGCACACACGTCTGACAACATAAAAAACATATTTTTTAAATGTTGATATCTCGCCTCACCATTGGATTTTAAGTCCAATGGTTCTGAACAAAATCCAATGGATAACAAATTTCATCCCATAAAAAAAATCAAAAAAAAAATAGTTTTTTGAACTTAAAGAAGTTTTATAAATAAGTATTTGATATTTTTTTTATTTTCTACATCAAGAAAAACTCTTATATTTTATCTTTCTCATTGTAACTTTTTATTTTTCTATAAATTCAAACTTAGATTTTTTTTATATTTATATTTTATTTCCACAAATATTTATATATTGTAATTGACAATGGAGGTCTTTTGATGTCCGGAATCATGATCAACATTCATGGAATTGTGGTAGCTATAGTCGGTATGCAAATTTATAAGACATAAGTTTACTGTTTAATTTATTTTTTATTTCTAATTATTGAAATAGAAATAAAAAATTTTCTTTTGTTCCTAACACTAAAAATAAAAAAAGTTAACTAGGATTTGTAATCAAAATGAAATTAATATTATAGATGAGAGTGATATAAATCACAACAACTTAATTGAAATATTTAAGATTGATTTGTCTTCTAGTCATAAATTAGTTCAGATACCTAAAAAGTTAGGATACATAAATTAATATCTTAAGTGTGAAATTATTTTTATGTAGTTAAAAATAAAAATCTTAGAAGAATAGAATAAGATTCAACCAACTATAAGTATTTCAAAAAATGTATAACTATAAAATTAGTGGTTAAACTTGATTCTAAAAAGTACAATGTATTGAATCTTAGTCAAATTTATTTTGACATTGAGGTTATGAAATTTGGATAAATTTTGTTCACTGTCCGCTTTCATATGTCACAATGAGTTTGTTATCAAAAGTATTGTTATATTAGTTGTTAGTATGAATCAATCATTGTAATTTGTGAAAGATCCAATATTAGTTCATTATATGTAGAATTACATTCAATTAGCTTGTCGTAGGTTGACATGGAGGATTGATATAATAAAAAAAATAAATTCGAAAAATAATTAATAATGATGATATTTCTTTTTCATACATTATTATTCATTATTTTGATTTTAAGTGGAGATTAAATAAAAGAATAACAATATTTTATCAGTTTTTTTATTCTTATGATAATTTTGTTATATATAAGTCTTCTGATGATTTTTTATTCTTATGAATATATTTATAAGAACCATGAGTGATAATCTTTTAAAATAAAATTTTTTATGTTAGATATATGTGTCACATAATAAATTTAATAGTATAAGTATGCTTAAAAATAATAATATTATTAGAATAAACTAAAAATATATTAAAATATATTATAAATTCAAGCAAACAACAAGATCTTTATAATTTATTTAAGTTAATAGGTCTAAAAAAGAAAATTTTGTTACTATATGTTAGACATTATTAAAATTTAATATATATGATGTTGAATTTATATATTGGTTATTAACATGTTATTTTAGACTTCATTAATAATAAAATTGGTAAATTAATAATTAATGAATTAGATTAGAATATGTCTTCATTTTTAAAATTAATTATTTTTTTTTATGATATGATGAACTTGTATTTGATACTATATATTTTTTTATCATGTATTATACTTAGCTGTATATGTAATACGAATAGTATTTTTAATCAATATAAAAAATATATATATTTCTATGGCATGATTGTTTAAATAAAAATATAATATATAAAATATTAGACTATTATTCAATCTTTTTATAGTTTAGTTATTTGTATTTATCATGAGGTTAAGGTTATAAGAGTAGAAAATATGATAAAAATATATATTTAGTTACATTAATTGATTACAAGAATCAGAGGATAAAATTTAAAAATAATTATAAAACTTATTTATATAATATGAAATTAAGTATAATATATTTAGTTAATCTCTGATGACGGAGATTAATATCATATGCAAAGTTTGTTTTTTTTTTTGATTTAATTAGCCAGGAATAAGTAACATGGTGGTCTGTTGAATATGTGAACGCAGTCAAGATACTTAGACATCGATTATTGGTCTATATTATCTCATAATGATATAAAGAATTTAGATATAATGAGTTAATGTAAATTATATGAATATATATTTTTTGTGTTATCAAAATGATATATATTTTATTGACCATTTTTTGTACTTAGTATAATATTAGAACTTATTTTTTTTTATGCATGTGAATGCTATTTTATATAGGAAGATAAGATTATAATCATATATTATTAAAATTTTGTCGTGCTTAGAAAATTGGGAAGATATATGAATAAGTCTTTAAGGTAAAATCCAAACATTACAATTTAACTTTGACTCGTGTCGATGCTCACTACATTGATGCTTTTGGTTGAGTGTGCAGTGTGACACATATGACATGTGTGTTGTTTGGTGAAGCTAGGGTTTTAGTTCCATGTTCTGTGTGTTGTTTATGGGCATGGAGGTATTCGGATGTTGCACATAAATTGCATCATGGTGCAATTAGGGATTATGGTTCAACCCCCCTTTGTTTTTGGTATAATAGTGCTTGTTGTGGTGTGTGGTCCTTATTGTATTATTTGTGATTTATTATCGAGAATTAAAATCTTGGTTATTACTCTATGAATTCTTGGGAATTGAAATTACTCATAGTGAGCAATTGAGAGTTATGACATGGTTTTTTAATAAGTGGATGATGAACTACAGAACAAACCAACCACCTAGTGATAAGATAAAGGAAAATTGACTACAAACAGTTTCTCACTTTTTGATTGCAATGTATAGTTAATCGAGTTAGAGTTTACCTTAATTTTCTCAACTCATATGACATATCAGATTATATGAGAGTTTGTATCATCATCATACTCATTTAGAAGTGAGAAACAAGTCGAGTGCCCAAGTTGTGCCATCTACTAGCCCATGCCTCTATGAAAGCTTGAGAAATAAAGTTTTTCATAGTGGACAATGAGAGTCAGGATATAGTTTTTTAATAAGGGGATGCTGAACCATATTACAAGTGAATCACCTAATTATGAGATGAAAGACAAATGACTACAAATAAACTATCACATTTTGATGGCTATGTAACACTCAATTGAATCAGAGTTAATTTCAGTTTTCTCGTTTTACATGACATTCAAGATCATATGAGTGTTTGTAATATTATTATACTCATCTAGAAATGGCAAATGATTCGGGTGATCTAGGCTTGATACAGTTGCAATCATGCTTGGAACAGGACTGTGCTAGCCCATGGGATGTGTTAGGTCAGAATGTCTAACCCATGGGCCAAAAAACATGCAACATGGCACAACTTGACACGTTGCCCAAGTGATCAAACTAGGCTAGTTTGGACTAAAGCAGACTAACCTAGGGCCCTAGACTGGCCATGGCTAGGCTAGGTTGCCTTTTTTAGAGGTGTGCCGACAAGGCACAACTAAATTTCAAAATTGGGCTGGCACGATGGCTCACATGGGCCACAAAAAGCTAGTCCATGCTGACCCATCACAACTCATTTATCACCTACCCATCTCAAGTGACATATATATATATAATTCGGTTACATCATTTCTTGTATCGAGACTAGAAGAACTTAGAGAGCCCTAGTAGGTTATTATTCATTTATTATAGTTCACTTGATTGACTATATAACTCCTAGATATTTTTTTTATTGAGGTTAATGGTTCAATGAGAGTGAGATTTTTATGCACCATATTTTTATGTTTATCATCGATGAATTTTTAGTATTTCACAGCCAAATTTTGGGTGTTAAAGAATTTCTTACTAGATTAAAATTATATTTTTGAATAGTTCAATTTATATGAGTTAGACTAAGAGATATTATAGAGACATATTGTTCTGCATATACTTGTAGTTGAGGGAATACTATCATAACAAAAGTAGATGTGAGAGAGTCTTAGTTAAATGTTCACATTGTAAGGGGATGAGTAATATCAGAGATAATTGTTAGGAATTGTTTTTAGAGATGAAGTCAATAATATTATAGATAATTGTGGAGGACATGCTATCAAACTTATTCAAGGGTCTTTATAGTTTTTTTGATGTAATCCTTGTTAAAGTTAGATATTTGAGATTTCTATCCATTAGCATAATAGTAGTCTTCATAGTTTTTAGGTATTAAACTCTTCAAGCTCTTGAATTGTAGACTCACAAGTTGATATTCACAATATAGATAATCATTTTATTTTCTTCATTTTTTTACTTATTAAATATTGTGTGTAGTAGTCAATGAAAAATCATAAAAAGTTATTATCTATAATAATATTTAGCTTGATTATTTATTTATTTATTTGTTTTGTTTATTCCTAATTATTTTGTTAGTCTTATTTAAGTGAGTATTTTTCAATACAATTTAATTATCAAACTAATATGTTTTTATAGTATCTAAATATTTTGAGGATGTCTTCTACATTAAGATATTTCATTAGATATTCGAGTATGATTAATTCATTGCTTGTATATTTTAGATTTGGTGATTTACCACTTGCTAACTTGATAATCTTATATCGTATTTTTAATGGTATTTTTATCTTAGAGTGTGATGTATGTTGGTTAGAAAAGTATATCATAGTTTCATATTATGCATATTCGACTAATGTTAATAAAAACTTATTTGATATGATACTTAGATATTTGAAAACTTATTTGAGTGAAATTAGAGAATAGTTTATATATTTTGTTATTTTTATTAATTATTATTCACGATTCATATGGTTAAATTTTTTTTTATGAAAATTATAAATATGGTTAATTTTTTTAATTATTTCATAAAATAATAAAAAATTAATTTAAAATAATAATAAAAAAAGTTGTATTGCATAAAAATGTCTTACAATTTTATTACTTATTATATGAATCATGAGATTATATATTAAATGTCTTATATTGTCACTTTCCAAATAAAGTTGTTGAAATAAAAATAGAGATTTGGTTGAGACAATTTGGAACTACTCTTTGGTAGAAACATTTTGAAATATTTTTAAAGGGATGTGGTGTTAATGGTAAAAAACCTTGTTGACCATATATATTTTTTATTTCTCATTGTGTACTCTTTTAGAACTTGCATCATAGAGTGAGAAATTATTTAATCTATCTATTTGAGTCTTTATGAATATTTATTTTGTTCATGATCTTTCTTTAAGATAAGAAAGCTGACTCATAGGCCCATAAGATTTGACTTTCTTAGTTATTCTAGTAATTAAATGGGTACAAAAATATTTTTTAGTAGTCTTGTAAAGTCTTAGTGAGTAATCATATTATTTATTTTAGCAAAATACTTTTTTTAGCAAGCATGGAAGAGCTAGAGTCTTGAATATGCAATTTGTTAATTTTGTTGATCTGTATTATGACAACACTTTTATGTAGTTATTATATGTATTAATAAGTATTAATTAGTTGATTTTGATGAGAGTCAATTCTCAACAAGAGAAATTTACCTCAAGTCTAAACAACATAGTAGTCCAACAATTTACTTAAGTTCTTGTCTGTAATTAGTTAGAGATTGAGAGACTTGACTGCTCTAAACTTAGAGTATATAATATGAAAAAGATGCTTACATAGTCTGTTTATAGCTTAGAAAAGTTTATTTAGGTGTCATATGATCATGCAACAAGCTCTCTAATTTTGAACTTCTAATTATCCTTTGGAAGAAACATATGAGTTATACTTAGTATCTAATTTTATATATTTTATCCCGCTCATGTGTTTTTCATATATTCATTGTTTTCTAATTTATCTTGATGTTACTAGGATATATGAGTTTTCTTCTAATTTAATATCTCACCTAGAATGATGTTATACATTCGTGGAAAAGATAAATATCTCTAACTCTAATTGAACTTAAAACTAGTATTATGATATTCAGAAAAATTTATTATTAGTTGCAAGTGGGTCTTTATTATGAAGTCGTATCTAGTTGAAAAAGTAAATTGTCATATGATGAGATTTATAACGAGGAGATTTAATTAGATGTTTTATATGAATTATTATGATACAGTTTTTCTAGTGATTAAAATGATCTTTATATGAATTTTTATTTCACTAGCAACATCCTATAAATAGATAATGTGCTAGTTGGACTTGAATAATTTTTTTTTTCATGGTGGCTTTAAGGAGAAAATATCTATGAATTAATAATTAAGATGATCTTCATATGAATTTTTATTTCATTAGTAACATCTCATAGATAGATCATGTGCTAGTAGGACATGGATAAAATTTTTCTTCATGGTGACATTGAGAAGGAAATATATATGGGGTAACTATTTTGGGTTTTGAGCAATATTGTCAGATAATTTATAGATTATGAAATATATTATATGAACTAAAATATCATCGAGATGATATTTTAGTAGCTTTTTTATTTGATTTACACTTATATATTATGTATTTTTCTAGATAGGTTCTAACAAAGAGATGATTTTGCTTGTTGTGTATGTGATAATATTTCAATTAGGTTATGTTTTTGTAGATATTTCAATTCACTCAAGTATTAATTTCATACCAAGTATGATTCATCTAGATGACTTTAATATTAAATGAGAATTATAAAAAAAAAAGTAATTATCTAACTATAACAAGAATAAATATAACATGTGCAATCAGTATGGTTAGTTATTTCTTTGAATTTATTTGACTAATTCACTCATCACACTTTACATACCGAGGTAGGTGATGAAGCCTTTAAAACTTGGAATCTCGTTTAGCAATTATAAACACTGAATGTTTGTTGGATATTTAGCATAGTTGTGAAAGACGCAAGGCACACCAAGGCACAAAGGTCTCCTAGAACCTTGAGGTGCAAGGCGCCCTTAAGACATGAGTTTTTTTATGTAAGACACATCCTATTTTACACACACAAACACACACACACACACACACACACACACACACAGAAGTGAATTATTTATTTCTTAGAAAAATATAAAGGTTATGACTTTTACTATAGGCTATAGTCTATGTTCATACTATAGTTGAAAAAATTTAAACTATAGTCTACGTTTATTGCATTTTTGTTTTTATTTTGTTAATTTACTTTAATATGGATGGGAGCTCCCAATCTCTGTGCTGCCCCAATCTAACGAGTACATAATGTAAGAGACTCTCTTTTTGGTAGCTACGCGACTTCAATGGGCGTCAATAGGCATGTGCAAACTCTTTGTGCGTGTTATCTCTTATTTTAATGAATCAAAAATAGATTCTCACGTTATAGTTTCCTAGATCTCTTCTCTTTTCCTTGCGTAGTTTTCTTTAATTTACCCATACAAGTTATGCTTTGCAGTTGGAGGGTATCCCCAGCAAAACAAGAACATTGCAGATGAATCTATTAGTGGCAAAGCTTTACCGAAATCTCAAACATAACCGCTTTGCAATTGTTTATTACAAGGAGTGTTTGAGGTTTGTTTAGTTAACTCTTGCTTTTCCATTTATGAGGACTCCCATCCCTCTGATTCCTAGGCAGAGAGTCTGATCCTCTCTGGTCGGCTGCGACTAAATGAGCATTCTTATTTTGTTTGCATCTTATGTTTCCAATTCCATTTTTTCTTTCTCATGTGCATATGTTTCTTGCGCTCTCTATTTCTGCATTGGAAAATAGTGTGCGTGCCTCTCTCTACATCCATCAAATGAGATTTAGAAATTTTATTGAGTAAATATTTTACACGAGTGATTGATTGTCATAAATTCAAGCCAAAAATTATGAAAACGAGACTGCCCTGGTCTACATCTACTTGGAAAAAATGCATAAAAGTTACGTGGTAACATATTAATGTGTTAAACAAACAAAATATTGTAGAAGTGGAAGCACATATAAAATAATGTCTATAAATTTCATCACAAAAAAGTATATAAGAGAATTCTCTATAATTAATTAATTGTTTGGATTGAGGGGAGCTTGCGAGTTGTATGCTCTCATCTATAAAGTGAGCAGGGACCTCTTAAAGATTCTCATGAAGATATAAGTTGATTGATTTGTTATGAACATATAGGCTATAACAATATTTCATCTTGGATTTTATTTTCGAGAAAAAAAATATTTCATCTATATGTATTTTATTTTATCATGAAATATTGGATTGTAGCTTATATGTCTTGCTACATGAATGTCATTGTATAGAGTGATAAGAGAAATAAATATGTACCTAATCTCCTCAAGAAGTATTTTATTTTATCATAAAATGTATCTCGCTAAAGGTATTCATGATCATTGAAAAAAATATTAATGCTCAGAGATTTTTTTTTTACATACCTTAGCGTGCAAAAAGTTGTGTAGGCGAATATGTTATAAAAAATTAAAGAAATAATTAATCATATTGACTAAATAAACTATTTTTGATATAATGATAATCAAATAATTATTTTTTATTATGATTTTTATGTATGTAGCATATATAGTTCATTGAATAAATTGTATTAGACAAGAAATTAATATTTAGTTTAAAAGTTACATATATATATTGCAAAGTTTTAAAAGGCGAAAGCATAAGTCGAGATGTTTTTGTATTCACGAGGTGAGGCGTAAGCTCTTTGAGGCTCATAATATATAATTAATTAATATTTTAAAAAATATAAAATAAAATAGCATAAATAAAAACATGAAAATAATTCTTTAGACGAGCTCTTTATCTCCTGCATAAAATAAAATAAAAGCCCCGACGCTCCACCTCTCTCCCCCTCACCCCTCTCCCTCCTGCCCCCCCCCCCCTCTCCACAAGCTCCAGCTTGGAGCTCACTTGAGCTCCAGCAAGCTTGACGTGGAGCTCCAATGAGATCCGGCGAGCTCGACGGGCTCCAGTAACCGTGCAGTGCCTGGCCCGGCACGAAAACACGGTCGGGCCTGAAAAAAACGTGCTGGGCCGGCTCGGCACGTCCTGTTTGACACCTATCGACAAGTGTCTTTGTCCAGAATTAGTAGATCTTGAGTCTGAGACCTATCATACACAATCTCTCTGATTTTTGTGGGTAAGACTCCCGATATATTAAACTCTCATCGGCCCCACGCTAACGAAAAATCTCTGTGCATTGGTAAATATCTCCATGGCTATCTACTCTTGTTGGGCCTTAACAATATTTGTGATGGCGATGTCCTCGGGAGTAGCATCAATGGACTAAAGAAACTGCAAGCCTATGTCTTCATTGATTTTTGCTTTGAGCAACATATCTGGTGCTGTGCGTGTCCATTGAAATGTGCTTCGTTTTCTTGTTTAAATGCTATGTTAACAGGCATTGTCCTCACCTTATTGAGGCAGTAGTTGCTTTGGCTGGACTGGGAGTTTCTGCTAAGGACATCATTTCATGTTTTCCTCAGGTATGCTGAACAAGTATTGCACCTTCATGGCATCAGTTAAGTGCATTTATTTTGATTTTGTTGTGTCTGAGCGTGCTGCTTCTTTAGCACACGACAAGTTTCTGCTTATGGAATTTTAAAATGAATAATCAGAATTTTGTTGCCTGCCATTTTATGCACACACACACACACACACACACTCACATATATATATGTGTGTGTGTGTGTGTGTGTGTGTGTCTTTAGTGTTTGGTTTGTAAAGATTATACTTTCTGAGATAAAATCTATCAACTATGATAATTAAATTTATATCATGATTATATTATTATTATTATTATTATTAGTATTAAGCTTTCACCTCAAGTTAGTTTGTGTAACTGGGCATGTATTAGAGGTTGTGTTTTGGTACAATAACAAATATCTTCACCAGAGGACATTATGTTTGGGCTTGAGTCCCACAAAAATGTAGTTTTTTTTTTTTTTTTTTTTTTTGCTTTCTGGATGTCTTTTTACCTTTCTTTGTTTATGGCGTCGATAAAACTAGCTAGCTAAAACTGAAACAAAACTAGCTGCTTGCCTTGCTGGGTGGTTGCAGGTTCCGAACAAAAGTGCACGGGCATCACTGGATCAGCATGACCCAAATAATTGGCTTCCAGTGAGTGAGAGTGTTGGCGCTCGCCTTGCCTAGCTAGCTAATTCAGGTCCCTTGCCTGGCGCTTGCTTAACTCATTGTTGTTTCCTGCTCAGTGCTACGTTGAGGCCCAGTGCTGTGTTGCTGCAAATGATTATCGAGGTGATAAATTCTCTGGGAGCACAAGCTCAGTTCAAAATGGCCCTTAAAAGTTCCCCTGGGAGCACGAACTAGTTCAGAAGAGCCTTTATTCTCCCTCTTTTTTTTTTTTTTTTGCTGGAGTTGGTGGCAGGTGGCTTGGAACTCTACGCGCAACTCTCTCAACATTTTCCCACCAGCACACACGTATTACTCGAAATTGCCAAGGTTCGATAGAGAAAATGTTGTTGTATTTACACCGCGCCTATGCTTACATGACCTGCAATGTATAAACCAACTTGATTCAAGGTTCAAGCCATCACAGGAAAGAATGAAGAAGCAATAATGAACTTCGAAAGGGTACTTGCTTGTTTCCATTGTTACACATGATGCATGTTCATGAACTGCAAGCACATGGGGCTGGTGGTGGTGGTGGTGGTGGTGCAGGTTCGCTCACTTGATCCTTATGTTGTGACGTACATGGATGAGTATGCGATGCTCCTGAAGGCGAAGTCTGATTATTTAAAGCTAAACAAGTTGGTGCATGATTTGCTGAACATTGATCCTGCTAGAGCTGAAGTATTTGTGGCTCTGGCCGTCCTGTGGGAGAGGAAAGATGAGCTGGTGGCATTGTCCTACGCAGAAAAGGTTGGTGTTCTCCATGCCCTCCTTGGATTCGCCCTTCTCCCCCAACTCACTGACGATCTTCACTACCAGAGTATCAAAATCGACGAGAGACATATTCCTGCTTACATAATGAAGGTATGCCAGTAATTCATGGTCAAGCATCACTTGGTCTGCTCCATGGGGTTGCCCTTTTTACAGTCTTCAGTTTTCAGGGCAATCTGCAGTTGTTGCTGAGGCGGCCAGATCCCGTTTTAGCTTTCAGGGAGGCTCACGATTTGAGACCAGATATTCGTTCATATCAAGGTGCGAATATGTTATGTCATCAATCAAAAGGTGCTCACTTATTGGTTGTCTTTAAAAAGGCCACCACCATGGTATGTGGCTGTGTGTGATTGCACAAACATCGACATGCTGGATCTCATAAAAACTTCTAAGTTAAACATGAGAATAATACTAGTATCTTTAATCATCTTACAAGTTTGATGATGATTGTCCGTGTTTAAGATTAGCAAGTCTCTAATATAATACTCCGTTCTAAAGTGAAAGACTCGTGCATTAAGTATGACTTCTATTGTGGTATTCGAGTAGCTTGATTGAGGATAATACTTGTGAGTTTGTTCATAGGAGTGCTAATGATGTGAGTCGAGTTTGAGTTTAACTGAGCTCGAGTCGAGTCGTTAACATTTCTAGTCGAGCTCAAGCTCGAGTCAATTTTTGATCGAGTCGAGTTTGAGTAGCCAGCGAGTTGTCTTGTTTCATTAGCACCCTTAATTATTATATATTTAATTTTAGGAGAATTAGTGTATGGAATATGTGTGTGTGTGTGTGTGTGCGTGCGTGTGTATCACGTTTATAATACTAATTAATATAATTTATAAAATAATATCTTATTTTGTTATATCTTTTCTTTATAGAAAATTAATTATTTTTTAAATAAATATATTTATAACTAAATAAATAATAAAAATGTATTATTGTTTGAGAATAAACAAAATAGAGATAAAATTTTAAAAAAACTTTTAAAATTATATATATAAAAATATTCGAGTTTTTCGTGAATTTTCTGAGTCTAATTACGAGTTACTCGACTTGACTGGTTAATATTTTGAGTTGAGTTCGAGCTCAAGTCAAGCTCACAATAGTCGAGTCCAAATAGTTTGTGAGTTGTCTCATCTCACTAGCACCCCTATCTTGTTCATCTAAGAAGTTCTCTCGTTAAATTTTATATATATATAAATAAGATATAATCATGATTTTGAAGATGAGACTTTCAAATAATACTAACATGACTAATTAAATTAAAAAATTATTGTGTTGCATGCATATATTATATATCAACATGATTTCATGCGACGAATAATATTTTTGATTTGAAGCTCATTGAGCAAAATCTCTCTAATTTTGTAATACAAGACTATCAGAATATTAATCTCTCAGATTCTGTGCTTAAGTGAGAGACTCACGCGATGAGTATGGCCTCTATTGTGGTGCCCAATTAGAGTGAGATGAGGCTCATGCACAGAGCATGATCTCCATTGTGGTGCGCATATGCAATGTGCTTGATTGCTGTATCAATAGGTCTGGTGCATTCTTATTTGGCTATATCCAAAACGAAAGAAGCACTCCTTGCTGCAAGAGAGGCCATGAAGGCGATGCCGCTCTCTGCAAAGGCTCTGAAATTGGTTGGTGATGTGCATGCCAGCAACTTAAGCGGAAGAGAAAAGGTGAAGCTTGGCAGAGTGCTTGTGCGCTGTTAAAAATGGCATTCAGCTCTGAATTTATGACTATGAAACAGGCAAAGAAGCTATATGAGTCTGCGCTAAGAATGGATCCAGAGCTCCTTGGCGCAGCATTTGCTCTGGCTGATCTCCATGCGGCAGAGGGACAACATGGAGATGCCATAGGCTTGCTCGAGCAATTTCTCGAGCGCTGGGCTGACGACTCCATTCATGTTAAGCTTGCTCAGGTCTTAGCTGCCAAAGATGCTCTCCATGACGCACTCTCTCACTTTCAGGCTGCATTAAGGTCTCTCCATATCTAACGTCCACTCCCCCTACGTTTTTCACGTGGGCATCAAGTTTTCACAAGGTTATGTATTCCATTCAAAATTGCAGAATAAACTCTCAGAATGAAGCTGCAAGGAAAGGACTCGAGCGCTTGGAAAAGCAAATGAAGGTTTGCTCATCTCATCCATGCCTCGTCATATACATCATGCAAAATATGTACCAGCATAATACAAATGGCGTAACACTGCCAGCTTGTTCATCTTGTAGCAGCTTATGCCTAACCGAGCCGAGCCTGAACTGTGTTTTTCTCGCAGGGAGTGGATCCAGATGCACCTGAAGAAGAAGAAATTGATGATGATGAAGATGATGATCAAGACGAGACTGACCTCGTGTAAATTGTTAAATTTTATCTTTGATAGAATTCAGGTTAAGTTTCTTTGTCATTAAAATTCCATTTTTATTATTTTGTTAGAGAAATAGCTTTAGAGTTGTTGATGATACACACACATATATATACAAGTATGTTTATACATATATACATGTTAAGATATACACACTACAATAGATCATCATCTACAAATCTACACACACACACATAAGTATGTATATACATTTATACATGTGTGTGTGTGTATATATATATATATACACACAAGTGTGTGTGTGTGTGTGTGTGTGTAGAGAGAGAGAGAGAGGTGATTACTTGACTTTCATATTCTTTATTGGATATGAAAAGGTTTCCTAGGAGTTTGTGCTCGATGCTCAATAGATTGCAATCTTTGCTTTAGATGAAAAACTTCTACCTGTGCCAAACCATGGAATTCTTAAGAGCTGGCATTATGCATAAGAGTTTTGGGGGCAAACATGTTCGCAAAAGAAGAGATTTCTCATGAGAAGAGGTCGTGTCCTAGTGTGATCGACAAGTCTTTTCGTCCAAAGTTGATAGGCCTCAAGTTTATTTGACCTAAAACACTATGTGGTAGGAGCCTCGTGTGTTGGGCATGACTGCGTGGGAGAAAAAGTAGGTCTTCTCTGACCTGCAATTGGAATGCCCTGGCCCTCTCACCTTCGAGGATTCCCCTGGCAGAATGCAATTCCTGCGACAAAAAAAAAAAAAAAAAAAAAAACTCGAGATTGTTGGCAATGAATCAGCAGTTCTAGACGATGCAACGCACCTTTTGGGTGTCTTCAAGAACTGCCTTGAGAAAAGCAACATCGTGCTCTAGCATGACGTTGTCAGAATAGACAATGTTCGATAGATTCGTGGCATCTTTCTGTGCTGCTTCTACGCCTGCAAGCTTCTCTTTCAGCATCTCCATCTCCTTCGTGGTCTCTGCCAGCTTCTTTTCCACCTCTTGTCTGCTGCGCTGAACGGAGGACAAGCTCTTCTCCGTTGTCTCTCGACTTGCCAGTACGGCGGTCAGTTGTCCTTCCAGAACTCCATTCTTTCGTATCAGACAAGCTACCTGTGTTTCGCAGATCTGTTGAATGCTCGAATGGGCTTTGTCTGTCCCCAGATCAGCTTCTTCAGGAAGCACAACATCATCACCACCAACGCCCAAGTTTCTGAATCCTTGGCTCGCTTCCGATTCCACCATAGAGAACGTGTTCTTCATCGCTTCGTGAACCGAATCATTATCTGGGTTCATTTTCTCCCCACGGTCCATGTGGAGCTCCATCGGCTGAAATTAACACCATCTCACCACCATCAACAATGCTAAAAGATTACCTTCTTGCTCTTTCGCAATGAGAGGCAATACCCATCTGTGTTGCACGGACACGCCACTCGACTGCCGTGTCCACGTGTCGGACACGGCGACACGGTACTGACACGCGTCGGATACGTGTCCGATACGCCACGTGGCGTATCAATGACAAATTCCGTATCCGATACGCCACGTGGCGTATCAATGACAAATTCCGTATCCGATACGCCACGTGGCGTATCGGACGTCCAGTGGCCAAAGTCGCCCATGCGGCGACGTTGGCCACTCGACACAGGCGA